>CM053789.1:792822812-793042812 GCA_028749045.1 Cupressus sempervirens
CAATGCCCATACTTCACCATATAAAGGCATCTAAGAAGTATCTAGAAATTTACAAGTCTAGGCTGACAATTTCATGATTTTCTTTTCTTTACTAAATCAAACCCAACCTTTAGTAATTAATTAAAGGTCCTTTATTATTTAATTCAATTCCACGAACATTTCTCTCTCTCTCTATCTCTCTCTCTCTCTCTCTCTCTCTCTCTCTCTCACACACACACACACACACACACACTCACTCACTTACTCATTCACTCAGTAAATGCCAAGCTCTTTCTCTTACTAACTTTTGACCTCTCTCACTAACTCTTGATGTTTCTCTATCTAACTCGTAATCTTTAACTTCTCTCTCTCTCTCTCTAAGCAATCTCTACGATCACCTCACTTTGAGTAACTCCCCCCCCCCCGCCCTCTCTCTCTCTCTCTCTCTCTCTCTCTCTCTCTCTCTCTCTCTCTCTCTCTCTCTCTCTCTCTCTCTCACACACACACACACACACACACACACACACACACACACACACACACACATGCACAAAATGTAGTATTTATAAGGAATGGAATAAAAAAATGTACACCAATGGTGAGTCAGACTTGCTATTGCCATGGTTACATTTAAAATGTTTCACAAGAATAGGAATTTTGTTTCCTATGAATCTTTATAGTAGAGAGAAACCTCTTAAAAAGGAATATAAATGAACTCATAATTAGGGACAAAGGGAAACTAAAATATTTCGGTTAGAAAACATCATTAAAAAGGATGAGGAAAATAAACGTATTAATTCTTGTCATTTGTAAACAAAAAACACATTATACTTTCATTAAAATTTGTTGATCATAGAGTTCAAAAAGTTGGTTGTTCTATAGAGTTGACCATTGTGAGAGTATACAACCAATGTAGTAAATGAGATTTTTTATCCTTCAAACGACAATGGTCACACCATTTGCATCTTAGATTGGAGAAATTAAATTTCTAAGAAAATTTGTACTATCAAAAGCCCATATAGGTGTTAGGATTATTTAGACAAAAAAATAGTTACATTTAAATAGAATCAATACAACAAAGGAAAAAAACACACATTAATGGAATAAAATACAAAGATTTAACATGGTTCATCCAATCCTATGTCACATCCATCAATCAAAGAGTCCAATATTATTATCCAGTAACTTCAACCTGTTACAATCTTCAATATCCCTTGCAACTCAATATTGTTGTAAGAAGTTATATAATCTCTTTCAAAAAACCTAACCCTTTGCAAATATTACATGACTTATGTAGGCTTAACAAGTTAATCCTAAAAAAATAATTGACGAGTCAACTCTGGGAGATTCGATCAACATACGACGATTGTGTTTGACCATATAGTAGAAAGGGGTGACTGTACAGAATGGGTGGTGAGTAGAGGGTCATATGATGGGAAAGCAATGTGCAGATGGTGGAGGGTAGTGGGTTGTACAATACCAATGGAGGCTATTGTACAAGGTGAGGAGGAAGTGTCACACGATAATAGTGATTGTTAACCATATGGTGGGAGTTTGTCGATGGGAGTGAGATGTATGTATAGAGGAGAGACATAAGGGTGTACGATGGTGGTGTGTCGCCAAGAGTATGGAAAGCGAACAATAATATTACATATATACCATATAGATGTGAAATGCCTAATATTGATTAATGAATTTGCACACCCACAAAAAAATGGAATCCCAAACACAAGTAACATTTGTAGATCCAATAATAACAACACTTCATGGTTACAAAAGCATCAGACAAGTTTCAAGAAAATATAGAGTAGTCCCCAAACAACAATGATTAGAAAATTTGGTCCATAATGAGATAACCAAGTTATACCTCCAACAAAAGAATATAGTGGCATTGCACCACCAAAACTACGATCATAGAATAGGGAGGGTCTTTCAACTTCAAAATTGTGTAGGAAGCCTTAAAAAATACAATCAAATCTAATCCATGATCCATTACAATGCCCATACTTCCACTTATAAAGGCCTACAAGAAGTATCTAGAAATTTGCAAGTATAGGCCAACAATTGCATTATTTTCTTTTCTTTATTAAATCGAGCCCAACCTTTATTACTTAATTAAACATCCTTTATTATTTAATTCAATTCCAGGGACATTTCCCTCGATCTCTCGCCTCTCTCTCTCTCTCTCTCACACACACACACATTCACTCACTAAATGCTAATCTCTTTCTCTTACTAATTCCTAAACTCTCTCATTCTCTTACTAACTCCTAATGTCTCTCTAGGGTGATCCCACAATAATGAGTTCAACTTTTTGACCAATTTTGACACTAAAATCAATATTTTTGCAACAAATGTCACATTCAAGTCACTATATCTCGAAAACTATAAATAATTTCAAGATGACATGAACTAATAATTTTGAGTACTCTGTTCCTACTTTGTAAACATATTTTTTAATCTAAAAATAATAATTATTTATGTCAATTTTTTCATCTCCTTCGAAAAATGGTACATAATAAAATTCAATATTTTAAAAGAGCGATAGTCCGTTTGACACACATAACCTTTTTCTAAAAATGATAATGAAGTAATTCTTTTGATGTTATTTTCGTAAAATTAATATCCAGAGGATGCATTTGGTTTGATTCATTTTGGTTGAATATTGTATAGTTTATGAAGTTTTGAAGTGACACGAATCATAATTTAGACATACGTTTCATTTGACACAAATAATTTGAAGTCAATTTATCAAAAACCTTTTTCTTTTTTTTTTTAATAGAAAGGTATCTCAATAAGCTAGTTCCTACATATTTTAAAAAAAAATATTGACCTAATTTACTAATTTTTCCGAGGTCGAAGTCGGTTGATGTTCAATTGGTAATGAACCTATGATGAGTTAAAACTCGTATTTGAAAGCCTTAATGATTAAACTATGTATTACAATTATAGTCGTTAGAAAGCTTGCTCCGAGTAGCACATTTTGGCATTTTTTATTTTACAGTAGGAGATCATTTATCTGCAATTATGGGTGTCAAAAGAGCTTAAAAAAATAAAAGAAAAAAGGGTCCAAAAAATGTAATTTTGTATGTTCGCATGAACATTATGAACATACGAAATATGTTCGCGCGAACATACTTATCATGTTTGCACGAACATATTTATCACATATGTTCGCACGAACATACGAAATATGTTTGCGCGAACATGATTAAAAAAAAAGTTTGCGCGAACATATGGTGAACTCAATTTCCCATTTTGTAATTTTTTTCATTTTTGTTCGTCCCAATAAAGTGGAATCAATTATTGTGGGTTCACCCTCTATCTAACTCACAATCTTTAACCTCTCTCTCTAAGTAACCCCTACCACCTCATTTTGACTAACCACTACTCTCTCTCTCTCTCTCTCTCTCTCTCTCTCACACACACACACACACACACACACACACACTCCTTATATCTCTCTTACTAACTCCTAACCACTCTCATTCTCTCAATAACTTATGATCCTTAATCTTTATCTCTCTAACCCACCCCTAGCCCCTTTCTGACTAACCCCTAAACTCTCTCCCCCTCTCTCTCTCTCTCTCACACACACACACACACACTACTCCTTATCTCTATCTTACTAACTCCTAACCTCTCTCATTCTCTCACTAACTTATAATCCTTAACCTGTATCTCTCTAACTAGCCCCTATCCTCTATCTGACTAACCCCTAAACTCTCTCTCTCTCTCTCACACACACACACACACACACACTCCTAACCATTTTCTATCTAACTCTTAATACTTAACCTCTATCTCTATAACTAACTCCTATCCCCCTCTCCAACTAACCCACAAACTCTCTCTCTTTCTCACACATACACAATTGTCTGGCCCCTTATATATCTATCTCTATCTAAATACTAACCCCCTCTCTCTTACCCCAAATCCCCCTCTCTCAATGACCCCTAATCCCTATAAATCGAGCTATATCTAATTCCTCTTACACCTCTTCCTCTCTCTCACACCCTATAGATCGAACTATATCTAAATTACAAATAACTAAAAATTTCCTGAAGTTTTTAAAAACATTTTAAAATGTCCAAAGAATCTACGAGAAACCTCGTTTTTCTCATTTGCACGACGCGACAGCCCTTTTTTCCGTCATTTCCATGTCTTTTTGACCGCACTCTTGTGTGAGCATGAAAGTCTATAAAATAATGTAGAAAAGCTCGAAACTTTCCTTCCCATATGTGGGAAACATTTGCCCTTTCTCAATGATTTTGACGACTGACCTTTAGCGAACGAAGTGGGATGACTCGTACAGAGAACCGTGTCGGTGGTGGGATTTGAAACTCCCTGGAGCTAGTAATGTTTCAGTTACAGTGCCCGCTATTTTCGGTAGAGAGACTACATATATGCGGAGTACAAGATTATCATTCGTTTTGTGTCAGTCATTATAAAGTGTTTCAATACCCAAACCAGGAAAATAATCCTTCTATAGTCGCTTGGAAATTGAAACTGAAAGTCATGTTAATATGTATCCTAGTTTTTCTCTCGCTCAATGTCTGCCTTCCGGCGCAAGCCCACACAAGTTTCACCTTCAACAAATTCAATGCCTCCACCCTTTATCAGCTTGACTATTCTTCTATCCAATCGGGTGCCATCTGCGTCACCAATCAATCAGAACACACGTCTGGCAGAGTTTTATATCCTCACCGTGTTCGGATGAAAGATCCCAATTCCATCAATACGAGCTCGTCCTTCAGCACCACATTCGTTTTCGCCATGCTTCCATCTTACTCGGACCCTCAACGCAGCGGGCACGGGATGGCCTTTGTAATCTCACCAGTGAAAGATTCTTCATCTCAATTCCTCTGTTTGTTCAACACTTCCACCATTGGGAAGCCTTCCAATCACCTCTTTGCTGTCGAGTTCGACACAATCCTCAACGACATCAAGTCTGAAAAGTCCGAACCTGCAGGGTACTGGATTGGCAAACAGTTGCATCAGATAGATCTCAACAGTGGACACAACATTCAGGCTTGGATCGATTACGATCATTTCGACCCTAGAAGCCTCTTTTATCTCTCCAAAACATGAATCTTTCCGACATCTTCAAAGAAGAAATGTATGTCGGTTTCTCTGCATCGACAGGAACAGTCGTTGAAGACCACTGTGTGCTCAGCTGGAGCTTCAGCACAAATGGTCCGGCACCGGAGCTGGACACATATCATCTTCCTTCCCTCATTAAGCGCAATGATTCCAACTCTCTCTATTCATTGCAGAAATTACTACAGCTGCAGTACTTGTCTTGTTGTTGCTTTTAACTGCTGCAGGGGTTTTTCGGTTGAAGAGAAATAAGTACAGAGACGTTATTGAAGAATGGGAGGAGTATTGCCCTTACATATTGCAACCAGAGGATTCCGAGACGAAAAGGTTTTGAGCTCTGGAGGATTCGGTCGGGTGTACAAAGGAGCTCTCCCTACGAACGGCCTCGAAGTTGCTGTGAAGTCCATCTTCAAAGAAACCAACGAAGCCCTGAAGGAATTCATTGCAGAGATTTCAAGTCTCGGGCATTTACAGCACCGGAATCTTGTCCAAATCAGGGGGTATTGCAGGAGGGGAGCAAAGCTATTCATAGTCTATGAGTAGATGCCAAATGGAAGCCTGGACAAGATGATATTTGGGAAGAAAAAGAACGTTTTGAAATGGGCTCAAAGGTACAGAATTCTGAGAGACGTGGGCGCAGGATTGCTGTATCTTCATGAAGAGTGGGAACAGGTGGTGGTGCACAGAGACATCAAATCAAGCAATGTTTTGTTGGATTGTGAACTTAATGGGAAATTGGGGAACTTTGGCCTCGCTCGACTTTACGAGCATACGGGAAACCCACAAACAACTCGTGTGGTGGATACGCTTGGGTACATTGCACCGGAGCTGATACACACAGGAAAGGCCGCTCCTAGCGCAGATGTGTTCAGTTATGATATCTTAGTGTTGGAAGTTGCGTGTGGGAGGAGGCCTGTGGATTCCTCTCTGGATGCTTCGCAGATGGTAATGGTGGATTGGGTTAGAGAGATGCATGCGGAAGGCAGACTCACAGATGTAGCGGATCCCAATCTTGGTGGTGATTATGTTGGAGATGAGATGGAGAAGATGTTCAAATTGGGGCTGCTTTGTTGCAATCCCAAGCCGGAGGCGAGACTTGCAATCAGACAAATATTGCAAATAATTGAAGGGGAATCCTGTATTCCCACTTTAGAGACATATGAGAGGAGCGGAGGAAACACAAGTTCAACTCCAGACACGGTAGAATCTTTTGCCTCTACTTCCATCTCTCTAGAGGGACGATAGTCGAGTCTTCTTTGCAAACTTGTTCACCATTAGATCCCATATAGTACCAAATACTACTGTTTATTAGTTCAGAAAACTCATGCATTCGGTTAGGTGCATTTATCTCATTAGTTCTAACGAATCAGAAATTAAAATTAATCCATTTCTAAAGTGTGTTACATTCGTTTGTTCTTTTAAAATATATATTTAAAATTAGAATAAGGCTATTTGTTAGAGCTTTTATTGGCTTCTATCCAAAAAGGCAAGGTGAAAAATAGATTTTTGAAACAGAAATTAGAAAGAAATTTACAGCTTTTGCATTAATGAACATTTAATAGATAACTTGTCCTTTTATATGAATCATCGTTCAATGTGCTATCCACTGTCACATCTCCATCTTCTTTCCATTGCCACATTTTCGTCTAAGAATTTGATCTTGTTGGAATTAGTGATCTTGTTTCTTCTCTTCAAGGTCATATCCACTGCCACCTGTTCATCTTCAAATTCGTGATCATATCGACTGCTACATCTCCATCTTGATATTCTTGTTTTCGGGTTATGATAATGTTTTAAATTATGTTGATCACCTAAATTAGAACATTTTGAATCCAATAGAACAGATTTGGAAGATTTTTTGTCATAGAGATAGATTAAAGGTTTGGAAGCAGAGAATACAAAGATGAAGGAGCAATAAGTGGTAAGGTGGGTGTTTGCAATTCCCAATGATTTATGGGCTCTAGTGGGAGAGTGAATCAACACAAAGGTGTTGAGAAAGAACTGAGTTCGAGAAGAATTTCTCTGAGCTATTTAGCACTTGACGGTGAAGGAGATGGGAAAGCGGTCTGATAATGTCACATCAATCAAGGGAATGAAAGGTAGCTCCTTGGAATCCGAGAAGGAAAAAAAATATTGAGCAAAGATCATGGCATGATCAAGCCTTTTTAAAACCCTATTAGTACTAGCTCAAAAACTAAGCCAGGTATGCCAAACACTATTGGTATGACAACAAGCAATATTGAGGTCATAAAAACCCAATTTATTTCAAATGTAGTACCATGCCTCCCTCTCTCCATTTGTCCAATGAAAAGAGAGAGTGCCAACTTTATCAAAGGCTACTTCAACCATATTAAAATCATCACACAAAACCCAAGTGGCAAGTGGCAATGAGTCAACAAGCCGTTGCCAAAGATAAGATCTTTCAACTGCATTAGTGGGAGCATAAACATTAGCAATTCCAAAGAAATGATTATGGAGAAATAGAAGAATCCATACCACTCAGTGCATGGGGTCAAACCCATGGGCAATGACAAAAGAATGTAAACGAGGAGAGATGAATGTACCTACTCCACCTTGACCAGCTTCATGCTGAGAAGAGAAAACTAAGGCCTTAGGCCAAATGGAATGACAAGCAGCATCAAGTAAAAAACCATAGATTTTAATCTGTTGCAAGCATAGAACATCTAAGGTGCCTAAACGACATCTTACATCATGAAAATAATATTTCATGTGGAGGTCAATTAAACCTTGAACATTCCAGGAGAGGAAATTCATGAAAACTCTTGCATATCGTCTTCATCCCCAAGAGAGGAGAAACTATTATGTAAAAACTCTTAAGTATTAGTGTTAGAAAGAGTGGAGAAAACAAGTCTTCTCTTTTTCGGCATGCCTTCCATCATCTCAATGTGCCCAGTAGGGTTGCGAGAGCGATGGGAAATCTGCAAAGCAATACTGAAGCAAATTGTGGAGTATGGACCCATTGGGATCATAAGGCACCTGTTGAAATCTCCTTCGTTGGTTGGACAGGGTTTGAAACCTCTTTCCCCTACTAGGCAGGGTTTGAAACTTTTGGAAACAACCTATGAAGGTTCTTGGACCTATTGCCATGGCTTAGAGGCCATGGTGGAGGGATACCTTGGAGCTGACGCAGACTTGCCTTTGCAGACCACCATGGTCCATTCCTCCTTTTTGGTAGACTCTTCCTACTGAGACAAAGTTTCCTTGGGAGATGCTCTTGGTTGAGGAACTGCAAGAGGGCAATCTTTAACCTTTTGATCTGCTGACTTTCATCTATACCAAATGTTGGGTAGATTCATGTACAACACCTTTTGTGTGAAGGTGTGGTTTCCTATATGGATATCAATAGATTCCTTGAGGTCACGAGAAAGGTCAACCTCAGTGCAAATTTGTTTTTAAGGGCCAGCATTGAAGAAACACTCAGATTCCTGATACAACACCTTGCAAGAGACTATGTAATGATCTGCATGAACAACTAGCAAGGCAAGGGAAGACTAGGGAACACCCAAATGAGGACTCAAAGCTTTTTCTTGTCTGAGACTGTAATGTCTTGAGACCATCATTGAAAGACCAAAAGAGAAGACCTAACAAGCCAGGGACCATGGCCAAGAATAGCCTCAACATGGGAAGGGTTGGAAAACCTAAATAAATAAGAAACCTTTGGTGAGCTTTTGGACACCTTCAAGGTCACGAGAAAGGTCAACCTTAGTGCAAATTTTTTTTTAAGGGCCAGCATTGAAGAAACACTTAGATTCCTGATACAACACCTTGCAAGAGACTATGTAATGATCTGCATGAACAGCTAGCAAGGCAAGGGAAGATGAGGGAACACCCAAACGAGGACTCAAAGCTTTTTCTTATCTGAGACTGTAATGTCTTGAGACCATCATTGAAAGACCAAAAGATAAGACCTAACAAGCCAGGGACCATGGCCAAGAATAGCCTCAACATGGGAAGGGTTGGAAAACCTAAATAAATAAGAAACCTTTGGTGAGCTTTTGGACACCTTCAAGGTGGACACCATGAGGAGTCCAGGCTTTGGCCACTCACTCTCTAAGCATGCTTTTAGGGGGGGTTCTTCCCACAAAATACCCTATAAGTGTATGTTTCTCTAGCTAGTGACAAGCATTTTCAAAATCCTAAGAATTAAGCACAACATTAGGGAGAGATGTATCTCATGAAATACTTTTGGCACAAACTTGTGTGGTCACTTGGACAGAGGGGGCACCATTAGATTCTGTAGAAACAACTTCAACACCAAATACAACTGAGTTGAATTTGGTCAGAGCCATAGTATTAATAAACCCTAAAAACTCCTACAATAAATGCGGTATCACATACTGGGACACACTGTGGTTTAGATATTGAAGAAAATAGCAGGTTAGCAGAGCTCCCAACTCTCACGCATTCTCTGTACTCATGGATGAAATCCCTTCAGTATCTACTTTCTTAATTTGAAATATATTACTAATTTATAAAAAATTTAAATCAACCCTATGTATTTAGAAACATCACATTTTTGTAAATATTACTAGTTATTTCTTATATTATACTAATTAAATATTTCAATTTAAGAATTATTAAATTATTCATAAATTAGCGAAAAATCGGCAACTAATATTAATCTTAAAATATAAAATGAAAGGTAATAAAATGACTAAACCATTATAAAAATAATCATACGACAGAAGGGGTGACAGTCAAATTCGATGCATGGAAGAACCAAGATGTTGAAAGAAAGGAAAAAGCAAAATTAAAACATGTAGTCCAAGAGGGAATTCGATGGTCATATTAGTCATTTTTTGCATTTTTGAATCGTATATGACAAGCTAAAAATTTGTTAGACCATACAAAATAACATGCTAAATGTTTAGAAAACCATAAATATGACATTTAAAATAATTAATAAACCGTCAAAGTTTATTATAGAGAATATAACATTTCTATGTATGATATATATTTATGATAAATATATGTTATTATATATATATATATATATATATATATATATATATATATATATATATATATATATATATATATATATATATATATATATATATATATATATATATATATATATATAATTTATTTTATTATTATTATACCATTATATTTATATCAATCTACAATATTTTAAAAAAAAAACTATTTGAAATCATAAAATTAGAAACTTGCTTAATTAATTTGATATTTTTGTATATATTACCAATTTATAATTATTTGTATTAGTAATACTATATCATTATTAATTTAGAATCTTTTCAAATAACAAAAATGAATTTAGAAATGTTTAAATTTTTTTTAATCTATTTTTTATCAATATTTTATTTGATTTTTATCACATAATATTTAACTATATTATTACTATTATTTATTTAAATCTTTCAAATAAAATATATAAACTTACAATTTTTTTGAGTAATTTGAAATTTTTAAAAATATTACTGATCTAGCTTTAATTTATTTAAGATATTTAATAATTAATATTTATTATATATACTAATATAATATTTAAATTTATATAAAATATTTGTATACGAAAAAATAGCAATTAGTGTTTTTCAAAAACATAAAATTAAAGGCATTAAAATGGTCAAACCGTAAAAAAAATCATTTTACAAGTAGAGTTGACCGTCAAATTGCAGAACCGAATAGAGGTATGAATGTAAACAAGAGAGTTGATTTTTTTGAAACTTTTATCAATGTATAATAACTCATCTGCTCGTTTTTCTCATTTCCACCACTTTTTGACTTCCCACAAAAGCCTTTTCTTCTGTCATTTCTACGTCTTCTGAGCATAAAAATATAATAAAAGCTCAAACTTTTCCTTGTCTTTCGTGGGAAACATTCACCCTATCTCAATGATTTCGACGACTGACTGATGTAAGTTCCACTTTAGAAACATATGAGAGGAGTGGAGGAAATACAAATTCAACTTCAGACATTGGAGAATCTTTGGCCTCTATGTCCAACTCTAGAGGGACAGTAGTGGGGAATCCCAACAAAATCACTATTTGTTTAGCAGAGGGATTCTGCCGAAAATAAAACTTGGCAGGGGAATCCCAACAAAATGTAATAGTTTGCAGCCATGCTATGTGCAGTCTAAGAGGAAAATAATTCTTGGCATATCAAAGTGTCATCATCAATTCAATTTAGCATTACTTATTGAAGACTATGCATTCATATGCCATAAACATATGTTATTTAAAACATTATAATTTATCTTCAATTATGTTTTGTTCATTAAAACTACAATTTAATTTCAATAAATTAAGACATTAAATTAATAGTAAAGTTTCAATAGCCAATCAAAGATACCATTAACCACCCATTTTAATAGAAAAAGAACCGCGGATTATAGAAACATTACTCTTCATTCTGATAAGTCTTAGGCTACGAAACTAAATAAGATAAAAATGCATAGTCATAGTTTGCAGCTATGCTGATTGTAGCATAAGAGAAAAAGGATTTTTGACATATGGAAGGATCATCATCAATTTCAAAATAAGGTCTAGTTTTCATCAATTTTGTTTGTCTTATTTAAGACCATGCATTCCTATGCAATAAAATAATAATAATGTATATTAAACTTCAATAAAATACATCAATAACTTACAAAGTAGACAACGAAGCGTACCATGAAGTAGTAAAAAAAGAGGACCGGCTTGGAATTTATATCAATAGGTTTCATTCAACCGAAGATATTATTTAGATTTGTATCTTGTTAGCCTATCAAATGAAACCTATTATTAAATTAAATTTAGATTACCGCATCCTAAGCCAATATTACATGACTTATGTAGGCTTAGCAAGTTAATCCTAAAAGATAATTGATAAGTCAACTTTGGGAAATGCTTGATGAACCAACCATGAGAAATTCTCGATGAGTCAACTCTGGGAAATGCTTGACGAACCAACCATGAGAAATTCTTGACGAGTCAACTCAAAAATGTTGATGAGTCAACTCGGAAAAGCTTGACACGTTAATCATTTTTTATGAGTTGTTGTTGTGAACCCCATGTCTTATTGAAAGCGTACAAAAATAGGAAAATAAGATTTGCTTGTATAAAGATTTTTTATTACTTCCCTTCACAAAGCATAACTAACTCTGTGTATCACATAAACACTTCTCACTAATAATGAATTAAATGCTTTTCATATACTGTACCAATTGATTTACAATACAATTTCAAATAGAAAAATATTAAAATAACTTTGCAATGTTCTCTTACTTTTGAATTTTTTCAAGTTATCAAAAAAATTATCTACTACACCCTAAGGTGTGAATACTAGTCTTAAAATGTCCAAAGAATATACCAGCTGCTCGATTTTCTAATTTCCACAACGACTCGTTGGCTTCACGCAATAGCCCTTTTTTCCACCGCACTCTTGTGTGAGCAAAAAAAATATTAAACAAATAATGTAGAAAAGCTCGAAACTTCCCTTCTCATTCGTGGGAAACATTTTCCCTTTCTAATGATTTCGACGACTGACCCGAACAAAGTGGGACGACTCGTACAGAGAACGTTGCCGGTGGTGGGATTCGAAACTCCCTGGAACTAATCATGTTTGACTCACAGTCCCTGCTGTTTTCCTTAGAGAGACTACATATATGTGGACAAGCTTATCATTCATTTTATGTCAGCCATTATCAAGTGTTTCAATACCCACACCAGGAAAAGAATCCTTCTATTGTCGCTAGGAAATTGAAATTGAAAGCCATGTTAATATGTATCCTACTTATTCTCTCGCTCAATACCTGCCTTCCTGCGCAAGCCCAGTCCCACACTAGTTTCCGCTTCAACAAATTCAATTCCTCCACCCTTTATCAGATTGGAAGTCCTTCAATCCGATCAGACGCCATCTGCCTCACCAATCAATCAGAACACTCGTCTGGCAGAGTTTTATATCCTCACCCTGTTCGGACGAAAGATCCCAACTCCACCAATACGAGCTCATCCTTCAGCACCACATTCGTCTTCGCCATGGTTCCATCTTACTCGGATCCTCAACGCAGCGGGCACGGAATGGCCTTTGTAATCTCACCCTCCAACTCTCCAGTGGAAGATTCTTCATCTCACTTCCTCGGCTTGTTCAACGCTTCCACCATTGGGAAGCCTTCCAATCATCTCTTTGCCGTCGAGTTCGACACAATCCTCAACAAGGACTGCCTTGACATCAACGACAATCATGTCGGCGTGGATATCAACGACCTCAAATCTGTAAAGTCTGAATCTGCAGGGTACTGGATTGGCAAACAGTTGCATCAGATAGATCTAAATAGTGGAAAGAACATTCAGGCTTGGATCGATTACGATCATACCCAACAGCATTTGAATGTTACAATGGTAGAAGCGGGTTCGTTTCGACCCAAGAAGCCTCTTTTATCTCTCCAAAACATGAATCTTTCCGACATCTTGGAAGAAAAAATGTATGTGGGTTTCTCTGCATCGACAGGAACAGTCGTTGAAGACCACTGTGTGCTCAGCTGGAGCTTCAGCACAAATGGTCCGGCACCTGAGCTGGACACATCTCATCTTCCTTCCCTCCTTATGCGTAATGATTCCAACTCTCGGTTCATTGCGGAAATCACTACAGCTGCAGTACTTGTCTTGTTGTTGCTTTTAATTGCTGCAGGGGTTTTTCGCTGGAAGAGAAATAAGTACAGAGACGTTATTGAAGAATGGGAGAAGGAGTATTGGCCTCACAGATTCGATTACAGAGACTTACATATTGCAACCAGAGGATTCCGAGACGAACAAGTTTTGGGCTCTGGAGGATTCGGTCGGGTGTACAAGGGAGCTCTCCCTACCAACGGCCTTGAAGTTGCTGTGAAGTCCATCTTCAAAGAAACCAACGAAGCCCTGAAGGAATTCATTGCAGAGATTTCAAGTCTCGGGCGTCTACAGCACCGGAATCTTGTCCAAATCAGGGGGTATTGCAGGAGGGGAGCAAAGCTATTCATAGTGTATGACTACATGCCAAATGGAAGCCTGGACAAGATGATATTTGGGAAGAAGAAGAGCGTTTTGAAATGGGCTCAAAGGTACAGAATTCTGAGAGACGTGAGCGCAGGATTGGTGTATCTTCATGAAGAGTGGGAGCAGGTGGTGGTGCACAGAGACATCAAATCAAGTAATGTTTTGTTGGATTCTGAACTTAATGGGAAATTGGGGGACTTTGGGCTCGCTCGACTTTACGAGCATACGGGAAACCCACAAACAACTCGTGTGGTGGGTACGCTTGGGTACATTGCACCAGAGCTGATACACACAGGAAAGGCCGCTCCTAGCGCAGATGTGTTCAGTTATGGTATCTTAGTGTTGGAAGTTGCGTGTGGGAGGAGGCCTGTGGATCCCTCTCTGGATGCTTCCCAGATGGTAATGGTGGATTGGGTTAGAGAGATGCATGCGGAAGGCAGACTCACAGATGTAGCGGATCCCAATCTTGGTGGTGATTATGTTGGAGATGAGATGGAGAAGATGCTCAAATTGGGGCTGCTTTGTTGCAATCCCAAGCCGGAGGCGAGACCTGCAATGAGACAAATATTGCAAATAATTGAAGGGGAATTCTGTATTCGCACTTTAGAGACATATGAGAAGAGCGGAGGAAACACAAGTTCAACTCCAGACACTGTAGAATCTTTTGCCTCTACTTCCATCTCTCTAGAGGGACGATAGTCGAGTCTTCTTTGTGCGAACTTGTTCACCATTAGATCCCATATAGTACCAACTACTACTGTTTATTTCTATCCCGCTCATCCTTAGCTATTTCTTGTTCCCTTCTAAGGAATGTTTCTTTGGCTAAGGTATTGTAAGGCTCCTCCTTCACATACGTGTCATGTGCTGTTATATCAGATATATGTGTTTTCATAATAGTTTTTCTTGCAATGTTGTAGGGAGTGTATAGCAAATCTTTGCTTCTGAGTTGTCTGAGGATTCTACTTTCTTCGTCGCTTGTAGTGCTCCATTCCTCCGTTTAAGCTTTTCGTCTAACCTCATTTTAGTAACATAATGTATTTGCGAACCTATTGCAGGCATGGCGAAGAGGTAAAATAGAAAATTTGATGAATAGTTCTTTTCAATTAATAAAATTTAATAAGATTACAATTCACAAAAAAGGGCCGGGGAATACAGGATCACCCCGCAAATGAGTCGTCTAAGAAAATGCTTGCAGTAGAGTTGCATTGATTTAGAAGAATAGAAAGGAAGCAAAATTATAAAAAATTAGATTTGATGTAATATTGTTCTATTTATTTATTTTTCAAGAAAATATTATGGAGATTGGATCTTGATGTTTTTTTATTCGATGTGTCTAAAGAATCATTTCTGTACATGAGATATTTAGGAAAGAGGTGATGATTAGTAGAACCACATTTGTCTAAAAAATGTACAAGAGGACGTGACACATTTGTTATTATTATTATTATTAGTAGGGTACTAATGTTTTCATTAGACCTCCCAGCATTAGTTTAATTTCAAAAACAAAATGTTAAAACTAAAAGTTTTGAGACATATTTTTTAATTCAATTATCACAATCAAATTTCTGATTTTTGATTGCTCAAGAACCAATTTCCTGGATATATATCTCTTTTTGAATATAATTGAAGAGTTGAAACCATAGATCTGAAAGCACCAATGGAAAGTCGCCACAGAGAGAGTAGAATGCCAGACCCTATGCCACGACAGATCCAATGCCGGCGAAGACGAAAAGCAGGGTGGAAATTAACTCGGCGGGGTAAGCTTTGATGGACTTGACGCTAAATGCATCGTTGAAGGCGCCGAATGCTATTTCGAGCGGCATTGTTGGACAGGAAAAAAAAATTATTTCCATAGAGGAAATAATTTTCGTGGTCTCCATAGAGATACGAATAAAGTTATCATTTTTATTTGTTTTATCGAAGGGAATTTGATGGGATTTTTGACAAGGCTAGCAGTGGTAATCCTCTATAGATCATGTCAACCACGACTACATGCACCATTTAAGAGTGTGCTTTCCTTTTAACAGACGAGATTTTGTTGGATTTTTTAATGTGGGATTGCTTGAAGTTTTAAATGGATAGACTATTTCATTGACTTAATGACATAGTTATGGGAATTGATTCCTCCTAGGAATGTTTTCTCTTTAGAATTAATGTATTGATGTTCACATTCACATTTGAATATTAACAATGGGAAATCTTGTGATTGCATACGTTCCTTTATTCATGTTCAAATTCACATTTGAATATCAACTATGAGAAATCTTATGAATGTGAACTTTGATTTATAGGACAACCTTTGGATTCTATAGTTCAAAGCAACACTTTTGTCAATCCTAATTTCTCGAAGATAAGAGGAAGATGAAAAATGGAAAATAACCATCTCAGAATGTGATGATATTTTCAAATTTCAAATAACTTAGTATAATCATTGCGGATCAAGAAATTAAAAATAGTTAAATGCATAATTTTTTAAGACGTAATATAGTTTATGTTGAGGATTTCATGATTTCATCATGTAACATAGCTTATGCTAAGAATTTCACAAGCGTAAGGTATCAAATATAATAGTTTGAGACACTAGAAATGAAAACGTGGACAGCCAATAATTTTTAGTTGTTGAAGAGAAAATAACATAAGTAAAGCCACAAATGCATAGAAATACAATATTTAATCCTTCCCTCAGAGACATTCACTAAGGTTAAGTAGAATAAAATATTTTTAACTCTTCTACTAACTACTACATACATATTATAATGATAAACACATTTCTTTCTTACTAACTTAGTTTTGATTTTGTCCTTTTATATTAAAGAGTTATGTCAAACCATTCCATATGTTTAGGTCACAACTATTCATACTTTGCCAAAGTAAGACATGATTATTAACATACCTTTGGTTTTACTCTTCACCCTAAACACATGCAATTTTCCCTTTATTATATAATATTATTTAAAAATAATAATTTACTATTTGATTAATTCTTTAGTCCTTGAGTGAAAATACTTTATAAATAAGTGATAATTCATCCTTTGCCTCTTCTATAAGCTTGTAAAATTCTTCATTGTTATCTGTAGACCAACTCCTATCATAATAATAACTTTACCTTAATGAAAATAACCCTCTTCCTTTCAATTTAATAAAACCATTTCACTTTATTAGTAATGTTCATTACAAAAACTTATACTCTTGTATTTATATATCTTATATTCTACCTTTAGTTTTACCCATTTCCCTCTTGTGAAAATGCTATATTTTGTACTTAAATATATTACCTGTAAGAAAATTCATCCTATACATAGAATTTATTTTGACAAAAAAAATTCACCTTCTATTTTGACAAAAAAAAAACCTCCATTTTGACCAAAAAAAAAAATTTCACCTCTATTTCTACCTATTTCATCCTTGCCTTGGTGGAATTATTCCTTCTTGAAAATGTATTACCTCTTATTTCAACATCAACATCAAAGTTTCTAAAAATCTTTCAACAAATCCATTTTATATATTGAATATATTTTGCAATCATCATGTTTGATGAAGGCTTCACCAAATTCATTTTTGGGTAATTTTCTTTTGTTCAATTTTTTCACTTTTCTCCACCATTCCACATTCTATAGTGCACGTCTAACATTAATCAATATTTCTTTATGTTTACGAGTCTGTTTGGCAGCGGGAATATGAGTGGAATAGGCATATGTAAATTTTTAAAATTTCAAATACTTTGTTGGGTGCACCAAATTAGAATTGTGAATAGGAATATGTATTCCAAATTTAGCCCAAAAATGAGCATTTGCAATTCCACCTAAATAGGTGGAATTGGAATACATATTCCTATTCCATTTTTATTTATTTTAGAGAGCATAAATTTTTGGATCCGTGAATTCTCCATCAAGTCCCGACTGAACCAAACAAAAATAGGAATATGTATTCTTATTTTCTATTCTAAAATAACAATTCCAGAATATGTATTCCTATTCCCATATTCTTATTCCTGCAGCCAAACGACATAATGCATTGGTGAATCTTGGTATACTATTTACTGTTTACACCACTGACTTGAAGGTAGTTGGCAAAGAATGTGAAATTTTTTATACCCCATTATTTCATTGCATTCAAATCTTTAAATTATAATTTCACTCTCATCAAGATCATTTTATAGTTGCACTCAAACAATTTTGTGTCACTCCAAACCATTAAACTTCTATTTAAAAGAATATAAATGAAATTTAATTGTATAGCCAATTTCACAACCTTCACCAACATTGTCTTTGGCTATTTATTGGAGTATTTTGAAAGAATAATGGCAAAAATGAAGGACTGCAGACTCGCAAGAATTTTGGCAAGCTCATCTTTGAATTAGTTAAAAAAAATTGGATGAGCAAGAAATCTATGGCAGTTTATTTTTATTATTTTGGAGAAGGGGGGCACCTCTGTTTTATGACTGGAATCGAGAATTTTTGAATTCCATGGAGAAATGATAGAAGCTATAGTTGTTTTATGATTGCTTGGTAATTATGTTGTTGAATTAATAAATTGTGTGTGTGATCAATAGTATTTTTTTAGCTAATAAGCTATTTATGGGAACTTTGTTCCCATAAATTGAGTTTTTGACCGAAAAAATGTCAGTTGGCCGAAAAAGTTGTTAGTTTGGCCCAAAAAAAGTTGTCAGTTTGGCCCAAAAATTGTAAATTCTTCTTGTTAATTATTTACAGACCAATTTTTATCTCACTCCACTTTTAACACTTGTTTTGATATTTATTAGTTGTTATCTCCACTTTTAACTATTGTTTTTCTTTTTCTATTTATTTAAAAAAAAATTTAGTTGTGATCTATATTTATTTAGTCAATAGGCTATTTGTGGGAACTTTGTTCCAATAAATTAATTTTTTGACGAAAAAGTTGTAGTTGACTAGAAAAGTTGTTAGTTTGGCCAGAAAATTGTAAATCATGTACATTATTTATTTACTAGTAAGTTTTTATTTAAATCCACTTTGAACTCTTGTTTTGATGTTTATTAGTTGTTATCTCCACTTTTAACTATTATTTTAATTTTATTTTTAAATTGCTTGTGATCTCCACATTAGCTCATGTTGTGATCTTTATTTATTTAGCTTTTGATTTAGATTTTAGTTTTAAAATTATTTTAATTTATTTTCTATATTAGCTTAGATTTGTCTCTAAATATAATTTTTTAGTTTCTATAATTTATTAACCAATAAAATATATATATGTTAAAGATGTTGCTAATTTTTTGTATTTCCCTTATTAATTTTTCATTATAGATTTTTTTTTTATGGGGTTTTGTTAAATGATTATTATTTTCATATTTGATAAATTGAATTAAAATAAATAATATTTATTAACCTATTTTAAAAAAATTAGTAAAAATTATGTTATTTAAATTGAAAATTATTAATAATCTAATTTGTTCACATAAGATTATATTTTAAATCTCCACTTTTAACTATTATTTTTCTTTTCTTATTTATTTAAAATATAATTACTTGATCTCCACATTATCTTAGCTCATGTTGTGATCTCTATTTATGTAACTTTTGATTTTTTAAATCGATTTAGATTTTAGTTTTTAAATTATATTAAATTATTTTTCTTTATATATTATTTTTTGGTTTCTATAGTTTATTTAATCAATAGAAATCGTTAGAGACAACATTATTTTTTCATATTATTTTTTTGTATTTTTCTTATTAATTTTTCATAATAGATTTTTTGGAGTTTTTTTCTAATGATTTTTTCCTCATATTTGATAAATTGAATTTAAATAAATAATATTTATTAATCTATATAAAAGATTTTAATAAATATTATGTTAATTAAATTGAAAATTATTAATAATCTAATTTGTTCACATTAGATTACATTTTTAAAAATAATTTTACTATTGAGCATCTATCAGCTTATTGTTGCAAGCAACTGCTAGTTTATTTTTTAGTAATAAGTTGTGTTTTTATTAATCCATTGAGTATCAAGTCTTGTGAAGGAAATATTCCTTTGTGAGGATTAGTTGTACTATGTAAAAGAGCCTTGATACACACACATACACACAAAGAGTTATGGAGAAGGGAGGCACCTCTATTTTCTAATTGGAAGGGAGAATTGTTCAAATTCCATTGAGAAATGATGAAGTTATAGTTTTTTTAATGATTGCTTGGTAATTATGTTGTTGAATTAAGAAATTGTGTTATTGATAAAGAGCATTATTTATTAGTAATAAGTTGTGTGTTTATTAATGAATTGAGTCTCAAGTCTTGTCAATGAAATATTCCTCTATGAGGATTATTCACTATATAAAAGAACTTTGACATCAGATTTATTATGTGAACACACACACATGCACACACACACACACACACACACACACACACACACACACACACACACACACACACACACACACACACACACACACACACACACACACACACACACACACACACACACACACACACACACACACACACACACACACACACAAATGTTCGATGTTATGGAGAAGGGAGGAATCTCTATTTTCTGACTAGAATGGAGAATTATTTTAATTCCATGGAGAAATGATGAAGTTATAGTTGTTTTATTATTGCTTGGTAATTATATTATTGAATCAATATATTGTGTTTGTGATCAAGAGTATTATTTTTTAATAATAAGTTGTGTGTTTATTAATCCACTAAGTCTCAGGTCTTGTCAAGAAAATATTCCTTTGTTAGGATTATTCACTATTTAAAAGATCCTTGATATCGGATTAATTATGTGAATTTAGAGGAGGGGCATCATATTCTTGTTGGACTGTATTATGATTGCATAATAACTCGTAGGTAACTTGCACTTAATTTCATCTTGTTGTTGATATCGAGTCTATAGTAAACCAAGGTGACTTTCACTTAATTCTCATCATGTTGTTGATATTGAGTCAATAGTAAACTATCTCTAATCATCTTGTCCAAGATCTTTTAATTCTTTACTAAATGTGTGTACTCTCTATATCACAATCTTGACTATCATAAGAATATTCCATTGGAGCATATATACTTAAAAGAAAATATTTAGAATGTTGTTATCATTCAATGCATCTTCATATGAGGGCTTAATTAACATATGAGGCTCTAATGAATATAGTGCCATCAACTGTCTTGAGTGTGATTCATGTAAAGAGTATCCTCAAGTTTACAAGTACTGGTTTAATCCTTTGAGGTATTAAATTATTTTTATATGGCCTTTTTGTTGTATGTTGTGATCTATTTATGCATGATTCCATAATATAGCATTTTTATCATGCCTAATGTCACTAAATTATATTATTATAATAAATCATATGTTTCCATAGTTGATTCATCATGGAGATGTTTGGAAATGATATCCTGTAATGGTTTAATATAATCTACTTTATATTTTGTATGATGTTATGCATAATTTTTGTTTAGGTATCTTATATAAACTATTGTTAAATTGTTTCATTTAGGATGGTTGATATTTTGATACTCAACTAAGTATATAGTTGATATTTGGGACACTAGTATGTATAGTTTAGAAGACTTGTTCTCAGTCATGTCCCATCTTACAATTGTCATTTGATTGATCTTTTTTCATTAGACCATCCTTCATTTCTTTGAAGAAATTATTTTTCATGGATTGGAGGCCTTGAGACACATACCTTGATCTATGTTATAGAACAGTTCTAAAAAAAATAACACTAGTTTATAAAAAAGAAATATGGAGTTAGCTCTTACAGAAGACCAAACATATGTTTGAGAATCTATATCACTTTTAGCATATGTTGTCATGGATTTTGTTTTACCTCATATAGTGTTTTGTACAAGTTTGCATTGTTGGCATCAACAACAAGGATATTAAAAAAATAAAATTTGAGATTAACTAGGGAATATCCATATCAAGTGTTTCTAGCTTGCAAAATAGTAAGGTTTACATGAAAATCAATTAGTCATTAGTTTAGAGTATTCCTAATTGATAGCTTGAAGCTTTGATTATTTTTGTGTAAGATCTTCTTCTAAGAAAGTTCAATTTTCTTGAATAGGTGAAATATTGAAACTTCCTTAAACATTCTTTTCAATTATTGGATCTAACTTTTCTATTCCTACCCAATCTAATCTAGTTGAATCTAGAATCCATTCCCACAATCTCTAAGAAATCATCCATCAAATATACCTTGGGCATAGTCCAACTATTTCAATGATGGACAATTTGGTAGTTGTTTGAACATACATGACTCTAGAAGTCTTAAGCTCATTGTTTCTCATTGTGAATGTATCTTATAGCATCTAATTTACTAAGTGATTTCTTCAATTTTATTTCTCCAAATTCTCTTCCAACAATATCTACTTCCAATTTCACTTGAGCTGGTGTAGAAAACCTGCAAATGAAAAATGATCAAGAAGATGACTAAGGGTGCAGAATTATCACATGTTGAAATGGGATATCACAAAATTTTGGAACCTATATATTTTAATTTCTATACTCTCTATTTTTATTGGTGAACTAACACCCTTACTAAGCAATTTCCTCAATTTGATTTCTCCAAATTCCCTTCCAGCCCGGTGGTATCTACTTCCAATTTCAATTGAGCCAAGAAGTCCCATGAATGAAAATGAAGATGAAGATTAATAAGGGAGAAGAACTATTGAATGCATATTGAAATAGGACATAACAAAATTTTAGAACCTAGATACTCTAAGTTTAATGCTTTATATTTTTATTAATGAAAACTACAATGTGCCTTGTTAGTGCTTCAAAATATTGTTGGTGTTTCTATTTTTTGAGGTTAGATATTATCAAAATGTTTCTAAGAATATAATGTGAACATTTTGTTTTTCCTTACTTTTGCTTTGTTTGCTGAAAAGTCAAATGTTTCTAGTTTTTTAAAAGATGGAAATACATAATTAAACTAGAATGCAACCAATAATCAATATCAATCTATATTTATAGTACAAGATTTTAAAATAGATTCCATGTTCTTATTATTATGAAAATAGCCAAAATTTTTACAAGCAATTAATCATGAACATCTGAATAAATCATTCTCATAATTCCACTTGTAAAATCTTGGTGGATAGTTATTTTTGAAGATAGCTTCTAGGTTTAATGACCTTTCTTGTGCAAATCAACAAAACTAGAACTTCCTAGGAGATTGATCATAGGTAAACCATTTGCATGACCAATCTTCAATGGAATAATCCAACTACTTTGTCAACCAAATTCAATATGGATAGTGTTTTCAGCAACTTATAAATTTAATTATTGGCCTGATTTTTAATTTACAAAGTTACAATGTGGAATTATTTATTACCATCTTTTTTGTCACTACACAAAACATTATATTTATTTCTAGATTCTTTTGTCACTACACTAAACATTGTATTTATTTTTGTTAAAATGAACATTATAACTTCCCTACACAAGGCAGGGACTATAGCTCTATTAGAGCTCTTGTATATAAATGGTACTTTATTTGTAGCCTTGTCCATACTAGCCTAGCACTAAATCTATCTCTTGAACTTATACATAAATTGATAAATGGTACATTTATGTGAAAATTGGTTAATTCCTCAATTGTTTTTGAATATATATAGGTTTTTGTGAAGATTTGAACAAGTCTTGAAAGGATATGAAATTTTATATACAAAAGTTTTCTATAAAAATACTTCATAGAATCTACAATATACTAACATTTAAAATATGGTATAATTGAAAATAAAAGAGAAAAAAGAGAAACATATCTAAACTTCATCAACCTCAACCTCAAGCTGAGAAGTGTAAGTGCCATCTTCTTGAGCTTCTGCGAATCTTGAGCAAAGTGGACTAAAGCCCTTTTTTTTAGATTTCCATGCATTCTAGTACATGGCCCCTTACTATCATCAACAAATTTCTAAGTTTTTCTATCCCCTACATCCACATCAACAATTGTTTTTATCTAGTGAAGTCTTTTAAACTTCTGAACTAGGGAACTATTATCTACAATAAAATATTTGATGACCTCTAGAGTAGAAAGACACCTAAGTGTATTGATTGACATAAATTATTTTCACTTTAGTTTCAAGAACAATAATTTAGCCTACATAATTAGTCTTCATTGTTTCAACATCTGTCTCGACCTTTTGAAGAGATTTAATTAGAAGTTGACCCTTAATTTTATCCCATGACATGTCCTTATTATGTTTCTTTTCAAGTTGACACTAAATACCCTCATCTTGATACTCACCTTTTGAATTCATGCAACTAATATGTATATGTTTTTATGTATTCATATCTTTACGTTTATTATGTTTGTATTTATATACCTAGTTATATTTATTCATTAACCATCTAAATATTACTATTTGTCACAATAAGGTCATTTCTAAAATCATGGATCAACTCCGTAGTTGTAGACTCCATTTTTAAATTTTAAAAAACTAAATTTAAATCTAGATAAGACTTTCTTTATTCTTCTGACATAAGTGGGATTCACGTAAAGTATAATTTGATGTTGTGTTGATATAATTTTAAGAGATTCAATGTATTCAAAGATTACACATTCAATTATTGGGTAAGTATAAATAAGTTGGGTCTCACATTTGGGCAAAAAGTGGAAGTGTTTTTCCTATTTTTGAAATTTTCTGTCAATTGATGTCAAAATTTAAGATACTTTGAGATTGAATCTTAAAAAATTCACTATTAGAAACTATAATGCTCATATTCTACTTTTCCAATATGTATATACTTCAATACCCACATAGAAAAAATTATTTCTTTTCATAGAAATATTTAAAAACTACTTTTTCAAATTGTCTACTCAAGGACCATACCACTCCCATGTACAACCACCCTATTTTGATGTAAATAAATTTTTTTTGTGAATCTTTTATTAGGAAGATACCTAACCCATCAAAGATTGATGAGAATATTTTTTATTAATTCTTAATTGACTATAAAAGCTAATTTTTGAAACCATTTTTATGACTACCATATTTTAATCAAAATTTCACATTTAAAAAAAATAAAAAATCAAAAGAATTATATATCTAGATTGATGACATATAAATTATTTTTAGAAAACCTTAAAAGTAAAAAAAAAAAAAATATTAAAGTTTTAATGAACCTTGCTATTTTATATTTATGTTTAAGTACCACTTTTAATTAATAAATAATACACAAATAGTAAAAAATCATAACAATATATTTTTCATTTTTGAAATCAAGATAGTGAGAGTAACAAATTTTTATTTCGTTAGAAAACTCGATCGACAAGGTCCTCCAAAAATTTTAGCAAAATTAAATTGACATTCCAATATCTTGGCCAAATATTTGGAGGTCAAGGCACATGCATGGTCCAACAAAACCTATATCAAGCCTTCCTTGAACCAAAATCTAAGGTTGTGCCACAATTTTTGCTTGTGTGTTAAGAAATG
The DNA here is from genome assembly GCA_028749045.1 of Cupressus sempervirens. NCBI lineage: Eukaryota > Viridiplantae > Streptophyta > Pinopsida > Cupressales > Cupressaceae > Cupressus > Cupressus sempervirens. The sequence goes on from CM053789.1 coordinate 792,848,317, forward strand.
GGTTTTTGTTATTGAAATTCAAGTATAAACCTAGTAGATCATTTGAATATTACTTTCTTACCATTGTAGTAGATAAGATCTCTTAATCAAGTGGACCTATCAAGTCTTTGAAACCCTATATGATAACATCGATTAGAGACGTTTTTAAGTCCTTTAGATTAGACCACTCTTTAGTAATGAAAAGGGGTGATAGGGTCTAGATGATCTTTGGTTAAAATCCTCTAACCAAGTAACACTAAAAATATGCATGTAAACCTTTAACAAGGCCAACTCTCAACAGAGCTCACTTGAGAAAACTAATTTTTTTGGGTTGTCGGTCCCAGATGGTTTTTATCTTTACAAGGTTTTCACAATAAATATTTGTGTCAAAATATGTGAATGCTTATGTGTTGAAAAATATTTGTTTGTGTTATTTGTTCATTGTTGCAACTCATTATAAGATACAAAATATTTTTGATGCTTGGTAAAGTAAAAAATAGTGAGATAACCATTTTGAAGTAAAGTTGATATAAATTTGATTTGAGAAGTTGAATGTGGTTACTGAGTTATTATTGAGAAAACTTATGAAGTTTTAATTGGTACTAGATTATTTCAAAATCCTATAGGATGGACATAAATTATTCACCCCCCTATCAATTATCTACTAGAGTTATAAACTATACTTTTATTTTATTATATATAGTTTGCATTTATAAAATAAATATTTTAATGCTTGGGTTTATGTTTAGTACATTCAAATAGAAAAAAAATAAAAAAACTAAATCAAGTTATAGTTAACAAACTTGAATCAAGCAGAAAAATAAGAGACACAATGTGTCAAAGTTCCTGCCATAGCTTTGGAGGAAGTGAAGTGGGGATGATGGAAATGAAAAGAAAGATATATGGAGAGGCATCAAAAGGCATAGAGAGAAATGTAGTGGATAAATATACATAAAAAGAGAAGGCATTATTAGAATAGGAGAAACAAATATGAACAAAGGAATAGGTAGTATTTATAGAGATGGGGCATAGGGAGTTATAGAGAAAAAGAGTCTAATAAGCTATCTATTTTAATTTTTAAATTATTGGAAAAAATGCTTGTTAGTGGGCATTATTTAATGGCCAAGTTTTTAGGTTTTTATGTGGTTTTTGTCATAAGATTATAGGTACTCATTCCCTTTAGCAAACATGATCTCTTATTTATCATTGTACCCTTGCATAGTACCAACTTCCCCATTTACAAAGCATTGGTTTATCTTTGAAGATTTTTCATAATGTAATTCATGTTATATGTTTCTATTCTCTAGGCTTCATTACATTGTGGATTTCCTACACACTCATTGATGTCTAGCTTGCAAGTCTGAGATTTAAATAATACTAGTATTGTAGATGCAAACCTAGTAGAGTACTGTGTTCAATTGGTAATTCCCAAAAGATGTACATATGTGTACACATACACTAGCCAAAGTTGTTAAAGCTCATTAGGAACATGGACTATATGCTACTTTTTAACATAAATATAATTGTATCAATCACAACATTTCATTCTAGATTTTTCAGAAGTATTAGCACACAAATTGAATTATTCCAAATTTTATATTCTAGTTTATATGTTAGGATAAAGTTCCAATGCATTTCATAGATATCATATTACTAGTATCAAAATAAATGAAGAAATATGGTAAGTATATGACTATGTTGCAACATAGATAATTTGACCATACTCCAATTCTTGAAAATAAACATGCAATACATAAGCCTATTGATCTTATAGATGTTGGGTATACCTCCACAAATAGGAATGCAAATATACTATATCACTAATCGTACAACTATTTCCCCAAAGACAAATCTTATACAATATTATTTAGAGTACATAAAGAAAGAAAGAACTCCTATCTATTAATTTTTAAAACAAAAGATGCTTTCCTAAAGATAAAGAATAAAATAATTAAAAACTTAATTCCTCAAAATTAAAGACACACTTTTGAACAAAGAAAAAATGAATTAAATAAATAATTATAATAAAGTGATCCATATAACATTGGTATCAAAGTTTACATTTGCATATATATATATATATATATATATATATATATATATATATATATATATATATATATATATATATAGTTTTCTAATTTGCTTGCAATTTTTTTCATAAAATATGCACTTAAATTTTTTATTAAGATTGTTAAAATCATAACCTTGTGTCTTATATTGTTCGCTTGGGTGGGAATATTCAAGTTGGTTTCAATACCTATTCACATTACAATTAAGAGTGCAAAACCAAATTCTTTTTGATAAATTAATGCACAAAATGAGAGATATAATGAACTTGTATTAATATGAGTTACCATTAGAGATAAGACTAACATAGGGATTTAATGCTCACACCCTTTTTCATTTAATTATTCCTCTAAAAAAACATTGGAGGAGATTGCACTATGACAACAATATTGTTTTAGTAAATTTTTATTTCCAGAAAATAATTTTCCTCCCTACTTTTTTCTTCACATCTAATAAGAAGAGAAAGACATAAAGACATTCACTATTTTAAAATTTTAAAAATATGAAATAATTTCAAACTTTATAGATACTTTTATGCAATAAAATATTCTAACATCTTATTGGTCAAATTTGTTGGTAGGCGTAACTTCTGCCACCAACCCACCATGTGCGGCAGGGACCTAGTCCACCATATGGGCTGACTATTCACCACCGCCCAGTCCACTAAACCTAACCTCGAGTTACAGCTAAAACTTAGTCATTCGTCGCTTCTTTGAGCTCTGCGTGTGTGATTTTCTTAGGCTCGCAGGACAGAAGAAGATCGATGGAAAATATTTACGTCCCTCTTTTTTTTAATCTGTACTCGAGCCACATGATGTACTACAGGTGGAGTCATAGATGTGATGAAATGCAAACATGACATGTGGATGCACTGTATAGAGTAGCTACAAGACACCATCATGAGAGTCTGCCTGATACTTGTGCAGTTGGAGCATTTGGAAGGCGCAAATCCATAACCTTCCGATTGGCTAAAACATCATCCTACCTTGGTCAAATGTGAGGTTATGTGTAGTCCTATTGTAACATATTCATGGTGAAGAATTATATTTGTGAAGATAATTAATTCACTTTCACATTAAGGTTGAGAATAAGATGTGAGACAATTAAAATAATTTTAAAAAAATTGTTGCGAAAACAACAAACATGGTGAATTACTCACGAAAAGTAGGAAAAACAACCACGTCGAAAACAAACCTCTCCCAAGTCAATACCAGTTGAAGGGGGGCAACACTCTCCAAGTTAGAAATCAGTTTAAAATACTCGCCAAGATCCAAGAAAATCAATAAATCTACAAAACTCCAAAAAAATTGAAAGGCTTCAAAACCCTAATCCAGCGTCACATAGAACACAACGCTGAAATTCAAAAGAATCAAAAAAACATAAATGAATATGAATGGAAGATAGTTGTAAACAGAAAGAAATCTAGATAAAAAGGTAGAAGACAGAATACAAAACCACACAAAAGGATCGAAGGTATAAACCAGCGACTAGAGAATCAAGAGGTCTTTTTTTTAAAAATCAAGTATTGTAGTAGTGAAAAAAAAATCACCGCTAAGGCAATACCAACACAATAAGCAATCAGGTCAACCCATCTTGTTGTTTGAGCCAAATAATAACTAATACATTAGACCTCAATTTGCGATGTTAATTTGCGACGGCAAGAAAAGGTAATGTGTTTTTGGCTTTTTTTTTTTTTCAATTTTAGCCCGATTCCGTCGCAATTGTGACGCCAGCGAGATATAAGAGAAAAAAAAAAAGTGAAAAACCCTCATTTGCATGAAATCGCGCGACACAGGGTTCTTGTGAAAGGAAAGGTGCGCACGCAAGAGATCACTTCGGCAGCATTGAGAGGGCCGGGCATTGAAAATTCATGCATATACATGGAAAATGTAAGTAGCAAAGGTAAAGCTCCTCAATAAATTGAAAATTCATGCATATACACATTCTTTCTATTTGTTCCTATTTCCTGCAACCAATATAGACCTTTATGAAAACTATCACTTATTTTTAGTGACTCGTCTTTTTCTATGACAAATGCATTTATCCTCCTTCGTATGCATAGAGCTTACCTTCATACAGTTGGATTCAATATGATGTTATAATAATGGTACAGTCAAAGATCTTAGATGCGTAATAATCATCAAGGATATTTGACCTATTAATATATTTTATGGAACTGTTGAAATCTTTCAAAAATCAATATAATTTAGTAACATACACAATGAAAGTTAGAATATGAAGATAATGGTAGAAAATTGCAAGAATGAGCTAGAGATGAATAGATACGGGAAGACCGAAAAATCTGGATAGGTAGACAACTTGTATAAGCTCACTCTTTCAATTTTCTTTCATAATCTTCTTGTCTTGGAAAAAGGTCATGATGTACAAACCCAAACATCAACTTATTTAAGTATATGAACATAAATTAAAAAAACAATGTCATCTTAGAGACTGTAAATGGTTACACAAATGTACTATTTATTAGAATCTTAGTACCATTGAGATTCGAAGAATGCTTAAAAGTGATATGGTTACACAAATGTACTATTTAATAGAATCTTAGTACCATTGAGATTTGAAGAATGCTTAAAAGTGTTCTTGCTGTGGTGTAAGAATGTGGCGCATCACTCTGTGCTTCCTCTTGCCTCATGGCAACATATGCACTGGCAATGTACTCTGTTAAATCTTTGGGTACATAAGGCACCGTTCTTCTTGCAGCTGCTATATATGCCCTGGTGAAAATAATTCATGAGAATGTAATTAATGCAGTCAAAATTATAGTATGTAAGTTGAAGAATTAGAATCTAAGGATCAGTCAATTACTCACCTCAGTATGGATGAATCAAGAGGAGGAAAACCCAAAGGAGGTGGCTTGCACTTTTGGTGCACATATAAGACGTGTCTAGCCATTTCCAAATCACTATCCATGTCAGCTTTGTCAAGTATCAGCCACATTAAGTCAAAACAGGAAAGCAGTGCCGAAGGAAGATTGATATTTTCTGCAGGAGTTCTCTGGAGATCATACCGACCCCTGTCGCAGTTAGAAGTGTCAGATCACAAGAAACAAAATTGAAGCAATCAAAAGGGGAAAAATTGTACCAAATTTGTCACTCAATATGCTGCTAATTTGGAAATGGTATGAAATGTATTCAGCAGTTCAAATTAATAATCGCTCGTTCTTATAGAATTCGAGCATAAATACCCTTCACACTGGCCTGAAGGTTTCAAGAATCTAAGATTTAACAATTCATTTTGACATTAAACCAGATTAGAGATCAATGATTCAATTCATACCAGGCAGGATTAGCAGCAGCTAGAACTGCAGTTCTTGCATTTAAAGAGGTTGTTATGCCTGCCTTTGCAATACTCAAAGTCTGCTACTCCATCACTTCATGAATAGCAGTACGGTCTGTCTCATCCATTTTGTCAAATTCATCAATAGCACATATACCCATATCTGCAAGAACCTGATTCATCCCACAAAAAATTGAAATGTTATTTCAGTAGCTCTATATGTACCAAATACAGATATTAGCTACGCCTTCCACGATCAGCCTTACAGAACATTTGACTAACATCCCAACCCACAATTACAATGCCATTAACAGGTCAATGCATTGAATTACTCATACCAGGGCACCACCCTCAAGAACCATCTCATTTGTAACTGGGTCCCTTTGAACAACAGCTGTGAGACCTACATCGCTGCTTCCTCGCCCAGTGGTGTAAACTCCAGGAGGTGCCACACTGACCATGTGTTTCAACAGCTGACCTTTTGCTACTCCAGGATCTCCCATCAAGTAGACATGCAAATCGCCCCTAATCTGTGAATTCAATGAAAATTAGCTATACAGTTCCTTGAGTAGAAACAATTGGAATTGATGTGAGTCGGTAGATATTTGGCTCTAGCTACAACCAGTTGTACTATTAAGGTCACACCTACTGCATCAAAAACAAGGGTAACTTATCCAGCCAAGAATACATGAAATATAATAGAAATCCATCAGTTGTAATAATGAACAGTTCATAATCTTAACTTACATGGATGCTACCATTTGAAATTCATCAATCATACCTTCATACCATCCTTTAGTTTCTTAGTGGGAGCACCCACAAGTAGAAGCAATAGAGCTTTCTTAACATCCTCATGACCAAATATTTCTGGAGCAAAAGAACGTGCAAGCTTATTGTAAATGTCCCCATCCTCAGCTAGCCTTTTGATTTGTTCTTGTTCATCACCTTGCAGAACATACCTAGAGTGCAAAGGAATAAACAATATTTAAAAAAAAAGGTAAATCGGTAAGATATAACACAAGATTACAGTTACATAAATCACAGAAGCTTATTACCAATTAATATCTACCAAAATGTTCCAATGAAAGGCCATGTGACTATTGACTTGTGTGCTCGGCAGAAATTCACAGGCTCCATCTTATGAAAAAAAGTACAATTATAGTTCTTGGAATCATAGACCTAGTCCAAATACAGATTGATTGCTTATGCAAGTACTAAATCTCAATGGTTTGGCAAATGTGTTTGGTTAAATTGCAAAAAGATTTTTATAGAGATGGAATTGATAGTGAGATTCAAAGGTTTTTGGCCAGGGCTTGGTGAACTGAACAAATAGATATTGGAGTTGGAGCTCCTTTTTGGAAGGAGATATGAAACTTTACCCTTGGACATGAGAGATTTTTGAGGTGGATATGTGAGACGGGAAGAAATTTGTGTGTGAGCATCAATGGAGCTAAGAGGATAAGCATCTATTATTGTTGAATCCGTGGTACCCACCTTTTAACCTTCTCACTGAATCCTTCGACAAGATATCTAGTTAGACTTCTAACTCACTCCTTGCAATACTAGTTTATCTTCCTCTTTTGAGGCTTTTTGGCATCTAACACCCTGGCTAGATTTTTAGACATGGACAAAGACTCTTTAGGAATCCTTCATACCATTTATGCTTGCATTCTAGTTGAGATGGATATGGCAAAAGCTCATCTAGCAAATCCATATTTGAAAATTGCAAAAGGCATTTAGGTGCAACTGCTCGATTATGACGAAACAACAGAAAATGTTTTCAAACAAAGCACATGGCTACAGATTGTGCCAGGAAGAGAAAACAAAAACAAGCAACTTCATAGAGGAAGGCTTTCCCTCATCTTTATTTGGTGGGGAAAAAAAATAGTTACTGAAATGCCCAAGAAGCTTGAGTGCAAGGAAGTAGTTGAAGAGCAGCAAGACATGGATCACAAACCCACAATGGTCTCAGTAGGGGCAGAGACATTTTTAAAAGTGTCAAACCTGATTTTTCTTCAACAGTAGAGTGTAAAGATAAACAGAGCTTATAACAGAGCATGGATGAGGAGAGGTTTTACATGGGCAAACCTAAGAAGCGGTTGCAGGGTGTAGAAGGGCAGGAGGAAGAAAAGTGGGGACAAGAAAGGATGGGAGAATTGAGGAAGAAGGAACTTTTAATATGCTTCCATTTACAAGATAGGGAAGGAGTTAATCAAACTGATTTGTTGACCTATTACAATATGATGATGTTGGTTCTTGTTAATTTACTCCAATTATTTAAGGCTATTTAGATAACTTGTGTGGCAAATTTAACTGGAGACATGTCCCTCCATAACATACTGATTGTACCCAATTTGTGATTTTTGATATTTTCTTCACTGATAATACAGAGTTACTCTAGAATCATGCTGGCTACTCATACTGGATAATGAGGTTTGGTCATTTTTTCAAATTGCAGCAATGGGCAAAACTAGTCCCTGATTGAGATTTATCAAAATAACGAGCTCATTATGAAAAGTTGAGATCTGTCAGAACCAGTCTCATATCAAGTTTGAGACTTTTCAATGTCAGGAGCTTATTATCAAAATTTGGATCAAGTTTGAGACTTTTCAATGTCACGAGCTTATTATCAAAATTTGCAACATGCGAAAACAATAAGATCAATATCTAAGTTTGAACCCTATCAAGACAACTGAATTAGTCCATGCAAGTTTAAGTTGCCATACTAATAGACCTATTAGCCTTCAAATCAGCAAGCAAATGTTTCCACCAAAATACCAGGCCACCAAAATACCAAGCCAAGAGAAGTTTAAGTAATTCAAAAATACTGCTTAATGTCATTATAGCTGATGTTAATGTGTCAATAACCAAGGTTAGCTCATATACAAGCCTTGTAAACAATTTTTCAGTTATTAATGAATATAGTAGTTAAACCATCCTGATGCCTAAAAATGTAATCACTTTTTCTATTAGGAATGATTTTGACATTTGATCAAATCTATTTTTACTATTCCCCTATTGGTCCTAGCATAAAGTGTGATATAGCTTCATTGATGGTATTTCTTATATGAAATGAGGATCATGTCTGGAAAAATAGAAGTCCTTACAAAACAAGAAAGAGAAAATTTAATGACATACGAAAAGCTAAAACTCACTCCTCGTATCTTTTCTTGAAATGAGTAATTGACATCGTTTCCAGGTATGTATCAGCCACCAAACCTGCTCGCATGGCTCGAAAGCCTATGTAAGAAGGCATAGGAAGAAATATTCCAGAGATCTCCACGAGATCACCTGGCCCAACTTGGTCAAAATAAAATCTAGTTATGGCAAAATTATATATATCTTATCAACTTGACTTTCCTATTAAAGGCTCTCATGCTGAATTGAAAGCCTGGTAAAGAAAAAGATATTATACACTATTTTGTTGGTACCCTGTGCAGCACAACAAACTTGTTCTTACTATAAGAAAATTTTCTTTTCTTTTGTTTCATTGCAGATCTTCTGCTTGCACGGAGGTCTCTCCCCATCATTGGACACACTTGATAACATTCGAGCTTTGGATCGCATACAGGAAGTGCGTCTGTACACATAAGTATAAACTTCTTCTTTTCCCGCAACACATATAACAACAATTTTAAGTGCTTGCAAGGTATATACTTATGAATAAATATTACATCCTAATTTAAATGTATGAAATCAATGATCATTCCTTTTAAGCTTCATTCATCTCAAGGTGCAATTCACAAACTCAAGAATAGTGGTTTTTGTTCTTCAGGATACCTTTAGGGGAAGAGTATGTGAATGCCCCCTCGTGTTTGGAGTCCACTTTATAGGAGATGGCTATTTACACTGCTAAGGTTTGTTGAATCTAATTCTGAATAACATTGCTTGCTATTGTTGAATATGTTCTAATGTATATTTTAACTAGACTTGTAGCTTATATGTTTTGACATTTTTGTTAGGCCTTGTAGTTTGTATAATTTGATTGTTGGAGAGCTTCTACATCTAAGCAAGAAGGCCGTTGCACGAGTTATAGCCGCGTGCTCGGGTATGAAAATTGTTTTTTTTATATTCTAATGTATATTTTAACTAGACTTTTAGCTTATATGTTTTGAAATTGCTTTTAGTGGTTTAATGTTGTAAGGTCTCTTGAAATAAGACCTTCAGGCAGTTGGTCAAAGTTTTAATCTTAGGAATAAAGTCAAAGAAAGTATTTTTAAAATATTAAAGTATTTAGCTAGGTCTAAGAAGATTTGTGTACTTTCGATAGTTTTGCTTAGTTTTTGAAAGTTGCAGTAGACCGAAGTTTTCATAGCCCGATTTTTGCTTCCTGCAAAGAACGATCATGTCAGATAATATAAGTGAAGAACAAAACAGGGAGACAATTGCTAGATTGTGGTCTAACTTGAAAAGAAAAGGTGATGGAAAATGTTATTGTCCTTGCAATATTTGTAAGGGCTTAAACCGTAGAAGACTGCTAATCAAAACAGTTAAGAGACATTGTAGGGAGAATGGTCACATTGAAGGGGGGCATGACTATCATCCACTAGTAAGTCGTTCATTATATCATTTTAACAATTTATATACATATAAAATCACTTGATGATGAGTTGATGATCATGGTTTATTTATGTTAATCAATTTTATATAGTTTGATCTTCCCAAGGAAGTACATGATATGAACCACAGCAATCCGAAGAATATGGTTTTCGAAGTGGAGGAACATGGAGGTGCAAATATCCAAGGTGAAGATAATGATCCCATGGAAGATGATGATCATGCGCCAGAAAACACAATTGAAGAGGATGGTATAAATACATTGATCCATGACACATCTAGTCCAAGCGTATCTGATCATGATGATGATGATGATAGCCTTGATGTACCTCTACTTCAGAAGGCATACGAGCCCCTATACAAAGACTCCCAAAAAACTCTTCTCTTTGCTGTATTGTTGTTGTTGAACTTGAAGGTTATGAATGGTTTATCCAACATAACAATGTCATGTATGTTAAGGTATGTCATATATGTCTTTATAGTTAACAAAGGGTGAATAAAGTACAACTAATATTGTTTATATTAACAACTTATATTTTTTTTTGTAGATTGATAGGCGAGTTTCTGTTACCATCATCAAATATTCTACCTCGCTCATATTGAGAATTAACTGCTGTTATGAAAGATATTGGAATGGAGTATGAAGCAATACATGCTTGTCCCAATGATCATAATATATATAATAAAGAACATGAATTTGCAACACAATGCCCTGTATGCCATATGAGTAGATATCGAACAGATCGACTAACAAAAAAGGTGCCTCAAAAGGTTCTTTGTTACATCCCCATTGTTCCATGGATGCGACAATTATTCAGGTGTAGTAGCTTGGCTCAACTTATGGATTATCATGCACACAATAGAAGTCGAGATGACATTATTCGAATCCCTGTGGATGGTTTAGAATTTATGCACATAGAGGAAAAGTGGCAACACTTCAAAGAAGAACCTCATAATCTCAGGCTTTCATTGGCAGTGGACGGTGTCAATCCATTTGGAGAGATGAGATCTGTTTACTCGGTGTGGCCTGTTTTTGTTATCAACAATAACATTCCTCCGTGGATGTCAATAAAGAGGGAGCACATTATGTTGGCAATGATTGTTCCAGGTATCTTATCATTTGATAGTTATTAATTTACACGTACTTACAAATCTTGCAGTAAAACAGTCACAATAACTATGTAATGTTACTGTTCATTCAAGTATGTAAATATCAAGTAAAAGATATGAATGTATATATTGAGCCTCTTATCGACGAGTTGGTGGAGTTATGGAACAATGTCACTATGTATGACGTGTCTAGACCAATACGACAAAGACAATTTCAATTCCATGCAATACTTGCATGGACAATACATGATACCCCAGGGCTAACACATTTTTGTGGTATGTTATAGTGAATTCAAGTTGCGCACAATAATTCTAATTATAAAATCAACATATTTAATAATCCAATTACATCATTATCTTGTAGGTCTTCAAACAAAGGGAAAATTTGCATGTCTAGTTTGTGGTCCAAAGATGAAATCTCATCATTCAAAAAGTTTAGGAAAGCAGGTGTTTGATGAGTGTAGACACTTCCTCCACAGGAATCATAAGTATCAAAGTACGGAAAAACATCTTTTCAATGGGAAAGAAGAGACTACATCAAAGCCACGAAGAATGACACCTCGCCTATGGAAGTTGGAATATAATAGAATTAATCGTTGAGGTAATGCCGTTCCACCTAATGGTTTATGTTTGTAATTTATATATTTCTATTATGATTTTTGTTGACTAATTGTGTAATTGATGATCGTGAAGGTCGTCAAGGCAATACTGACAACCTTCCAAAGGGACTAAAAAGCTATCCTAGACAATTTAGTAGGTTGCCCTACTACGAGCACTTACAAATTGTGCATTTGTTTGATACTATGCATATTGGAAAGAATATAACAGAGACATTGTGGAAAATATTGGATGGAAGGCATGACAAAGAAAAAATTATCAAAATTTGTAATGACATACATGAATCCAATCATGCATTGAAAAATTTCATTCACTCAAATAGCAACAGAGATCAGATTAATATAAGTGCCCTTCCATGGTTATTAACGGAGTAGCAAAGTGATGCCATAAAAGAAGTCATATGAAAAATTTGATTTCCAACAAGATTTGCTGTGAACATAAACAATCTCATATCAAAAAAAAGTGAATTTGGGCCAGGGCTCAAAACGCATGATTGGCATACTTTCGTCAAGGTAAGTTATGTTCTTCTGTATTTACAATATATTCATAAACTACGTGAATTGTTCGTTATGTTATGTTAGAAAACAATGAAATGATTGGTTTATAATTACTACAGTACATGCTTCCTCTATCTCTCCCAGAGCACTTCAATAATAACATCAAATAAGTGATATACGATCTTGGAAAATATATGAGGTAAGCAGTAATATCTGTTCAATTTGTTGTATATATTTATTATATTCGTGATTTGTTTTTCTTGCTATGTAATCTATTGTATATTATTTTGTAAAGTCTCATATCTATATATTTTTTGTGACTTGAATCTCTTAATGTAGGTGGTTGTCATCTAAAGATATCCATAAAGAAGATATAAACTATTGGAAGAGAAGAATTCCTCATTTACTGTGTGAAATGCAAAAGTGTCTACCTCCAACTTTTTTCAATGCACAGGAACACTACCTCATACACCTAGTTGAGGAGATTGAATTGTGTGGACCTGTACACACTAGGTCAATGTGGATGGTTGAGAGGCATTTGAAATCTTTGAAGGCTTTGGTTCGACAAAGAGCACATCCTAAGGGTTCCATGGTAGAGGGATATATGGTATACTAGACTATGGTGTACATTACTGAATATCTTCCTAAGTTTGCATCAAATATCCATGTAGATCGCATTTGGGATCTCGAGCCTTTTAAAAAATTAGAAGGGGAGTACTTGAAGGGGAAAGGTACATTGAGGAAAGTGAGAGGTAATAAATTATAAGATTTTATTGTAATAAATTATTTCTTAATCTTCAAAATAAATCGGTTGTAAGTTGTTTATTTTTTTTTTGTACAGGTGCTCAAGAGTGGGATGCATTACATTTGTATATTGCAAACAATCTTGATTGGATGACAGTATGGATTGAACGATGTCAACATTCTGGTCGCACATTAACATGGGAAGGTGTATCTTCATTGGTTAAAGAAGCTCATCGTAATGGAGATTCCAATGTTACGCAAAGGAAAATAGATTTAGCACGTGGTTCAAGAGATTTCCAGGTACGTACAAATTTATTAATCACCCGTATGTTTATCAACTCACGATACAATAATTTTGATATGTTTCACATATTATTGCAGGTTAAACACCACAAGGCTATGTTCTGTAATGGTCAGAAATTTCATGTTAAAGTGTTGGATGACACGAAGAAAACTTGTGATTCAGGAATAACTGCAGTCTTTCAAGTGACTAATATTTCATCTAGAAACGACTTACATCCTCAAGAGTCTGAAAATTGATACTATGGCATTTTGGATGAGATAATTGAGTGTGACTTTAGTTCCTTCAAATTAGTACTCTTCGTTGTCAAATGGTACAGGCTACGACTTAATCCAAATGATCCTAATAGAACTATTATTGAACATGATAATGGATTTACAATGGTTAATACAAGGTCATTTAAGCTAGTTGGGGATGAGCCTTATGTTCTTCCAAGCCAATGTGAGCAGGTATTTTACTCAGAGGTTCCACATAAACCAGGTTGGTCATTTGTTCTTAGACATGAACCGAGAGGAAGGCCAATAAGGTATAATGCGATGGAAGAAGAAGATACCAAAGAAGTAGAAGATGATGTAGATGGTGATCACGATCGACAGTTATTGGATGATGTTCCTGACACAAATTTTCATGAAGAAGAAGAAGATGATGATGACGATGATGCTGCTACTGATGATGATGATGAAGATGATGTTGATGTTGATGATGATGTTGATGATGATGACGACGACGACAATGACGACGATGATGGCAAGGAGGATGATGATGACGACGACGATGATGATGACAAGGACGACGACGACGATGATGATGATGATGATGATGATGATGATGATGATGATGATGATGATGAGGATGATGAGGATGATGATGATGGAATTTATAGGTATGCCATCAATCCTTAATCTATTTAATATTCATTTCTTGATAGAAATATATTTGTCTTATATATATGGTTACATAGTTTATTCATTATCTATTTAAAAGCTACAAGTTTCAACTACAAATAGAATACTGCTAATCTAAATTAACTATTAATCTAAATTAATTAAATAAAACTATTTAAAACACATATTGATGCGTGAATGTATTGAGCCTTATTTTCTTTCAGGTCAAAAACATTTGTAAGTGTTTAGTTTAGAAAAGGGAATTCATTAAATATCTATAAAAGGGAGTTGTACCTAGAATAAAATTCATAGGGAAAACATAATATAAGTGCTTACCCAATTTGTTGGTTAATAATTCAAGTATCTCTAACATTTTATTTTAGAATAGGAATAACATTGTATCAGTATGTTGATTTACAGACTAAAACTAGAAAACTTATTTCAGTACATGTATTTGGATCTATGGGATTTAGACGGTAAGTAAAAAGAAACCAGTAATCCATTTTAAAATTATTATAATGGGTTTTGGAAGAAATTATAGTTATCTTAATTAATATAAAATATCCAACTGAATTTCAAAATGTTATGCAAGTGGCTTTAGTCTAGGTGTTTCCTCCACCTCCACACACATCAAACAACTTCAAATAGCATGTCCTCAAGGTGACTAAGCCCTCAACTCATCAGCTGATACAAAAACCCAGTTTTAGCCCTTCACTAGGCCTACTTCCCTAGTAGGCTTATAATGTGAGCCTGATTTAGGTGTTTTATTGTGTACCTTTTAATGTTTTTAATTTTTATGTGATGCTAATGATGGATGTGATTATTATTATGATGTGATTATGCTCACGATAATTGAATTACATTTGCAGGAAATTGAACCCCTTTCAGGAGCATCCCGCACAGTCTCATGGATCGACAGGTATAAGTCAATACTCCTTATAGACAGTCTATTTAATACACTTATCAATAGTAAGATTGATGTCTTCTAAGATCTCTCCCATTTGCAGGTACCAGTGAATAGGTATTTGTCAGAAGGGTCTTCCTCGAGTGAGGGAAATATAGGAATAGAAGAGGAAAGTGAGACATGCAGTTTATCTAGAATAGGGAGATTAACTAGAGGTCAAAGGACTAGAAGGAAATTTAATAAATGCATGAAATTTTTCATTGCTCAAGGGGGGTCATGTTCTTATGATGATGAGACGGGAGGTGACATCGAGGTGCCCTTGAGGTACCAACATCTACAGAAACATTGGGTACCCAAGGAACTTCCTCCAATAAACACTAATTTTTGTGTTAACAAGAGGATATATCGCATAGCACCATCATCACTACATGGTTTGGGCCTATTTTCTATGGACGGCATAAAGGTGTCTTACAACAAAGTTTCTGAATTGATGGAGTATGTTGGACCATGTTACGATTACAAAAGTTGGATGCATATTGTTAAATATAAAAAAAGTATGCATAGGTATGCCCTCTCGGCAAATTATATACAACAAAAAGACAATAATCAAAGTAAAAGTGTGGCTATATACATTGATGGAAGGCCAAAAGCAACAGGGAATATTGTGGGTTTTATAAATAGTACACGACCTGGGTCAACTATAAAGCAACCCAATTGCATATTTGAGGTGCACGAGGGAAATCGTGTATTCATCCGTGCGATAAAATCAATACGTGCAAGGGAAGAGCTTCTTATTGATTACAATTTGAACCGCATAGATACAAATGAGGCTACTATCATGGGGTGGTACATACTATTAGACCAACTTCTAATCAATGACTCCAACATACCATTTAGTCAATAAATTTTTGGCTAACATTTTTATACTTCATCTTTGACACAGGGGCACAATATGGAGCAACCGCCCGGAGGGGATGCTGACGATGCTCCCGGCTCATCTACACATGAGCAGGTAAAACTCATTTGTAATTGTGCAAACTAGATAGAAGAAAAATGTTATTTTTTTAATGTTGTTTTCTTTATTGTTTTGGAGTAATTTTTATAATACTAATACTATTGTTGTCACAGAGGGCTAGTGGTCGGAGGGAGGGAAAGGAACCTGCAGTCCCTCAGCAGCCCCCCCCTGAGGAGGACCCTTTCTATATCGATTTAGCAGAGACCAATGACCTGATTGGTTCGATTAAAATTAATTTAAAGAAAATTAGCAAAGAAATTCTACGTTTGGCAACCATAAAGCCTATGACTCAACAAATAAAAGATAGGGCATCTGAATTGTTGCACACCTCTGAGTCCTTAAAAGTAAGTATTAATGAAATTTTTAATATAACAAGAGTTCAATTATGGTTTTTATGTTATGCTCTTTTATGGCATTAATTAAAATATGGATGCGTTGTCTTTATAGAGTTTTTTGCTTGATTTCGAGCCCCGTTCCCATGATGAGGGTGCTGCAGGTGGTTCAGGTAGATCGCATGTTCCATTCCCCACTTTTTTTTTCAACTGAATATATATAGGAATGATCATAATCATTGACAATACATGCTCAAAAAATACTTTTTTTTAATGCTCTAACAATCTTGTCCATGCTAGTCCACGCGTTCTATATTTATGCATGCTCTAACAATTTTATTCTTCAGCTTCACATCAATTGAATCCTACGATGACGCCGCCTCCATCCAGGACAACCACAAATCTCTTTCCGACTACTGAGTCAGCAACACGCAGCTTACATGCATCGACTGTTGCACCATCTGCTGGTACACAAATCCCTCTTTTTCTCTCTTATGACAACAACAAACAGTTTCTTTTTTACAACTTTATAACATCAATTATCATTTGTTCTTTTATACTTCGATCATGACAAAGACTTATGAAACTTATGAAACTTTTTGCAATAGGACCTGCAACATCATTTCTTGGATGTTCCTATGTTCCTAGTACGGGAACGGTGAAGGATGTCACATTGATCGTTAGCGATGATGAAGGCATTCCATTAAAAGTAGCCAAAGTTCCAAGTACTTTAAAGTTATTATTATTCTATAGTGATATAATAGTAATTTAGTTTTTGATCACTCTTCATCGACTAATGATCCCATGATTGTTTTGTAGGGAATGATCTTTTTTGGAGAAAACTTGGTGATGAGTGTTTGCGAATATTTGGGCCCACCATGCGTAACTGGTGGAACATCATATCCTAACTAAAACCCCAAACCACTATTTTGATTTCATATCATTGCTATAATAGTTTTCCTTTTCGTCCATTTCTTGAAGTATATTAAAGGTAGCTTCACTTGATTTATGAGTCTAACATGTTTTTTTTTACTTAAAAGGTGGAATCACCAACGCAAACCGTTCAAGGATGATCTTATAGAGAGCATGACCCAACTCTTTCGACCTCGTGCATTCGAGAGAAACAAGCTCCTTGAAAAATTCGGCTTATGTTTGAAGTATATTAGGGACCAGTATAGAAAAAATTTACGGGATAACCCCAGGTACGAGCGTTCGCCCTATGTTCCTGAGGCTGAATGGTAGGCTCTGATTTTGGATGGAAAGTATAAAGCTGAAAAGAAAAATAATATTACACCAGTGGAGAGTATAGAAAGGTATGCGATACTGTTGAGAATCTAATTAAGTACTAATTAACCTCCATATTTATAGTATCTAATATATTTCAAACTTTTCATAGATTGCTTGACACATCAAAGGCAACAAAGGCAAGACTAGAAAAGCACGGGACATACAAGCTCGGCTTTGGTGGTTTTTCGAAACTTCAAGGAAGATTTGTAAGTATTAGTAAATGAAAAATTGTATCAAATTTTTTATATAATGTGAAGGGAAATGCTAGGACTCCCTTATTTAGCTCATCAATTATAAATAGGTCAATAGAATATAATAACAGTAGTGGATTTTCATATTCAATATAAACAATTCAAAAATTGAAGTCAAGACTCTGCGATCTAGATTAGTGAAGAAAACTTGTGATTCACTAATATGACATTATTTAAAATCTCACCCTTGACTGAATTTTCCTCCAATAGTTGAGAATAAAGGTAGTGATTGAAAGAATGAGGGAATGCAGTAGCACTTGCAACCATTTTTATTTCCAAAGAGCTGAACTAACTCTTACCCAACTTAAGAATTTGGAGAAAATATGTTGGTACAAGCAAAGAATACAAACACGCAACATTTATATAGTAGATTGCTCCATCAAAACTGCTCGATTTTTCTCCTAGTATATTGTGATGGATATAGATGATTTGCTGTTGATATTTTAACTACCCTCCATTGGTTGATGAAACAATGCAAGTAAAATTCACCATACCACGCAAAAATGCAGGGCTTAGAGTTCAAGAGATGCCTCACAGAAGACGATAAGAGAATTGGCTTCCAACAAGGCTATAGAGCCGTGGCTGAATGGCTACGAGCTGAAATTAGTGTGGAAGGTTCTAATACTGATGCATCTCAGCCACAAGTAAATAAGCTAAATGAAATTTATTTCAAATTGAATACTTTACCAATTAGTCTATTTGATGTTAAGTTCCAATATAAAGTGATTATATTTGTTTTAAGCAAGCAATGATAACAATGTGTAGGATGTTGGAATGCAGCCTGACAATCCTTCTACACAATATGTGGATGTCGAAGATTTGCATGATGTGCATTCCAGTCGTGGAGGTATACATTTGCTATTAAATTTTTTATATGTAATTTCAATTGGTGTTTGGATTAACATAACATTTTGTATAGCAGCTGTAGAGGATTGAGGGGTCGATGTTCATGACCGTGTTGACATTGAGTCTAGACAAAATGATGTGGTCAGATCAGGTAAAGAGACACAGTTATGTTATTTAAAATAATTAAATACTTTTAACAATTATAATAAATTATTTTTAATTTAACTCTTTTATTTGTTATTGCAGAGGACCCCCCTTTGCAACAACATAGGAATTTGAGATCATCAAGAATAGAGAATAGGAAAACTGATGAGGGGGGAATTGATGATGACACTGATGCTCCTCTTAGAGCTTACATAGAAAAAAGAAATAGAAAGAAAAAAAAGAAATGATTGTCACTAAATACCTTAATTGATAATGACTGTATTTTATGTCTCAATGAATTTAATTATGTGCTAATGAATGGTCATGAATTATGTGTTAATGCAGTATATTGATGAATGTTGCATGTTAACGAATCTAATGTGTTAATGAATGTTATCATGTGATATTGATTGAATGTTACATTTTATTAATGGTTGAAAGAATGAATGAATGTTAGATGTTAACGGGGAATGTAGAGTGATGTTAGGGGGAGGGGGGTGGGGCCAAATGAGCTTCCACCTTCATGTGGTTGGCCCTATTTAGTAGAGAATATTAAACTATTCTCGAAACAAAGTGAAGCTCAATAAGATACTCAAATAACCACCCTACCCCAAAACACACGAATGTGTGTTAATTCTCCATATAGGTTGTGATACACTCATAAACTCCAACGCTTCATAAGAGATCACCACTCTTATATCAATTCATAGTACAACGTTTGAACTCCAATGGCTATGCAAGGACTTCATAAGTACAAGGGTTACACATATCAAGAAGGGTTAATGTCATAGTATGTAGAATGAGAGACTAGCCATATTGATAGTTTGATAAGATGGTTTGGCTCTTCCTAATGGGTTTTACAAATACCACATAATCAAATCATCTTGGATTAGCCATATTATCCGTTATTGTTGTAGTATTCTATTTTATATCACATACACTCTCTTTCACGAAAATATTTATGCATGCGCTTAATCTCCAATCGATGCATCCCATCTCTTGGTAACATTCCCTTAAGCCAATTTGTCCAACAATTTGGATATACTTTCTGTACTCCCATATTATGTTGTGATTCTAGTGTGTTTTGTGCTCCATTGGTCTTCTTTTTTATTTCACACACACTACGCACTCTTACTCATTCACACATATCCAAACCTTATATTTTTCCAAGATAGAGCCTTTAAAATTTATATTTGAAATCTAAAATTATTTCCATCCCATTGATATTGATATGGGAACCCTAGAGTACTTGTATGAATGGATGTGTATTTTCATTCCCAACTCCTTGTAAATGCAAAGATGTCAGCAGTTCAGTCAACAATATAATATTGCTTTATCAATCTTATGCAATCCCTTGCAAGCAAATTAGAAGCTCCCCAAAGGACAGTAATTGCTCCCCCTACATATTCACTACTGGTATGTCAAGGTAACTTTAAGGATTTTATAAATGAGAATTTGTGTCAATGATTAGCAATTTTATCCATTGTGTTGGCACATCATAGCCACGGTCCTCTTAATTGAATGAGGTCTTATTTGTGGCATTTGTCCCACCACACAGCTCCTTTATTTGGTTCACCTAGCAGATGGGTCACCCAAAATAATTAACTTTTCAGTCTCAGTGCCTTATTAGTATCACACTTCATTATACTTCTACCTTTGTGAGATATATAATTGTTGTTTTATTCATATAAGTCATTGGATATATAAAAGTCAATATGTGCTCCAGAAATCACGACTTGAGATGAGGAGCTAAGAACAAAATAAATCCAGAATATTTCATTATGTTCCATCCCAATATACAGTTTTGTGGCTGTTATTGTTTTAAGTATGAGGTCGATCATTTGGTACCAGCAATGCTTGAATATTGTCTTTGTCTTCACCAAAATAAAATTCTCCATCAACATAGAAAAATTGCAATTATGATCTGTAATCGTAGAGTGCTCTAAGAGGCCCTATCCAGATCATTTCCACTGCATGATCTGTAATTGTAGAGTGCTCTAAGAGGCCCTATGCTAGTAAGGAGGAAAATCAAACTTGTTGACTTCTTGCCTCCAAATCTGACAAGAACTCCACAAGCTCTTCGTCTAAAAACACAGTGATTCTTTTCAAACGCAAATACATCACTAGCAATTCATTTTTTTTGGCCCATCACAATAAGCACAACATTTCTCCTTTCCATGTCACTGTTTGTGATTGCTATTACATCACCATTGCCTATATAAGCTAAGTAGAAATGGATCAATCGAGAGCACTTTATTATGAATTTAGCTTTCAAATTGCACAACACTAGTTCTTCTGAATCGTAAAAGATGGTAAACAAAACTTGTGAAGCCTAATGAGCATTTTGTGCCTCCTTGAGGTACTCAAATATATGAGCAAAATTACCACAACCTGTCAAAAAGCTATATAGATCTTTCACACACAATTTTCATTTCAAAAATAGAAGTAACATCATTTTTGTAGCTTCTTGTGTCATTTGTAGGCAAATCATCTTAGTGAATACTGTAAAAAACAAACAAAAACAAGTTTTTATACCCCTATGCAGAAATCGCAACTACTTAGGGTATAGTCCCATGAAGAGAGGGGAGCCACTTAAACTGCTAAGAAGTTCAGGAGACTCATAAATCAGCTGGTCCCATGGCTTTTATAGGGCAAATTGTACTAAAAACAAATTGGTTGAAACTTTTAGGGACATTAGCAGTCTCATAATTCTATGGCACCAATTAATGCTAAAATAATTAATTGAGAGTCTTTGTAATGGCTGATGTATTGATGTGGAACAACTGAACCAAATTAGGAGTTAAAACAAAGCTAGACTTTTTCATTAAGAACTAAAACCCCCTCATGGATTGTACATCATAGCAGCCAGCCTTACAAGCTCATCTGACAAGTGTTTCTTTATTGCTTGGCATTTACCTTTTGTAGTTTTTGATTGATTTTGAGGGTTTGACTTAGAAGTTAAATACATTCTAGTTCTGAGCTAATGCAATTTATTTCTTTGCCCTTATGCATAATTTTGAAATACTGCATATCATAAATACATGTTTGATATTTTTTTGTGAAAACACACCCATCCTCCAAAAAAAATATCATCGTAACACCATCATAACTTTCACACATGGAAATTTTTTTCCCATTATTTACAAACATTTCAATGTAGTAAACATATAATTATTGCACTATATCTTGCACACTTTTCTTGTAGAATATATAACTATTGCAGGTTACATAAAAAGACTTTAACGAGATAAATCTGGTTGACACGAGGAGAACTATTGTTTGCACAATCCATCAGCCTAGTATTGATATCTTCGAGGTATTTGACGAGGTAAAGATTTGGTTTTCTTAAAATAGCTTTGTGAAGCATTTGAAATTGGCATCTTCTTAAAGCTAAATGAAATATGCTGCAGCTATTCTTAATGAAGCGAGGAGGTCAGCTTATCTATGCAGGTCCACTTGGTCACAATTCTAACAAACTTATAGAATATTTTTCGGTAAGATACCATCCACTATGGTTTTATTCTGTTGAGAGATTTAGATCTGAATCTGGTACCTTTTGATGAGCAGTTTGAATTTTGGAGTTGTAAGTAGTCATAGTTTATTGTACTAGAACCAATAGGAAGTTGATTTTATATACAAGGAATTGGTCATGCCGGATAGTGTTGACCACTAAGCTTTTAGCAAACATTCTCAATACGTTGAGCTGAAGAGTCAAGCACTAGCTGCAATCATCATATATGTTTCAGCTAATTGAAAATGATTCATGTAGGCCATTGAGGGGGTTCCACAAATCAAGGAAGGTTATAATCCAGCTACGTGGATGCTGGAAGTAACTTCTATGTCAGAAGAGCATCGTCTAGGTGTCAACTTTAGTGAAATCTATAAATCTTCAAAATTGTATAGGTGAGTGAGTTTTCCTTATTGATCTCTTTAGCCTGTTCCAATGGATTTTACATTTTATTTTCTATCTTGTACATTTTCCTATCACAGGCAAAACATAGCACTGGTAGATAGTTTGAGCAACCCAGTTCCAGGCTAAAGAGAGCTTCATTTTGTGACAAAGTACTCTCAGCCCTTTCTAGCATAATGCATGGCTTGCCTATGGAAGTGCCACTGGTCCTACTGGATAAACCCTCAATAAAGGCATCCAAATATCAATTGAAGGACAGCTTAAAGCACAATTTTTTATTTTTTTGTTTTAATCCTTCGATTGTCGCAATTGCAACTCGACGCAATTGGAGGGGTTGGCGTCACAATTGCGACGAAAAACACAAGAATTGTGATGCGGTTGCCATCACACCTACCCTCCAATTACGACGGGGTTGCTGTAGGTGCGACGGCAACCTCGTCGCAATTTCGACAAAAAACACAAGAATTGTGACGAGGATGATGAGACAATAAGGTGGCTGCATAGCGATGGATAGGCGTCGCAAATGCGACGACAAGGGTAGACGTCGTAAATTGCGACTAAATAACTATGATGTCTATGTCTGTCGCAGTGGCGACACATTGCTGTCGTAATTGTGAAACATAGCTGTCATAAATCGATGCCAAATCTATTAGTGAATATACCCTTAGGCCCTTCCTTGTCATGAATTAGGGCTACAGTAGAAAAAAAAGAATCATATGTCTCCATACTAAAAAGCCATCCAAGAAAATCAATTCAGAAGGAAGCCAAAACATCATCCTTGTCAGCATACATTCCACCCCATCAAAAGAAGAAAAATTTATTAAGCAATCCTAGTGAAGGAAGAGACCCTAAATAAAGCAATTTAGCTGAAAGAGACAATGCTGACACCATAATCATCAGTGACATATACAGTGAAGCAAAATGGTAGGAATGAGCTGAAAAAAGTATTTATGCATATTGGAATGGGCCAGCCAAATTTAGAATCAATCTAGAATGAAACCTAGCTAAGATCTATGAAGCAAAGGTAAGTACCATAATATCCCATACAAAGCATTATTGATTTTTGCAATGTTAGGATATAGAATCTAGAAATGAACTATTAGAATTATCAAACTATTTTTATAAAGGGCATCACTATAGCATGACAGCCAAATTTCAATGAAAACTATAACAACCATAACTAGAAAATCAAATGGATGGAATGTGAAAGCATACCATTTGAATTAAATGAAAACCACATTATAAAAAGAATAGCTCAATCTCTGGGAACTCTAATTGGATTTGAAGCTAGTAAATATAAAACAAGCAAAATAAGATTCTTAATAAAAACTAAACAAAGCAAATCCATACACAAGAAAATTATAAAAAATAGATCAATATACAAACTAACCTTTACTTAATATACAGGAGAAATTAATAACATTATAGGAACAAGAATTAACGACATTAATATTAAAAATAACATTAAGAAAATACAAAGGGTGGGAAGGAAAAAGGATTTTAAAAAATTGAGGAAAATAGGGCAAAAAGAATTATAGAGAAAGAAAAAAATAAAGTCATGGAGAAAATAGAGAGAGACCAAGGGACTCAAATGGAGAAATCAATAAGAAAAGAGGAGGCATAATATGGATGGATGCCAAACATGGATTATCAACATTCACTAGAAAAATTCAGAAAATGTAAAGACTATAGAATAGAGAAGGACTCAATAGATGAGATGGAAATCAATGTTAAAAAATTAAAGATGCTCACTCATGAGATATTGCTACTATAGAATGATCTGGAAGACCAATGTATCATAGCAGAAGCCAATCATACAATACACAAAGGTAAGGAAATTTTGAAGACAGACACAGATGAGGAAGCACCAAATAGAGGTGTTACACAATTAAAATCAATAGAAGAAAAGATAATAGCGGAACAAAAAAGGAATATTTGTAATAACCAGTTAGAAATAGGGATCTTGAGAGAAATTGAATTAGAGCAAGAAGTAAACCAAGAACAAGATCAAACAACAGAGAAGAAAGAATAGTATCTACATATCTTGCTAGTAGAATCAACCCAATGGATTAATGTAACTATCAGGAAAAAAACAAAAAAAAAAGAGTTATAAATTCTGGCAAACACCAAGCAATGGGAAGGATATATTTATCTAGGAAATAGAGGAATCAAGGAGGGAGACAGATACAGAAAAAACTGCATCAGAAACAAAATAGATTGATAAGCAAATAAGTATGCAAGAAGAAAAGCAAGAAAATCAAGAAGAGGTAATATGTGAGGACTATGGATATATGGTAGAAAGTACCAATAGGTAAGATGTAACAAAAGAAAAAAGACTGGAGGAAGAAGGGTAAGACCTAGAAATAGAAGAGGACCAAATAAACAACCAACTTATCAAAGAAATCTTAGTAGAGGACAAACCAATAATAGAAGAATCCAAAATTGTAGTAAGAGTAAACAACCAAATGAATTTGGAAAATTTGGGCATAGCTATGAATTAGGAAGGTCTAAAGACACCCATCTATGGAAAATTAAATTAGAAACGAGGACAAAAATCATTAAAAGAGTTAAGGGAAGCAATAAGATAGGTAAAGGAACAAACCAAGATTATAAGAATTCTACAAGGTGGGAAGGGGAAGAAGATTCCCAAATGAATAATTAAAATCACTACATGGAATGCTAGGGGCCTAAATGCCCCTAGCAAAAAATGCTTATTGAAGCATAATATAATATTATTTAATACAGAGATTCTATAAATCCAAGAAACAAAATTAATCAAAGAAGAAGGTCTAAGATTAGGACAGAAATTAGGAACATAGAAATTGAAATTTAACCTTCAAAGGGAGCCTCAGGAGGAAAGGGTATTATTTGGAATAATCGAAAATTCAATATAGAAGACATTATCTCCCACTCCAATTGGATGGGAAGTAAAGTTTCCACCACTAAAACCAATCTACAGATGATAGTAATAAATGTCTATGGACCTATACAAACTACAGACAAATTAACAATTTGGAGCAAGATCAATACCTTTCTTAGCACATTTCAGAATGAGAACATCATTATTGGGGGCTATTTTAATGCAAACTTAAATAAAGGTGAAAAATATGGTGGGACAATAACAATGTCTAGAGCTATAGAAGATTTTAGAGAATGGACAGAAAGGAACTTTCTCATTACATCCCAACAAAAATGGAGTGTATACTTGGAATAATAGAACAAAAGGCTTTAGCTACATAGCAGAAAGATTGGATAGATTTTTCTTTAAAGGAGAATTAAGCAACCTGAATAGAGAAATCAGGTGAAAAATTCTAGCTATGGTAGGATTAGATCATTTTCTGGTCAAAATTGAAATCAAGGAACAAACTAAGCCCAGTAGAAACCTATTCAAATGTGAAAAAATGTGGTTTATGGACAAAAACTTTATGAACAATATAAAAATATGGTGGCAAGAAGAACAATTTCAAGGATCTAAAATGTTTTGTGTTGTTTCTAAACTAAAAAGTATAAAAGAAAAGATACTAAAATGGAACAAAACACAATTCAAAAGCATATTAAAAAAAAAAATTGGATATAGAGAAGAAACTAGAAAAACTAAACAAAGAAGTTATTAAAAAAGGAATGAATAATAAAACTTACCAACTAGAAAAAAGAATATTTACTAAAACAAGAAGAAATATTAGCTAAAGAAGTGTACTAGAAGCAAAAATCCAGAGAAAAATGGCTGGCAGAAGTAGATCATAACACAAAATTCTTTCATAACAACACCATATACCATAGAGACTGGAATAATATATGAAAAGTAAAAAATAAGCAAGGCGAACTTATAGAAAATCTAGATAAAATAGCAAAAAAAAATTTGGAATACTTTAAAGATATTCTCAATAACTATGACACTTCTAATAGAATAGAACAAGAAGAGATGTTGAAAACTATACCCAAGGTAATCTAACCTGACAAGAATAAAATATTCAATAAACCATTTATGTTACAAGAAATTAAAATGGCTCTCGTTAATATCAATCCAAATAAATCACCCAGAGGGTATGTGCAGGATCATGGTGTACCAAACTATGGCCTTAAGTGGCAGTGAAAAATTAGCAAATCAGGGTTATGTCAACTTGACACATAATTTTAAAGTGGCTCTATACTTTATATCAAAAATTTGTAAGAAAATAATCTATAGGAAATTGAATCTAGTTTCTAAACTACAAGGCGTTATCTAGAGAAAAAATTATTTGATTGGTCAACAGTTTGGATTTTAATGCAGTACTACAAAAATTTCGGGGCAAAAATAAAAAGTAGGTGTATGTCTGACCACCTTAATCATAATCAAATGATAATATTTTTAAATATAATTTTAGATATAAAAAGTAGACTCATGCTTGGATGTGACGCATATTTTTGGCAATTTTTATTCCAAATAAATAATTAATTATGAATATTCTAATATACTGTTTTCAGAATTAAAAAACTCCTATGTCTGACCACCTTAACTAGTTCAAAAAAAATCAAAATTAATTTTTTTTTTTTTTTTCCTTATACTAGTCAAAGCATAGAATGTGACGCATCTTTTGGATTTCACAAATCTTATACGGTTTGAAAGTTATAGCTATTTTTCAACCAGTATGTCAATCAGCACTTTGTAGCTAACTCCATTAGAAAATAAGTAATAATTACTTATTGAACTCATAATTTGACAAAACTTACATTTATGAAAAGCTAAGAACATTCTTAAGAAACCCTTTTCATTACATCAAATTTTGGTTTAAAAGAAGTCGTCAGCTACATGCTTGAAGTAAAAACCACATAAGAACATGCAAAAAACATATTTTTGGGATGTTTTAAAGATGACCATATAAGTTTGGTATTGAAAGATATAGTAGGAATTATAAAGGTATTAATTGTTTTCATTTAGTATCAGGATGGGTGGGAAAAAAGTGGAAATAGATTTTGAAATTCTTTGAGGCATTTCAGAACTACATATTTTTCAGATCGCCACTTTTTGGCACACCATGATCCTGCACATACCCCAAACCTGATGGATTTCAATCTTTCTTCTTCCAACAATGTAGGGAGATAATAGGTGAAGATCTATGGAAATAATTGGAAGCATATAGGAATGAAGGAACCTTATTAGTAGAAATAAACCACATCTTCTTAACTCTGATACCCAAGAAAAACAAGTGTGAAGAACTAAGAGACTTTAGACCTATCGCTCTTTGCAACACTAGATCTACAAAGTATTCTCTAAAAATTTAGCTAACCGACTTAAAAAATTCCTCCCTAAGTTAATATCAAAAGATCAAACAAGTTTCATACCTGGGAGATCTGTCCTAGATGGTATCTTAATCATTCAAGAAACAATTCATTCAGCAAAAAAAAAATAACGAAGCATGTATATTATTAAAATTAGATATACAGAAAGCTTATGATAAAGTCAACTAGAGATTCCTATGAAAACTTTCGAAGCTTTTGGTTTTTCAAAACAATGGATTAACATTATCTTTCAATGCATCTCCACCCCAAAAATTTCACTACTCATCAATGGAATCCCAAAAGGATTTTTTAGTATAACTAGGGGGCTCAAACAAGGTGATCATATTTCCCCTTTCCTTTTCATCATCATGGCAGAAAGCTTTTGGAAGAGTGATCAAAACTACTCAACTTCAAAACAAAATTAAAGGCATAAAGGTCACAAAAAATGTGGAAAATACCACTCATCAACAATTTTCTGATGACACAATTCTTGCCGAAGTTAGCACTAAGGAAGAAACATACCATTTCAAATATATTCTAAACAATTACACTAAAGCCTCTAGTCAAAAAATCCATGCAGAAAAATAAAAAATCTTCTTCTTAAATACTGCAACAGATAGAAAAGATTATATCTGCAACAAACTAGGATTCAAAAAGGGAACATCCCCTTTAAGTATCTAGCAATATATCTAGAAAAAGGAAACAAAAGAATCAAGGTTGAGAACAATCTATGGAAAGAATAGACAACCAAACAAAATCTTAGAATGGGAAATGGCTAAGGCTAGGAAAACAACAAAAATCAAAGCCGTGTTATCAACTATACCTATCTATCAACTCTCGTGCTTATAGCTATCCAAGAACACAAATCAAAAAATTGAAAAGAAATTAAGAGATTTCTTTTGAAACGGCCTAGAAGACAAAAAGAAAGCAGCATTAATCAGTTGGGAAAAAATATGTAGGCCTAAAGAAGTAGGAGGTCTAGGAATCAAAAACCTAGAATGGTAGAATGAAGCACTAGGAGAAAAACAATTATGGAGAATGTACCATGAAAGAGACAGTAAATGGGCTAGGATTCTATAAAATAAATATCTTATTGCATCTGATAACACCTCACTATTTAGAACTAGAAATCCTCCTAGAGGCTCGATAGCTTGGAAATTCTTAATGAAGTGTCATCCCCTCATAACCAAATATACGACATGGGATATTGGAATAGGGAATAAAGTGTTACTTTGGGAACATTTCTGGAATGGCTCCCCACCCCCTACCTTGAACTCTCAAATTTGACCCAAAATGCCAAAATTCACTTAAAAACTATTTAGGGCTCTAATGTTAAAGATTACATCAAAGTAACTCAAAATAATGAAGAAACCCTTTGGGAATGGAAATCCCTAGCCAGTTGTGGCCTTAAACTAGGTAGATTATGAAATCCTAGAAAATATTTTGAAAGATCAACCAATCAAAGTCTAAAATAGGGAGGAAAGACTTATTTGGATAGCATCTAAAGACAAAAAGTATAAAGTAAAAGAAGGATACAAACAAATTACTAATTCACTGATATGGGAAACACTAAACATCCCAATGAATCTATTTTGGGATCTAGCAAGGCTTCCTAAAACTGGCACCTTTCTTTGGGCAACCATCCAAAAAAGAATCCTCACTGCAGACAGGATTAGAAAAATGGGATTTGAAGGTCCATCAAGATGTATTCTCTGCAAAGAAGAATAAAAAACAATAGAGCATCTTTTATATCAATGTAAATTTTTGAAGGAGTGTTGGATGTGGCTCAAATCAAAACTTAATTGGACTCCCCCCTACTAGAAAAATGGCAAGATCAGATAAGTGGATGGCTAATTAACACAGACAAGAAAATATATGAAAAATTTTGGAACATTACTCTAGCAATTCTAGCTTGGGAAATATGGAAAGAGAGAAACATACAAATCTTTCAAGGCAAAGAATTAAACACACTATCGCTCTGCAATAAAATCAAGGCTAATATAATGGAGGTAATAAATAGTGATATAAGCAAAAAGATGATAGAAGAAGGATAATTTATACAGTGGGATGTTGAAATCAAAAAACACTAGAAACATCTAATTAATCCACCCCTAACATACAAGAGGAACAATAGTGTAGTTAGAAAAGATTGCAAATAGGAACCACCATCGAAAGGCTAGAAGAAACTAAATTTCAATGGGGCCTCCCGAGGCAATCCTAGCAAGGCAGGAATAGGGTGTGTAGTTAGGGAAGAAATGGGGAACTAGCTAGCAAAGAGAGAGAAATCTTTGGGAGTCATGTCAAATAACATGCTAGAACTAGAAGTAGTAGAAGGACTAAAAATATGTATCAATCTAAGAATTAAGAAAATTATAATTGAAGGAGACTCACAGATAGTCCTAAATGCACTCAAAAAAGGAACAACCCTAACCTAGATATTAAACTCTCAATTGGAAGTAACATTAAAATTATTGGAAGGATTTGAAGAAGTTAGATTCTCTCATATATTTAGAGAAGGCAATACTGAAGTAGATTATCTAGCAAATAAAAGCACAGATGGAGAACACATCTTAACATTTAATCATAGCTAGATGATGAATATTAAACTTATTCTTGTCCACAAATTTCATTCCCTTGACACTTGGTTTCATGATTTCCCAAATCGGTGCAAATATTGGCTCATGTATCTACGAATGCATAAAATTGGCCTCACAAGGATATCATGAAAGATAGTAACACTTTAGTTATGACTATGTGAGGAAAATCATCATCCAAAAGCATATGGATGGAATCACCTTGTTTTGTTCTAGATCCTTCCCCTTTGATCTTATATTAACTCAAACTGGATTTCAGTCTCTACATTTTTACCCTCCTCTATTCTCCCAATTGGCTCAGTATTGCTTCCCCGGTATGGATACTAACATTTTCCTTTATCATGCCTTCAAATATAGGACTATGGCTTTCTATGGTCTCATTAACCCAGAAAGATGGAACCAACTGTTTTGACCCATTGATGATATGAGTAGAGTTGTGGTGAGTAGGGTGTTGGGGGAAGGAGTTTTTAACTATGAATGATCATGGCGAACCAATAGTGATATCTTGGGGTATTGGATTGGATGCATAGCTAGAGTAGGAGTAGAAAAGTGGGATATTATTAGACTGAGCCTTAACATGTTCAACCTGAGCCGGCTGATAGGTTTGGAGGAAGCAGTACTCAAGATCCCTATCCCTAAGGCTTACATGGAGTATCAATTAGGCAACCCTGAATTAGTAAGAAGCCCTAAACGCCCCTACATGGTTATAGGAGACAACATCCTCTTCTTCAGAGAATGGAGGCTAGTGTGCAATTATTACTACATTGGAGAGCTATCAAAGAGGATCCAATAAGAGAATGACTTACGAATTACCTGTAAGTTTTCAATACCTACATTCATCCAGATGTGGGTTCCAAGGCAAAAAAACTCCACGAAGCCACTAATATCATAATGGTTTATAAGAAGCAGAACTAGAACTGGAAAATCACAAAAGTCTTTTATCCTCACAAAAGTGAAAATCCTACTTTTACATTTAAAAGAATTGGAAAAATGCTCATTTATCCTCAAAATCAAGTCTATTGGATTGTTCTGCCTGGCCTCTTATGAGATATTTTCAATTTCACCTTCATCCATGAGTCAAAGGTAAAAATCCTGATTCTTACCCCAACCCCTTATGAAATCCTATAAATAGGAGGGAAATTCAAGAGCCCAGGGACCCAAGTTTTATGCATTTTCACTATAGGCACATTCTAAGTTATCATCTTAGCATTTTCATTATAGCAAGGTTATGTCATTTTGAATAGCATTTTAGCTTTCTTTTCACTTTATTTAGTATCATTTTAGCACATTTTTAGCTCATCGCATACTCATTTAATAGCATTCTAGAGTTGTTCCACCATATAATCAATATTTAACCATATATCTTGCATGCATACTTGTAGATCTACATCTTAAGCATATTCCTATTCTAGAACTATAACTGAGATGTTGGTCTGATAGCATTCTTAGCAATTGTAGTTAAGGAAACATGAGACATTTGTAGGGCTTACATTTTGATAATGATTTCTTGGGTTTAGTTTAGTTCATTGTCATTTCATACACACTCTACACTAAGATTTCGTGAGTACGCAAATAGATCGCATACAATGTGAAGCATGATAGTCCTATAGCATTCTAATATTATTCTTGGCTAAGCACCAATTTAATGAGGACTTCACCACAATCCTTACAAATATCCAAGAATTTGAAGTTTCAACATTGACCAGAGTTTATAAAAACATTCATTAATATTACAACTCACGAAAAAAGAACATCATTTCATAGTCCTGGTGAAAGGGGAATTTTGTTGATATCAAAGAAGATTTTTTGAATAAAGAATGATATTGATACTGAGATATATTCTCAGTTGGATATGGTTGTAGGATAATATTTACTTGAACATTAGCCTACCAAGATTCATTTCATTCCTTTGTCATAGGAAAGAAATTTAGAGACATCACTCACTTGGAAATCATTGTGAAGACTCAACACAACACATTAGACATATTGTGCTATGTGAAGCTTATGTTGGGATTTGTAAAACTAAGAAATCTAGTGTAAGAGTGGATGGGAATTTGAGTTTTTTGTTCAATATTGTCAACAACCATTTAGAAAGGTCTAGCTTGTTCGAAAAATCTAATGGTTTGGGCTATGAACATTCAAGGATTGAACGTGGACTTAGCTAAGTAGAATTTAGGATGTCTTCCTATGACAAAAGGAAGTAACTAGCAGATTTCATTCAATTGATCTTTGAGGATAGATGGATAATTAAATGCTTATAGTCAAGGGACTAAGTTGATGACTGAAACATTTTTTGAAGAAGAGGAAAATAACATTTAGAGGGACTCTGACATTACATTAGAAGAAACCTTGGATTATGATGTGAGGAGGTTGAAACTCCTTTACTATCTAACATCTATGTTTTTCTAGGAAAAAATCCACTTCCCTTGTCTATATGCATTTCTTTTTATCTCAGACAATTTCCTGGCACCTCTTTAGGATTGTATCTAAGCAAGTTGAACTTTGCATTATATTGACCAACTCTACACGTTAGTAGATATTTAACACTAATTTCATATGTGTCATCTAACAACATGTGCATTCAAGAAAAGAAAAGAATTATTAAAATTTTCACCTTTTTTGCAAATTGCACTAGACACTCTTCAATTATAGCCTGAAAAGACTTGTTCCAGTTGTTTATATCATCATAGAGATTATAAGCCAAATCAAACATGACACTAACCATTGCTATAGAAGCTTGTGATTTTGACTGTTGTACAAATTTCTATGGTATTAATCTACATTTGAGGTTGTTGCACCACATTCTTATGATCAAGATATTTAATGTGCATGGACAATAGAAAATGACTAGAATGGCTTGCAAATTGACCAACAGAAAAGCATGAAATATCATAATATATTAAAATGAAAAGGTGAACTTGGCATTTGGAAATAGTAAGTAAAATATTCACGTATAAATTATAATTTAACCAAAGTATTTTGAAAGTAAATTTTAAAATTCAAATCAGTAGATATCATATATAAACCTAGCTAGAGATGTAACCAATGAAGTTTGACTTTTGCATATTGTAATTTGCAACAAGGATTATAAATTGTGAAATTATAAATGTTACCTACTTTATCCATTAAGTGTTGCATGTCATATAGAACACATAGTGCGAGTCCATTCTGAAGGGACTAGTGTTTTCCACTATCAAAAAAATGAAACATAGGTTCAAGTACACGACATATTGTGGTGGCCTCCTTTGCCAATTTGGCCATATTTTGAAGACAAATCTTTGACTAGACTTTAGGATCCTCTTTTTCCTCCCTATAATATTATTCATCATATCACCACACTCAAGAGAAATAATGAGAATATTTCATGAATCAATGCATAGTTTAGAATGATCTAATATCATTTGTTTCCACTATTCAAATTCTTCTTCATGTCTCCCAATTTACAAGAAAAGTTATCAAATGTAATTAAACATGATTGTAGATAAATAGAAACAATAGAATACCTTAGAGAGGAATAATTTGAGGCAATCCCATAGAAAGCCATTCTTTTGAAACTTTGTACACTACAACTAAATTTCATAAATAAATGAGTTTGACTATGGTATCCTTCTACACTACTTGAAACCAAGAGATTCACATAGTTAGTTGTGATGCAATCATAGATTAATGTTGAGTTTCACTTAGGTTTGAGAATAGTTTCATATTCTCTACTAATCATGGCCAACCATGTGAAGGTGGAAGCTCATTTGTGCCCACCCAACATCTAAATTCTCCGTTAACATCTAAAATGCTTTCATTATATTAATAAAATGTAGCATTTATGAATTATCACATGATAACATTTATTAACACATTAGTTTCATTAGAACATTCACATCAACATTGAAACATAAGGTTCATTAGAACATTAACATGAACATTCAATTGAACATAAATAAAATATCTATACATAAACATCAATCATTATCAAATGAGTTACAAAAGTTACATGAATTATTTCTTTTTCTTTTTTAAAATTTTTTTGTCCTTCCCTATATCGTTGTAGAGGCATATCCATGTCGTCATTGATATTTCTTCTCACTCATGAATGTGCACTCGCTGTCCTTTGCAAAGGAAAGTCCTCTGCAATAACAAATAAAAGGGTTAAATTTTTAAAAAATTGAGACTTTAAATATTTTAAAGAATATTGTAGCATTCTTTCCTTGTCCAACAACATCATCTTGCCCACTAGCTTGGACCTCAACATGCTCATCAGGAACAACCTTTACATCCCTTGCAACTATAGGACAAGATGTTTTCTAAATGCCAACACATATTATAGTTAAATTTGTATTACTACACCAAATTCAATTTAAAATGTTTAATTGTACTAATAATTTAGAAATAAAAAATTGAATAGAAAATATATACCTTGAGTACTAGGATCCATATTTGAATCACCACTTCCATGGTGCTCAGCTGATGTATCAAGATTTGTAGGCTGCAATCCAATGTAAATAATTAATGCATTTGTCAGCAATATATACATATAAATACAAGAAAAATACTGAGAAATCTTAATCATTCATTTTAATAGGTATAAATATATTCACTTTAAAGTTTTAAACAATTATATAATCATTGTTTCTTTACTTTAAACAAATATAACGACTTATATTTTCTAGAAATTAATATCAAATACAGTAATTATTAAAGTATTCAATTTGAAATAAAAATCAATTGACTTGTTTACCTCATCGATAGATCTAACAGAAGAACCTTGCACACTCATTGTTTGGAGTCATTCAGCCACGACTGTATAGCCTTTTGTGTAGGCTAATTTCTTGTCCTCTTCAGAGATTGTTTTTTTAAACTCCATGGCCTACTTTTTTTCTTGTTATCATGAATTTCTTTTGTAATGAATTTCATCAAGACCAAATTATTTACAATTTATAAGTATTTTCATATAATTTTTCATTTACTTATACTTACAACTTGTGCAACAAGTTTTGAATATCCACCTAAGCTGAGCTTGTGCTGCCTATACTTCTATTTTCTTGCTTTAGTTGCCTTTAATGTGTCGAGCAACCTATGTGAAGTTTGAAATATGTTAGATCACATAAGTAATAAGATTAATTATTACATAATTTCATTCTTAATATTATAAAATACCTTCTTTCCTTGGATGGTACAGTTTCTCCATCATCTAATGCTTTTCTCTCAGTGACATCCTTTATAAGATTCTCCCTCTCAATAATAGGAATATAGGGGGGTCACTAATAACAAGGGTTTTTTCATTTGGGTCCTATAGTTGAACCTAATATACTTCAAATATTGGCCCACTTTCTCAAGGAGCCTAAGTCTTTGAAAGACATTGGGTCCAAAAAGTGTTCTCATGGCATCAATGAGTTGGTCCTTTAACTCTTTTGCTTGCAATTCCACCTTTTAAGAAAAGAAAAAATTGTTAGATTCATAAATGAACTAAAGCTATCGTTTAATTTACTTGAAGAAATTGATCAAATTAAGGAAACATGATCTAGCAATGAAATAAAAATATGATATCTTATGCATATGGTTGACCCAAATATACACAAACATTCATCATTAAAAATTTCATAAAATATATTATTCCCTACAAAATAATAATGTGATTAGTAATTATTACAAGGGACTGCATGGGAAGTTAGTGCATTTGATTACGAGTATAAGATTGTATAGTAAAAGAAATGATCAATCTTTAAAGTAGCTGGAAGTTGGGGTACTTTCAGGGGAAGACCATCTTCAATGGTAATGAGCAATTGATCACAATTTCTTTATTGTTCATGTACATCTAGGAAGGTCCTCATCGCCTCCTGCACCAAATGAATCCAATATTACAAAATGCCCCCTAAGAAATAATAGTTCAAGTGAAATAAACACATGAAAAATGAGAGAGAAAAAGAGGAATCTACTTACCATTAGTTGGTGCCACTACATCTATCACCAAGCTACATGATGCCAAATTTGTAGTAGGAAGTGCCTCTTCAGTTCTATTCCTTGTAGAAGGCAGTGTAGTGAACATAAGATCAATGGTAGGAGCTAAAAATTGAGATTTTTACAGAACAATAAAACAAGATTGTTGGAGCTATTAAAAAAAATTTTGTTTGAGCAAAACACAAGTGTAGGATAAAACATGCGATGTACTTGAACCACCTCAAGTATCATCCTCTAGGGGATCACCCCTTAATGTCCTTAGCATCCTCTGAAAAAATAACACATGCATTTTATTTAATGACTTAAATAAAAGAGTATACTATAAAAATTGTTATTGAACTTTTTTTATAATAAAAAACTACATTAATACTTACTGTATGTGTGCAAACTAGGTTCACCAACCTATTCTCCATATCTTGTAATGCAAGAGTCTGAGGTTGAGTTAATGCCAATTGTGATAACTTTCTTCCTATATCATTTATCAACTTTTTCAATACAACTGTAGGATTAGGGGCTAAATCAAAATCAATAATAAATTCAACTAGCTCATCGTGCGGCTCCTCGTCCTCTTGGACTACTTTTTCCTTTCCCTTGTCCTTATCAAAATTCACTTGTAAGAGCAATATTATTAGCTCTATATTTAAAATCAATTCAAAATAGAAGTGAAGAATAAAACATAATAAAACATACGCATTAACATATTTCTTGTATCTAATTTGTACAACAACAATGAGTTTTACCTGTCACGAAGATGAACCAC
Source organism: Cupressus sempervirens (assembly GCA_028749045.1). NCBI lineage: Eukaryota > Viridiplantae > Streptophyta > Pinopsida > Cupressales > Cupressaceae > Cupressus > Cupressus sempervirens. Next base: position 792,885,625 of record CM053789.1, read on the forward strand.
TGCTGTCATGCATATCCTATGGCTGTTGATCCATACGGTAGCCTTGGATTTAAAAAAAAAATCATTCAGACATGTTAAAACACATGTTATTATTCTAAGTTAGTAAAAAAAATATAAAAATTTAATGGTAGGTTTATCTTCATTTCTTGGAGTTGATTTTAAATGTACATAGTATGTACCACCTTGCCCATTATAGTGGCTTTGTTTGTATCTATGTGATTCAAGTTGTAATCAATAAGAAGCTCTTTCCCTCCATGTGTTGATTTTATTGCACATACAAATATGAAATTTCCCTTGTGGGGTAAGTGCACAAAGTTGTGGTGCCAAAAGGGGGGTATAAATGGATGCCTTTTTCCTAAAATCTGCAAATTTTGAACTTCAACAAGAATTTGAAGATAGTTATGCTCAAAATTTTCAGATATGACAAAAAAAAAAGTCGCAGTCCTTTGAAAATAGTTTCTAAACTACTAATTTTTTTTCAAAATGGTTTAGTTTTAGGTCCTCAAAAAAGGGGGCCACAAAAAGTGGTACTATTTATTCCAAAAAAATATAACGCAGTAAAAAGTGTGGCTCCCCTAAAATTTTAACTTTTTTATTGAAATTTTTTAATCACTCTGGTCAAAAGTTACTTAACACTATGTAGTTTATCCCAGATTTTTTGGGTAATTTTATAATGTGTATTTTTTTTTTAATGAATTTTTTAACTAGACACATCCCAAAAACGTGAAATATCTGTGTGTTCCCATTAGAGTTAATTGAAAACTAATCTAAAATCAAAACTTTTTTTTTTCAAAGTATGTAGAATGGAGTCTAGTTTCTAAAAGATTAAGTTGTTACAAAATTCGATGAACGAGCTAAAATCTATAGCCCAATTAGTACGTGGTGGTTTTTGACAAAAAATGAACATACATTCAAAAGAAATTATAGATGAAAGGATTGAAATATTTCAAATTAAAAATAAATTATATGGTTAGATAGCTAACACAGAGACCTGTAATGCTATGTAACCTGATCTTATTGGTACCCAATCACGAGAAATCTTGAAGGGGAGCACAAAAGAAGAAAAAATCATTTTTTGAATGTTTGCTGGAAAACACGTCTCAGGCCTGTTCATCAAATCCAAACATTTGGGTTGGATCTCCAAGGAAAAACCAAGCCTTAGGCTTGGGTTTGATTAAGGTTTAAATAGTGCATGTACCCTATAGCGTGCATGCGCTATTTAAACCTCAATTCTAAATAGCGTGTACGCGCTATAGGGTGCACACACTATAGTGTGCACACACTATAGTGTGCACACACTATTAAGATGTAAGTTGCAAAAGAGAACTAGGTGGGGGGGGGATAGGGGAATGGCTATGTGTGTGTGTGAAAGAGATAGAGAGAAAGTAGGGGATAGGAGAGGGGAGAGAGTAAAGGATGGGAGAGAGAAAGTGAGAAAGAGTAGGGGTGGCAAAGAGAGTATAAGATGAGAGAGAGAGAGAGAGAGAGAGAGAGAGAGAGAGAGAGAGAGAGAGAGAGAGAGAGTAGGGGTGGCAAAGAAAGGAAGTGTGAGAGAGAGTAGGGGTGGAAAAGAGAGAATGCAAGATGGGGGAAAGAGATTTAAAGTAGGTGATGGGAGAGAGAGGAAGTGTGAGAGAGAGTACAGGTTGGGAGAGAGAGATTAAGAGTAGGGGATGGGGGGGAGAGAGAGTAGGCAATGGGAGACAGAGTGGGAGAGTAAGAACTTGAGAGAGAGGAGGATGGGAGTGCATGTCTGTGAAAGAGAGAGAGTATGGAATGGGAGAGGGGGAAGACAAAGTAGCTCAAGAGAGAGTAGGGGATGGAAGAGAGAGTAGGTGATGGGAGAGGCAGTGGGAGAGGGGGAGACAGGGGGGAATAAAAATGTGTGTAAGAGAGAGAGAGAGAGAGAGAGAGAGAGAGAGAGAGAGTAGGGGATAGGAGAGAGTGTGAAAATTTAAGAGAGACTAGAGGGTAGCAAAGAGAGAGAGAGAGAGAGAGAGAGAGAGAGAGAGAGAGAGGAGAGGGAGAGAGTGAGAGTGAGAGTGAGAGTGAGAGTGAGAGTGAGAGTAGGCAGTGGGAGAGGGAGAGCAAGTGAGAGAAAAAGTATGGGATGGAAGAGGAGAGAGGGGGGATGGGTGTGTGTGTGTGTGAAAGAGAGAGAGTCAAGAATGAGAGAGGGGAGAGAGAGATAGAGAGAGTAGGCAATGGTAGAGGGATGGGGGAGAGAGAGAGAGAGAGAGTAGGCGGCGGGAGAGGGAGTGGGAGGGAGAGAGAGGTAGAATGGAAGCATTTAAGAGAGATAGAGTAGGGGATGAGAGAGAGTAGGCAGTGGGACAAGGACTGAGAGAGAGAGAGGGGGGGGGAATGGGAATGTGTATTTATTTATAAGAGAGATAGAGTAAAGGATGGGAGAGAGTGTGAGAGTTTGAGAGAAAGTAGTAGGGGATGAGAGAGAGAGGAGGGAGTGGGAGAGGGAGAGGGAGAGGGAGAGAAATAGGGGGGATGGGAGTGTGTGTGACAGATGTAGAGAGTAGGGGATGGGAGAGAAGAAGAAGAGTGGGGGGATAAGAGTGTGTGTATGTATGAAATTGAGAGTGTAGGGGATGAGAGAGAGTGTGAAAGTGTGAAAGTAGGGGGTGGCAAAGAGAGAGTACGATGATGGGGGAGAGAAAGTAGGTGGTGGGAGAGGAAAAAAGAGAGGGGGGATGGGAGTGTGTGTTTAACAGAGATAGAGCAGGGGATGGGAGAGAGTGTGAGAGTAGGGGGTGGCAGAGAGAGAGAGAGTACAACGATGGGGGAGAGAAAGTAGGCAGTGGGAGAGGGAAAGAGAGAGGGGGGATGGGGGTGTACGTGTAAGAGAGATAGAGTAGGGGATGGGAGAGGAGAGAGAGAGTAGGGGATGGGGGAGAGTGTGAGAGTGTGAGAGAGTAGGGGATGGGAGACGAGAGAGAGAGAGCAGGGGATGGGGGAGAGAAAGTAGGTGATGTGAGAGAGAGTGGGAGAGGTAGAGAGAGCTTGTACAAGATGGGGGAGAGAGAGATTAGAGAGGGAGAGAGAGAACTTGAGAGAGAGAGATAGTAGGTAGTAGTAGTGTGAGTGTGAGAGAGAGTAGGGGGTGGTAGAGAGAGTACGACGATGGGGGAGAGAAAGTAGGCGGTGGGAGAGGGAGAGAGAGGGGGAATGGGAATGTGTGTAAGAGAGACAAAGTAGGGGATGGGAGAGAAGAGAGAGAGTAGGGGATGGGGGAGAGAAATTAGGTGGTAAGAGAGGGAGAGGGAGAGAGATAGGGGGGATAAGAGTGTGTGTGAGAGATCTAAAGAGCCGGGGATGGGAGAGGGGAGGGGGTGAGAGAGGTAGAGAGAGTAGGTGGTGGGACAGGGAGAGTGAGAGAGAGTAAAGGATGGGAGAGAGTATGAAGAGAGAGAGCGAGGGGATGGGAGAGAGAGTAGGGAGGATAGAGAGTAGGGAGGATGGGGAGTGATGTGTTTTGTGATAGTGCATATGCACTATAGTGCGTACGCGCTTTATAGGGCGTACGCACTATAGTGCGTATGCACTATCTCAAATCACCAAAAAATGGTCAAAAACCAACCTTGGGGCCCATTTCATCCATTTTTAACTTTTGGTCTATTATGCTCTCTGTTATTTCGATAGAAAACAAGGGTTTCAACATCTAGCAAACACTATATCAACACTTTTGGAAGCTAGCAAACACCAAATTCAATCATTGGATACTTGATTTGAAGAATTTTTGAATATTCCTTTAATAGAAAAGGTTAGTGAAATCCATTTTAAATATTGTTTGTCGATATATAGATACAAATTTGATTATAATTTGATATGTTATGTAATATATAGTGAATTCATTGAAAATTGTATGTTTGAATGAAATGTTATTTCGAAATGGTTACAAATTTGACAAGTCGTTTGATATATATTGTGTATTCGTTCAAATAATTATAATTTTTATATGTAATTGAATAATTTGTAATTTACACATTTTAAGTAATTCGGATGTTTGAATAATTTGACATGTAGAAATCATCATCATGCCAATGAAGAAACCAAATATTCAAACAAATGCAGATAGGGAGAGAGATTTGACAATTAAAAGAGATAAAATGAAATTACTACATGAACAAAGAAAATTGCAAAGCAATGATGAAGAATTAACTTTTGAAGAGGATCAAGAACCACCAGTACAAAGAAACAAGGAGGAAGAATTAGAAAGACAAAGAGAACGAATGAGATTGTTATGCTCAAGAAGACAATTGAATTGTGAAGCTACACCATCCTCCAATGTTGGAGTCATATCGTCTGCTACACCATCTTCGAATGTTGGAGTCATATCATCCACTACACCATCTTCCAATGTTGAAGTCATATCATCCTCTCATGTTGAAGAGACACTGATTTATAGATCTGACGATATACACACTCCATCATGTCATGTTGAAAGCACAACATCAACACATCAAGCAGGTGATATTCCATCTTTAACATCTTATTACCAAGGCACATCATCTTCGGTTTAAGGTACGCAATACACTCAACCTTATATTGATGTTCAAAATGTTGAGAGAATTGAAAAGATTAGAACACCTTCTAGAATTCATTTTAGAAAACTAAAATATTTGATTGATATTGATACTAACATTTTGAAATCAATGCCTGACAAGATTAGCAAGCGTACTTGTCAAAGAAAAGTTAATCATATGTGGAGATTATTTTTTGAAGAATTAAATATTATAGGTCAATGCCACTTATTTGTTGAAATGATAAAGAATTTGAAATTTAGGCCTATTATGAAGATTCTTGGGCTAAGAACAATGGATGATTCAAATGAAAGAAATATTGTAAAGAATCTAATGAATGTTTATGACAAAGTGGGTTCTAAATCATGCACCAAAGATAGTAATATCACAAGACGAGTACTCACGTCGACAATAGTAAGTAGCCAAATGAAGAAAGCTCGACTCATGAGAAAGACAAGGAAAAATATAAAAAATTGGTAGAGGTACCTTAAGGAGAGCCATGCTAAGGCGTGAGAGATGAGAAGATCCAACAAAAAATGAGTTATGGACATTTAGTGGTAGACTACCGCGAAAGGATAAAGAAATTAGTGAAGCCTTGAAATCATTGATCAAAGATTTTTGGAAAAATAACACACATGTTTCTCCTAATCAAAGAGATGTTGTAAGAAGGAGGATTGGTAGCCGAAATCGTGAGCGACATGCGAAACATTTTTTGGACTCAACTTAGACACAATTTTTTGCAAAATTTATTGGTATGTATCCTCAAATTCGAATAAGTCAAAGATTTTTTGAGATGGGTAAACCTTTTTATGTGAAAATAAATCACACATGCACAACTTTTTTTTGTAGGATACATATTGAATTTTCTAACCATTTTGATGTTTTTAGGCACATATGCGTAATTTTGCATTCTCAGTTTATTTTGTAGGATTGTGACATAAAAGAGCCACCAAGATCTTCAAGGGAATTCATATCCAACATTTTATGTGAAATAGGGGATGACCAACAATTTTACAAGACATCATGCTTGGATGGTACGTGCTTATTTTGTGGTTCTTTGCAACTTTTATCAACTTGTCAACATATGGATAGTACACATGCAATTGGAAATGAAATAGTAGATTACAAAAAATTCAAGACAGTGACATATGATCTAAAAGATGGGAAACATGGTAAAAGATGTGATCTAGTTATTGAAAAGATCCCAGTGTATGAGTTCATGAAGATTTTTCATGAAAAGATTATGTACAAGTATGCAAGGCATACCCATAGAGCTCAATGTTTGGATTTGCAATTCAAGTTGTGCAAGGATACGTTTCCATTGGATACCATTGTTTTGGTTGTAGATTTTGCAGAGAGCTACACACTACAACCACAAAATGAGGTGCAAGTAAAGTATTATACATCTCAACAGGTTTCCATATTTGTTCACATAACATTCATGCATTCACCTACAAGTACAGAGGATGACAGGAAGATTTTGAGGGATTACCATTTTTACATCAGTGATAATCGATCACATTCTATGGAGTTTGTACATGGTTGTTTTCAACTATTTTATGGAGATTTGGCTAACAGGGGCATATCATATCGTCAACACATTATTTGGTCAGACAATTGTGCATCTCAATTCAAGAATACACAGATGTTCTATTGGTTGAGCAGGATGCATAGGTTATGTAGAATTCAATATATGTGGAATTTCACAGAGGCTGGTCATGGTAAGGGAGAGCACGATGGTGCAGGCGCATGCATTAAAAGAGCCTTGGCTCGTGAAGAACTAAAGCACAAAGATGGAGCAATATTGATAGATGCAAAATCTATCGTCCAATGGTGTAACACTACAATGGGTCCAGGTAAGGAAGGTGAGTCTACAGTTCGTAGATTTTTTTGGTTGATAGATAATACTAACATTGCACCATATTAGGATTGTTGCACACTAACAGGATCTAGTGATTACACTCTTTTAGAAGCTCTGATACAGGTTCATGGAGTATCCACACATGAAAAATGGCATGCTATTGTCCATCATGTGCAGAGGAAAATTGGGATGACTGTGAGTCAACTGAATGGGTGGACAAATGGGATATATGGGTTTTGGACCCAATTGACACCTATCATCCCCCACAAGCACTGGAAATGGTAAAGATGGATTCATCTATTGACTTTGACCGCTTGTCAGATCTAGTGCAACTTGGTAATATATATATATATATATATATATATATCTTTTTAATTTCAATATGTAACTTTATAACTTTTACCCAAGTATTTTCTGAATTAATGACTACATTTTGTACATTAGTCACTACAGGCCATGTTTTTGCTATTATTAGACCTGAAGACAATGAAGAAGGGACAAATTATTATTTGTGTCATTGTGTTGAAGCCAAACAAAAATTGGATCACTCAGTTATAGATGGTGAAGGTTTAGAGTACCATGTCAGTGTGGTGGTTGTAACAGGCACATGGCTTAGACGATATCCTATGAAAAATCCTAACTTGTGGTTATTCGAGGATTAGCAAACAGAGAGGAAGATTCTTCATTATTCAAACCTTGTTGTCGCATCAAATGTCCACTTGATAAAATATGGTGGAAAACCGCATAATAAGATTCTTTGGAAAGTTCGTGAGTCAGACCATTAGGCAATACTTGAGACATTAAAATGTCGAGCAAATCCAGTTGGCTCATTAGATTGAATTGGGAGAGAGAGAAAAAGTGATCAATTGGATCCAAATACAATGTTACAACCTCTTCCCCAAGACTATCACATGACTAAGGTGGACCGTATTGTTATTATGTGTAAGTGATGAGATTTAGTTTTGATTTGTTTAGAATCTAGATACATTATTTGAATTTATATTAGATTTTTTAATAGGACCCATTTTTTTAATCTTATCTTAGATTTTTTTACTGTGCTAATTCTTCATTTGTAGGTCACCAAAGAAGAGGGCTAATAAATTTGACGCACAAGTGATAAAGGGTGAGATGCCAAAATCATCTGTGAAATGGTATTATCAATTCACATCCTCAATATTTATTAGTGTTCTTTGTTCAAGTACCATTGTATGCTAATCATCTTATGCCTGGAATTGCAGAGGTTAAATTATGTCAATACTAAGGTTTGTAGCATCAATACTAAGGTTTTTAGCATCAATTGGTCACGCTAAGTATAGTAGTTGTATCATGAATCCTTCTGAACCAATATGACTAAGATTCTCGGAAGAAGACTAAACCATATCATCTGTCTACTCCCTCTTTATATAAGAGTTTGTCAAACAATGAGAATGAAACATTGATTATTACTCCCCACTCAATGTAAAATTATCATTGATTGCATTTTGTAAAGTTTTAAGTCACTATCAACCTCTATATCATTGTATTCTTCTTATCATCAAATTACACAACAATGAGAATTTGAACGATGAATTCTTCACATGAACTTGACAATTATAAATGCTACACCTTAATAAATGTTTGGGCTTGGTCTTTACCATTCGAGGTTATAATACAATACATTGGCTTCATTTGTATTTGGAAGTATTTATTATGTTTGTTTCAAAAGTCATTCTTCATTTTCCAATATGAAAATGTGACTATCATGAAAGGCATAGTCTTATAATTTGTAATTTGTATAATGGTATAAAATCTTGGTTGTGGGTTTGAATCCATACAACCTATGATGAGTGAATAGTGTCATGCAAAACACCCTTCATTTCTTTTTCTATTTCAAACACATTCAACCATAATTACCACCATTACCACTACCAAGGGATGAAGTCTTGTAAGCTTATAGGTAAAATTCTGATTGGTAGTGATCTCCTTAACAAGGTCATCACCAACATTGGTGATCTTGCTACGAGGCAGACTAGTATCAGTGTCCAATGCAATACTCTCCTTCTAGTTGAGAAGCATATTTGACCCATTCTCCTAATTTCTTCCCTCCCCAAATTTTCCATTGCCCCCATGACCCTCCTTCTCATGCATTTATTCTATTTATTCTTCTACCTCCTCCTCTGCTTGGCCATTTTACAACATCATCTGGATGGAATTCTAGCCTTCCTCAAAACCATTATACATGACCTCTCCTTCTTCAAGGTATTCTATAAAAAGTTCCTCAACCCTTGAACCTTTCAAAACACCAATCTCAATGGAAGGCTTGTAGTCCAAAGGAACTAGTAGATCCGGTTCTTTAAGAGAAAGAGACAACAAATCCAATTTTCTAGTGACTAGATGGAAAATTGGGGAAATCATTTCAATTAGTTGTAAATCGAAAGGAATTATATGTAAACTATATCAATATAATAAGTAACTTAGTAATTATATCAATATAATTTAATTGCTAAGAAAATAAATTTATTACTCTAACATATAGTACATTATTTTGCACACAAAGGTGTTGAATTTGATGCTTAATAGATTTACATACATGTGTAATAAATAATAAGTGTTGTAGCTTTGGGATCAACACTATAAAATGAAGGATGTCATACTACATTCACAAAGGTACCAAAATATTTTATTTGATATGGAGACAAAAGAAAATGTGTATTCTTCATAACTGCATTTGAGTCTCATGTATTATCATTTTCAGCTATTGACATCAGAGATTCCTTTACATCTTCACCATTGTATTGATCAATGAGTCCTTATTGCACTCACTAGTTCTAAGCCAATGACTAAGGTATGAAAAAGTTTACATTAAAATTTCATTAGTACTGAAATTCAATATAAAATTCATATATAATTTTGATTGTAACATGTCGAGTTACAGAAGATTCTAGACTAATGGACTAGTGATCATGTTAGGAAGACCTCGTTATATACACCATCTCCCACTTGTTGGAAATTAAAGACAATTAGGGATTTATTTTTTTCCCCTAGTTGGAAAGAGTATATATCTAATGATGTACATTTTACACCTATATGGCATTATTGGGCATATGTTTTGTATAATTTTTTCTATGTATGTCATTTTTTGCATATATTTCATGTATGGCATCATTAGACATATGCTTATGATGTTTCAAATTATTGATAAATGAATTATATGATATTGTTAGACCTTATGGAATCAACTTTGATTTTTTGTTATCACATTGGTTTGATGCTTTTATTACTGGATTAGTTGATTGGATGCTAAGATTTGATGATTATGAATTTTAAGATATAATATTTTGGAAAATCAAGAAATTTCATAATGCATATTACCTTAGACCTATACAAATGTTTTTATATTTAAAGATCAATAGTTATCCATAGCTTACAAATTTTAGCACCTTTATGTTGGTTGAATTCTTTGTTGAAATTTGTGACTATGGCTACATGAATGGTTTGAACGTATGATTTTATCACATGTTCTAGATGTTTTTGCATGTGAATGGTTTTATGCCACTTTAATTTTATGCCTATAGAACACTATATACAATGATGCTTCTTGTTAGCTTCAATAAGACCCTATCTTGCGCAACATGCTAAAACCTCAATAATGATGTTTTTTTTGTTCATAGTTTAAATACCCATGTTTGTAGAGTTTGATTCTATTAGTTTGATTTTATTAATAGCCCCATGATATATTTTTAAATATTCCACATGTTTGGTTTTATATTCAATCAATCAACATACTTTCCTTTTGATTCTTCCACATTTGGCATATCCATCTAACAATGAACTTATGGTACTCCCATCAAGAAGTGCATGATTGCATGGTTTTATGGTGGATGTCCCTCCCTTTTTTAAATTCCAATTTTATTCATCTACATGAGTAAGGGAGATCAATTCCATTTCTTTCAATTGTATTTAAAGGTCATTAAAGTTTTTTCAAACAATGTGATTAAATAAATATTATTTAGCATTTACCTCTATCATCAAGGTTGATTCATTCCTCCTCTTATTTTACCAAATAATTTGGATGAATCACCCATGGCTCCTTACATTTCTTTAGGAAAATTTTCAAAGACTTTGCAACATGTCTTCACTTCTTCCATATAGTTCATGTTCATTGAAGACATTTGGTCAAACAATATATATGCTTTGTATATTCTCACAACACCAATAGTCATGGTACAATGCTTACAAGATCCATAGTTGAAGAGAAGCTATGTGAAGCTTCTAGAACCATGGACCTATACTTAATTTAGTATTATTACATCCATGTTACTTATGAAAGTGGAAATTTCACATAGATAAGTAGGGAAACCAAAATTGAAAGCCAAACTTAACATAGAAAAGTAAAGCAAGCCTCAACTATATTCTCATTAAACACTGTGAATTCAAATATCTTTGACAGGGCATATCTCAGAGCTTGTACAAGATATGGATGAGGTTCTAGTTCCTACAATACCATGTTGTAGAGACCTATAATAACCTTGCTCTCTTTTTTGAGATCGCATTCTATTTTCATTCTACAACGCCATCTCAGGTGATGTTGAAACTTGCAGTGTTGGCCAGTACAAAGTTGCCAACTGCCAAATCTCTTTCATCTTTCATCGTGGGATCAAACTGTCTGCTCCATTAGCTCCAAGTGGCTGGGTAAACCCTATCCCCAACCTCGTCCTGTCCCCTTCAATGCTTGAATGTTATCCGACACACCGAACCGGAATGTCCCTAAAGGTCACTAAATGCCACAGGGCTGCAATCTTTGATGGGGCATATTTCGGAGCTTGTGCGAGATATGGATGAGATTCCAATTCCTATAGGACCATGTTGTAGAGACCTATAATAACCTCTCTCACTTTTTGGAGATCACATTCTATTTTCATTCTACAATGCCATCTTGGGTGATGTTGAAACTTGCAGTGTTGGCGAGTACAGAGTTGCCAACTGCCAAATCTCTCTCATCTTTCATCGTGGGATCAAACTGTCTCCTCCATTAGCTTTAGGTGGCTAGGTAAACCCTATCCCCAACCTCGTCTTGTCCTCTTCAGTGCTCTAACGTTCTCAGGCACACTGAACCGGAATGTCCCTAAGGGTCACTAAATGCCACAAGGCTGCAATCTTTGATGGGGCGTATCTCAAAGCTCGTGCAAGATATGGATGAAATTTAGTTCCTACAGGACCATGTTGTAGAGACCTGCAATAGCCTCTCTCACTTTTTGGAGATCACATTCCATTTTCATTCTACAACGCCATCTCGGGTGATGCTAAAACTTGTAGTGTTGGCGAGTACAAAGTTGCCAATTGCTAAATCTCTCTCATCTTTCATTGTGGGATCAAACTATCTGCTCCATTAGCTCCAGGTGGTCGGGTAAACCCTCTCCCCAACCTCTTCTTGTCCCCTTCAGTGCTCGAACATTCTCAGGCATGCTGAACCGGAATGTTCCTAAGGGTCACTAAATGTCACAAGGCTACAATCTTTGATGGGGCATATCTCAAAGATCGTGCGAGATATGGATGAGATTCTAGTTCTTATAGGACTGTGTTGTAGAGACCTACAATAACCTCTCTCATTTTTTGGAGATCACATTTCATTTTCATTCTACAACGCCATCTCGGGTGATGCTGAAACTTGCAGTGTTGGCCAGTACAAAGTTGCCACCTGCCAAATCTCTCTCATCTTTCATCGTGGGATCAAACTATTTTCTCCATTAGCTTCGAGTGGCTGGGTAAACCCTATCCCCAACCTCATCTTGTCCGCTTCAGTGCTCAAACATTCTTAGGCACGCTGAATCGGAATGTCCCTAAGGGTCACTAAATGCCATAGGGCTGCAATCTTTGATGGGGCATATCTCGGAGCTCGTGTGAGATATGGATGAGATTCTAGTTCCTACGAGACCATGTTATAGATACATACAATAACCTCTCTCACTTTTTGGAGATCACATTCTGTTTTCATTCTACAATGCCATCTCGGGTGATGCTGAAACTTGTAGTGTTGGCTAGTACAAAGTTGCCACCTGCCAAATCTCTCTCATCTTTTGTCGTGAGATCAAGTTGTCTACTCCATTAGCTCCAAGTGGCTAGGTAAACCCTATCCCCAACCTCATCTTGTCCCCTTCAGTGCTCAAACGTTCCCAAGCGCGCTGAATTGGAATGCCCCTAAGGGTCACTAAATGCCACAGGGCTGCAATCTTTGATGGGGCATATCTCAGAGCTCCTGCAAGATATGGATGACATTCCAGTTCCTATAGGACCGTGTTTCAGAGACCTACAATAAAATCTCTCACTTTTTGGAGATCACATTTTGTTTTCATTCTACAACACCATCTCGGGTGATGCTGAAACTTGCAGTGTGTGATGGAAGGATCTTAATTATATTGTTGGAAAGCGTATCTAGCATGTCATTTTTGGAAAGACAAATCATGGAACTTGGTAAATGTTTCATAAGTTAATGAAATCTGTTACTACTAGATTATGTAAACTTAGGATTATATGATCTCCAAGAGTTTGGTTATGTTCTTTAGCGCACCTTGGACGCAAGGTAGTCTGTAGCTTCTACTCCCTCTTTGTGAGGAATGTTAGTCACTTTTTATATGTAAATTGGTTTTCAATTGGGTATGTTATTTTCAACCTTAATGGTGATGAAGGATTAGCTTGAATCAGCTTGTAACTATCTAGCCACCAGATTTTCTGTGATTCCATCAAATCTGGGTTTTGTTCGTATTTATTTATTTATTTTTATTTTTTGTGCTCTTGACCTTCGAGGCTTTGAATTTAAACTTGTGCACTTTGGTTTTTGAAATTTTATGTTCTTGAGGTGGCTAGGAGGTATGTTCTATGTTGCTAGTTATGTGTTGTGATGTTCTCTATCAGGTTCAATGTGGAACATTGATAGAATGTATAAGAGAGTAGATTGTGAAGAACATACCATTCTCCTTTTTTTAATACACTATTTATTATGTTTTAATTAAACTCACTTCTAAATCCTATCTTCCACTTGGACCCATTCCTCTTTTGGCAATCCCTGAGATTGTCAATTCTTATTAATTCGAGTAGAGACAAGATGAACCAGATTAATACAGTGACCTATAGATCGAAGGAGGATGGGTAAGAAATGGTCTACTAGAGATCAGCCATGGATAAGGATAGCATAGTAAGAAAATGATTATTTATCTGGTGGATATAAGTTTTTTATATAACAAACCATTTATATGCATAGTAAAAGAATTTAATATAGATTTGAGACATATTGATCACCTTTAGTCTGATCATCTTCACAAGTATGCAACTTTTGTTTCACTGTTTCATGTGGGTTTATTGAACTTTCTTTATGAGGTCATTTACAGATGGGATGTTCAAAGGTTGAGTTCCTATGGGCTATCAATACTTTGACTATACTTTAAGTCAACGATTATCAATATGGGAAAAAATGGAACTCGTTGTATTTTGAAGTATTGAGAAGATGACCTTGCCCTTCCCCAGGAGTTTCAAAAAATGGGAGACATTAGGTAAGACAGTGAAAATGTTACTATCGCTTCAATGCACATGACACAATTGGAAATGCAAATTTTGATGGTAATCATTTTGTGATAAGGGAGAGACTAGGGATGATCATTGTTACTATCTCTTTAGTAGTGGATTTTTGTTTTCTCTTGAATTTGGTGGTGGGGGATCAGTGGTAAGTCTCCTTGGATATTCCTTCTTATGATGTTAGTGACAAGTGTTGCTCTTTGAAAACACTTGTACAATCTTTTTTAAATTATTAGATAAAAATAGAGAATTGTAAGTATTAAACATGATTATCCTTTAGTTCCTAGAAGATCTTTATTTCCCCATCAATGCATTTAGAAAGTTAAGTTTTAAGAAGATCATAAATAGAAAAAATTAGAGAAGCGATTTAAACATTTATATTGATCGGAAACATGTGAGTCTTGAGTTTCCTCTACCTTTTAAAGAATGTTCCTTAGCTAGCATACCTAATTCCACATTCCATAAGAGTGTCATTGTGCTAAAGATTTAGAAAACCAACTACTCTAAGATAAAGCTTCCCAGTCAATAATAATCTAGCCTATTGAGGTACATAATACTTCTCAATTAAACTTGTGTTAATTCAGTATTAATTTTGTAATTAACTACAATTTTAGTATCTGTGTATAGGGGGTGACTGAGAGAACTTTTTGAGTTCGAATTTGAAAATGTATTTGTAAGGATCTTGACCAAGGTTCACAACTTCGATGATTAATACATTCATTCAGACTAGAACCTCACTACAAAAAAATAATATATAAAAAAGGTAGTGAATAACGTCATGTCTAGACCCAAATTAACCAATGAAAGTCAAATCAACATAATGTGGAACAACAATATATGCATTGAGTGGGTTGTCATAAAAAAGATTCAGAATAAAATTCATGTCTAGAATTAAAAGACCTTAAAGAACATTTATGCTTGTAACACAAATGGCCATTCAAAACTGAATATGATTACAATATGTGAAATAGCATTACAAGAACTTGTAATGTTCTTGTGAGCATCATGTTAATTCTTGTAAGAATCCCTAAGATGCTTGTTATACTCAAAAAAATTTTGAAATTGAATTAATTTTTATCCTGTCGGTTAATTGGCTTAGGGTGATATATGCTTCTTGGATGGAATAATGAGTTCGTGATTAACTCTGTATTAAGATTCATAGCATCTTCTAGTTATTTACAAAGGAAATTTATAAATTAAGCTAATGCCATATGGCTTGCTTGAGAAAGATGTCTGTGTTCTTATTGATGGGTACTAATGACTGTCCACATTTAGTTCTTCAATATCCTATTTGACAAGCTTTCCATAGACATTTCTTTTCCATACTAAGTATTTTTGAAAACATATTTGAGTAGAAGCACTATAGTAGATACTACATGATGTTTTAACAAATAAAGTAATGGGTTAAAGACTATTATTTCCAAGGTATTATGTCATAGTATTTTAATTGTAATGATCTTAGACTAATGATATTCTTGAAGGTAACTTTGACATGTAGCAAGAAAGACAACCTACAACCAAGGCTATATTGTGCCTACAACCAAAGCCATAAATGCTCACAGCCAAAGCCACTAGTGCACATAGCCAAAGCCATGGATGTTTATAGCCAAAGTTACGAGTGTTCGCAGCCAAAGCCATGAGTACATGAAGTCGATGATCACAATTGTTTACAACTATTCACCAGAAACACCTTCTTTGCAGTTTTTGAGAAATACTAATAAAGCAAAAAAGAACATCTACTAGTTGGTAGACATAATGGCAACTCTCTAGCAATTGAATTTAATTTCATACATGCACATATCTAATTTAATGTCATACACAAACATATCTAATAAATAACATCATACATGAACAAACATATAATATAAAATGATAACCAATAATGTCATATACATTAACAAACACATAATATATTATGATAACCAATAATGTCGTATATGAACAAACATATCATATATTAACCAATAATTTCGTACATCAAATAAATGTCATACATCAAATATAGAATGTCATATGTACATTAAATGTATGTCGAATATGTCTCTCTGATGACTATATATATACATGGGGAAATATATATATATATATATATGTATGTATCGAATATCTCAACTACATCTTTTCCTTCCCAGAAACAAGTCTCTCGACGTCCTCTGCCATCATGTGGAGGGAGACAGTGGAGATGACGGGGCCCTCCTGACATGCTCACTTGACCTCTTGTTGAGGCTCTTCTCTAGGTCCAACTGATACAAAGAAAGTAGATATGAATCAATATTTATTATATGTTAAAATCAAATATATGTACACACACAATCAATTATTTTCTGACTGCAAACAAATAGTCACTCTGTAATTCCACCTCAAATGCTCGTGGACAATCAAGCATGACAAGACCCTACAACAATTCAATAAATATAATCACTTATAAATAACATTAGAAATTTTGAGATTAACTATTATAAACAACAACTAAAATGAAGAAAATTCTTTCATACCTCCATCAGTGGTTGTGAGCTAGCCACAACTGCGGCCACTCCACTATCAACAGAATGTCGCAGATGAAGAGGTGTATCCAACATCATGAGCTGCATGTCATACAATACACGTTATATCTAACATGAAACATGGAATAAATATAATGAAATGAATTAAATTAACATGAAACAACTATACCTATGTGAAGCTCATATGATGTCTTTGCTCTATGTTTGTGGTAAAGGTTGAGGGTCCTGTGGAGAATTGATGCACATGCATAATTTTTTTTGTCAATCCTTAATATGATTATGTAATAAATATATGTATTAATTAAAATGATTAAATTGATACATACCTCAGGACTCGTCGAAGGGAAAAAAAATGGGCCTGGAGGATCGCTACTAGGCCCAGCAACACTTTGACCCTAAATTTTGAACAATGTCAATAAATGCTAATTAATTAATAATTCACTATACATGTGAAATGTGATCAAATTAGTAATTTACCTGTGTGTCAATGCCAAATGTCTTGTTCAGGAACTGATTGGTGACAAGCCCATCATCCACACCATCTCTGGCATGAGTGCCAAATGTGCATAGGGATTCGCATGAAGTGCACATGTGACCACGACGCATAGAAGGCTCCCCCTCAACTAATGGGCTTGTGGAATGGATGAGGGTCTATGTCAAAGCATTAATGGTCCCTAGAGTGCTGGCCTCTACATGTTCCTTCACAACTGAAGGAATAATCACATGCTCGTGCTATGGATGGACCACAGGTGCCCTAACCACACTAGGGTCATGACGTGCTCCTGGCCTCTCAAATGATGACCCCCCACCTCTACCCTGGAAGTCTAACATATCAAAATAATTGGGGATCTCCCCAAGGACAAACTCACAATATATTTTTTTCAAAAAATACATGGGGACCTCGTGATTGTTGCAAGGAGGGGCATCAAAAACCATCCACCATCTATCCCAAAAATTATTTCTAATAGCATCGTGTATGCAGCAATGGATGGGGAATTGTTTAGTACCCTCTCTAACATTATTTTGCTCACCGAGTTTTCTAAATAATGCACATATACTACCTTTTGGTATTTCTTTTTTTTTAACATCTTCATATGACAATTTATTTACATAAAATCTTTTTTGTTCATCCCTCTTAGCCCGCCAAATATCTAACTGACCACTAACTAAGGCTATCTGAGTATTAATGGATTCGAGGGATGATGCCAATTGAGCCCTCATTGAATTGGTTTGTCCAGATTCTTTCAACCGAGCAATGAGTCTTTCTAATTCAGTTTTGCCTCTCTCTATTTCATTTATTATATTTTCTTGTGTGCCTGGCGGAGGTCTTACAATTGGTTCAGGTTGTGGAATTTTTTGTTCTTCTTGAGGAGGGTTTTGATTTTGAGGTTCTTGAGGGTTTTGTGAATTTTCCAGTTGATTATGGATATTTCCTAATAAAAAATCAATTGAAATCCAACTAAATAAACAAATCTAAATGAAATTTGTAAAAACCCTACAAAAGAATATCAAAAACCAATAAAACAATATGGAAAACATATTAAACAATGCAAAGTTAAGTTTATATCACTTACCTCGTCATTGTGGGTGTGCTCGTTGTCTTGGATTTCGTCGGTGAGGAGGCATTTTGGAAAATGGTGGTGAAATTTTGCTATCAAACCCGTGTACGCGCTGTTGGAGAGCCAAAAAACAAAATGAAAATGATGGGCCACGGGTCTACAACCCATCATATAACTTTTTGTTCATCAGAATAGTGTGTACACGCTACTGAAAATTAGAAAAAAAAAAAAAAAAAAAACTTGTCATCTTTTTGGCACCACAACTCGGTGCATATACATGCACCTCAAATATGCAATTGGGTCACTTCTTAGTTGACGCAGGTCGTGTGCTGTTCATAAAACCTACAATATTCCCTGATGCTTTTGGCCTTCCATCAACGTATATAGTTACTATTTTACTTTGTTCACTAACTTTTTTTTGTATATAATTTTTCATGAGTGCATACCTACACATACTTTTTTTTTTATTTAATAATCTACATCCAACTACTATAATCATAGCAAGGTCCGACATACTCCATCAATTCAACAACCTTGTTGTATGAGACCTTTATGCCATCCATGAAAAATAGGCCCAAAACATGTAATGAGGATGGTGCTATGTGATATGTCCTCTCTCAAACACAAAAATCAGTGTTTATTGGAGGAAGTTCATTGGGGACCCATTGTTTCTATAGATGTTTGCACCTAAAGGGTACATCGGAGTCCCATTTACTCTCATCATAGTAAGAACATGACCCCCTTGAGCAAGGAAACATTTCATGCACTTATTGAATTTCTTTTTGATATTTTGACCTAAAGTCGATCTCCTTGATTTAGACATACTAAATGTCTCACTTTCTTCTTCCATTCCTACATTTTCCTTCCTCAAGGAAGAAAATTTGACAAATACCTATTTGCTAGTACTTTCACTCCATGAAATAAGAGAGATAGGTGGCAATGAGAGAGATATCTTACAAATGGTAAAATACATTAATCTCTATGGGGTGTACTAACTTATACCTGATGATACATGAGATTGTGTGGGATGCTTGTGAAAGGGCTTCATATTTCTACACTAGTAAATCAATTGTCTTATGTTAGCTAAAAATCTCATGATACATATACTCAAAATTACATCAAATAGTAGCATCACATATGAGTTATAAACAGTAAAAGGTACATGACAAGTTAATCAAATTAATCATTGATCTATCAAGAACTTAATATTGCATAACATAGGCATTGATCACATAATTGTACATTTCATTCTTTACATTAATAATCAAACCCCCCCCTCCAATGTTAGCTAATCAAACCCCTCAATCATTGATATTATTCTTCTTCCATCTCATCATCAAGATCGTCATCAACATCGACATTGTCACCACCACTATCCTAATCGTCATCGTCATCATCATCATCATCATCATCATCCTCTTCCTCCTCCTCCTCTTCTCATCATTGTGATTAGTAGCAACATCATTTGCATCAGGAACATCATTTGTTTAATGCTTCTATCTAGACATATGATTTTGAAAGAAAAAAATGGTGCAATTAATGTGTCTATCTACAAAAATATTGGACATTTTGTACTTAATGTATATGTTTGCACATGTGATTTTGAAAGAAAAATTTAGTGTAATTAATGTGTATATCTACAAAAATATTGGACATGTTGTTCTTAATATTTATATCTACGCATATGATTTTGAAAGAAAAATTTGGTGTATTTATGCCTCATCATTTTGATTTTGTTTAAGGGAATCCGGTTAAAGGTAATAGAAAAAAAGAGTGCATTTTCTAAGAGTTTACAATTGTTGAATAGAATTAATGTTTTACAAGAAAATGCACCTGAAGAACTGTTAGCTCAAAAGAAAGAACATGGTGTTGATACTAGATCTACCTTGCTAACTCCTAATGGGTTGGGCTATTATTATTTGTCCCCATCACATTCACTTTGATATCCATGTTAGGGAGGTGATCTCGCCTAGTTCATCCTCATGACTTTGAAATCCTTAATCAAGATCTTGGGTGCTCAAATTAATGTCCAAGAAATTTGTGCTTTAGGGCCCTATTTGATCATCACTTGAAAGGGCCTCAATGTTGACCAAAAAATGTCTCTCAATATGTTTAGAGGTTTAGAGGTAATCTCATTGTGGTAGAGGCTTCTACAAGGGAATTAAACTCATGATTATGGCATTTACACAGAAGTAGAACTTGCTTCTTCAACTCCTTTCACTCAACTCTTCACTAAAGTTAGTCTTCAATATCCTTGGTTTTCGTTGATAGGCCAACGTATGGAGCCTTTATATCCAACCATTTTTTATAAGTTGGGG
Organism: Cupressus sempervirens; assembly: GCA_028749045.1. Lineage (NCBI taxonomy): Eukaryota > Viridiplantae > Streptophyta > Pinopsida > Cupressales > Cupressaceae > Cupressus > Cupressus sempervirens. Next base: position 792,905,950 of record CM053789.1, read on the forward strand.
AATGCACTTCATGCCTAGCATGCAAGTGGTGCATCTACACATGCAATTTTATCACCTAGAAAAATTGTATTTGATTCTGCTACCTGGGAACAACTAATTGTTCAAATTATTTTCAATTGAAAAATTATTTCTCCATCTTCAACTAACCTAAATCCTGGCTTCTCCCACCTATATTGTTTCTCTACTGTTATATATTATAGAATAGATTTTCAATTTATTTCTGCATATTTTTATGATGCATAGAAAAACCCATACCATCTTAGGATAACACTAAGGAAAGTGGTTACAAATATATGAATAAAAAACTCAAAAATGATTTCAATTAAATTAATAATTCGTGTCTAATGTTATTTAATGAAATACTAAACCAACTAATCATCGTATACTTATAACGATCAAAGTATGCACAAAGTAAGATCTTGATAAATAAAATTTCAGCAAAAAATAGAGGGAAAAAAATTCAAATAGGGAGCCATAGAGTATCTAAGTATAATTATGAATTAAACATAATATCAAAGACAACTCTGTTTACAATGTAATATCATTATGTGTATTTTGTTAGTCCACACCAAAATCAATAATAGGACATTGAGAAGGAGAATATCATACTATTAATTTTAAAGATTACATTAGTTTTATATGTATCTCATTCACTCAGAAGACTTATTTGGAAAACCTATGTCCTGCATATAGTTTTGAAAAAGGAAGGGTCTCAATACACCATATCCAAATACATAATGATATCCAACAACTCTCAAGATATAACCATGTATAAGAACTAAAAAAAGAGGGTTGAACAAAGAGAGTGCCCATTCTTACAAACTATTGCCTTCAAACCACATTTGAATATGAAACCATCCATAATTTAAATTGGAACTAGATACCTGGGATTCTTATAGGGAGACTCCAATACATGTATTGTTACATCCTTGGCTTCTATTGTTGGACCAACGTATGGAGCCTTAATATCCAACCATTCATTATAAGTTGGGGAATGCACTTATGTCTGGCATGCAAGTGATTCATCTACATATGCAATTTTATCACCTTCAAAAACTGTATTTGACCCTACTAGCTGGGAACAACTGATTGTTCATTTTATTGTACGTAATCTGATGATAATTCTACAAGAATTTTTAATCAACCCAACTAATCAGCAACTAGACCAATTTAACTAGGTAATGCCTTGTTTCTTTCTAAAAATATATATTTGCTATGATATGTTCTTGTAAAATTTCTTGCGAACTCTACCCATTTTTTGTGGTCTACATTATTTTTGTGTAGAATCTTGAGGTAAGTCACTTAGCATAGGTTGAGTGAGTTTTATTGTTTTATTATTTGGATTCTAGATTATGTATGCAGCTAGATCATTTTTGGTAAAGTTGATTATTTATTCTATTGTACCTAATCTGATGACAGTTCTATAGGAATTTGTAATCAATCCAGCTAATCAGAAACTAAACCAATTTAACTAAAATTTGACTTGTTCTTTCTAAAAATATCTGCTATGATATGTTTTTTGTAAAATTTCTTGCAAACTCTTCCTGTTTTTCATGGTCTACATTATTTTTGTGCAGGATCTTGAGGTAATTCATTTAGCATGGGTTGAGTGAGTTTTCTTGTTTTATTATTTGGATTCTAGAATATGTATGTAATTGGATTATTTTTGGTAAAGCTGATTGTTCATTTTATTATACCTAATTTGATGATAGTTCTACAGGAATTTGTAATCAACCTAGCTAATCAACAAATAGGCCAATTGAACTGGGTTATGCCTTGTTTCTTTCTAAAAATATCTACTATGATATGTTTTTGTAAAATTTCTTGCGAACTCTGCCCATTTTTCGTGATCTACATTATTTTTGTGCAAGATCTTGAGGTAAGTCACTTAGCACGGGTTGAGTGATTTTTATTGTTTTATTATTTAGATTTTGGAATATGTATGCGGCTAGATCATTTTTGGTAAAGCTGATTGTTCATTTTATTGTACCTAATTTGATGACAGTTCTATAGGAATTTGTAATCAACCCAGCTAATCAACAACTAGACCAATTTAACTGGGTTATGGCTTTTTTCTTTCTAAAAATATTTGCTATCATATGTTTTTGTAAAAAAAATTGTGAACTCTCCCCATTTTTTGTGTTCTACATTATTTTTGTGCAGGATCTTGAGGTAAGTCACTTAGCACGGGTTGAGTGAGTTTTATTGATTTATTATTTAGATTTTGGAATATGTATGCAGCTGGATCATTTTTTTTGTTGTAAGATAAATATGTAATAAGCACCTTAAAAGAGATCTCTCTGGCTATGTAAATAGATACATGTTTAGAAGGAAATACAAAGACATACATGTTTACAAGGAAAAGATTTATTTTTTACATATGTACCTCTTCTCACCCTTGAAGAAAATCGTAGAGCCAGGGCACGTAGATCACAAAGGCACTATGTGGTAATAAAATTGCAGAGCAAGGGTATACCACAAAAATGAAATTGCAGAGCAAGGGGACAAAAATGAAATGAAAAGATCACGAGGATACAACAACCAAATGCACCAATCACAAGGGCACGACAATGTTCACAATGCTCCATCCTTGTTCAGTGCTCTCCACCTTTTTCGTGCTCAGATCTTGACAATCAAAACAAATGGAAAATTATTTATGTTGTGTTTTCTTTTCTTTGTGTTTATGCTTGCAAGTGTGTCGCAGTTGCGACTCAAACATCGGTATTGCGACAACATTGGGGAGAATTGCAAAGAGAACAACATGAAAATCACCACAAATTACACAGACGTCGCAATTTGATCCCAAATGTTGTAGTGCAAATTAGATAGAAAGGTGCATGAAGGTTTGTCAAGATTAATGAATGGCTTTATTGATCTTGAGATATAATGGGAGAAGTAGGTGATGATCTAAGAGTGGAAGTAGGAGATGGAGAAACTTCAATTCCCTTGTGTATCCTAGTGATCCTTATACTATTGCATCTATTTCTTCAAGCACAAGCCCAAGCAAGTTTCCTCTTCAACAAATTCAATGCCACCACCCTTTTTCAAATTGGAGAAAATTCAATCCTCTTCAATGTAATTTGCCTCACAAATAAATCCCAACACATATTTGATTGCACTTTGTATCCTCACCCTTTCAGAATGAAAGATCACAACTCAAAAAATGGATGCTCATAATTCAACACAACCTTCATATTTTCAATACTTCCATATACATCTGATCCATCACACTATGGGTAGGGGATAACCTTCATTGTAACTCCCAGCAAAACAATGGTGAAAGCTTCACTGCCTTCAATATTTGGTTTGTTCAATCACTGGCGACCAATTAAATCATCTATTTCCCATGGAGTTCGATACCCAAAAAAGTCCATTGTTCGAAGACATTGACAACAATCATGTGGGCATGGATCTCAATGATATTAGGTCTATAAAGTCTAAGCCTGTAGGATACTAGATTGATGACTATTTCCATCAACTAAATCTCAAGAGCGGGCAAAATTATCAAGCTTGGATTGACTATGAAGATGCCCAACAACAATTGAATGTTACAATGGTAGAAGCTCATTCATTTCGACCCAAGAAGCCTCTTTTATCTGTCAAAAACTAACCTTTCAAACATTTTGAGGAAGAAATGTCTGTGGGTTTCTCTGCAACCACTTCAACTAATGTTGAAGACCACTGTGTACTTGCTTGGAGCTTCAACACAAATGGGTCCTCGCTTGATCTTTGATTTATCTCACCTTTATTGTCTTCCTTGTTAGTTGTGTATTGTCCTTGATGCAAATAGTGAATAGGTGGCTCAAATTCAAGAAAATAAGAGAGTTGCTTGGATGGAGGGTGAGATGCGTTGGACTACTTGGGTCGATGCCCTTGATGGTTGCCTCTAGTAACCTGTTGTCTTTTGCATTCTATATTTTTGCTTATGTGCTATGAGTACTTCTTGTTAAATACTTGAAACCTATGTCTTCTGTACTCCTTTTGGAAGGCATTGTCTTCAATCTTTTGTAAATTTTCATAGATTCTATCTACCTTTCAAAAGTCTTACATGTAATATTAAAAAAAATTAAAAATATATTTGATAACATGAATTTAAATAAATAATATTTATTAATCTATTTAAAATATTTAAGTAAATATTATGTTATTTAAATTGAAAAATATTAATAATCTAATTTGTTCACATAAGATTATATTTTAAAATATAATTTTATTATCGAGCACTATCGGCTTATCGTTGCAAGCACAAAAATGTGCAACTGCTTAACAAATATTTAAAAAATATTAGTCATGTCTCCTTCACTTAAGTAATCATATAGACAATGTTGGACGAACTGCCAGCCTTCTCCTTCGAGATTCATGACATAGCTTAACCACCTCTTGTGTTCTGTATGTCTAGTGGTTGTATTAAGCATTAATAAGTCAACCTTTTGGTGTAACGACAACTCTAGCTTGTAACAAGTGCTATCCGAGCTTGGTCACAAGTTCAAATGTCCACAACTAATACTGAGGGAGGAATTGTTAGACTAACCACTAGCTCTTAATGAAATTTCTAGTTTCGATTGGCAATGACCGAAATATAGACTTCAAAATAAAATTATAGAAGAGAAAGGAGTGTTTGTTAGAATAGATTAAACCAGAAATGTAATAAATCAATATATCATGTGGATTTTGCAAGTAAGTCAACTATTGAAGCATTTGAATTGTATATTCGAATAAGGAAAAGAGGAGAAGAGATCTGGAATCTTCCACATACGGTATGATGTTTAATAGTGACCACGTTGAAAAGTGAATTCAACTCTTTGCATTTAGATATCAGCTTAGACAATGGTGAAGTGGTGGAAACTCATGTTAATAAATGTTTACCTTATCATAATATTGGGTTTGAACAGTGAGTAAAGTAAATGCTCTAATATGGATATTATTATGCCACTTGGCAGAGGCATATTATAGATTTCAAACGCTTAAACTTTGGTTAAGGACATCATTGAAAAAGGTTCAAAAGCAGTGTTTAGTTTGTTCCTCCCCAAACCCTACAACCACCGCCATGAACAACAGTATACAAATTATTATTTTTTGAAGTTCTTCTTGAGGAATGAGATTGCGGTTTTATGATATATTGTAAATCTTCCTTCTTTAGACTAATCATTTGGTAGTGTTATTGTAGCATCCCATGCAGTGGTTGAGAGGTAATATGAAGTTTAAAGATTCACAGGAAAATCAGTAATTATTGTGGTTTTGTCAATGCTCACATATGGTAATAGTTTTGTTTGTTTCTTGACATGCATAATCAAAGATTGAGCAAAATGGTTGTTGCTGTCTTCCGAAGTGAAGATATGACATCAAGAGTTGGAGGTAGCCATTCGTCATTTTGAATGAAATTCTCCTATTTTTGAAAGACAATGGTTTGGCTTTTCAATCTATGGGTTTCTCAGGTATGACTTAGTTCCAAATCTCTTGTGGTTTCAATGCTTCACCCATGAAGAGAGCATTGGCATTCGATGCATATTTATGCATTTCTTTTGTTAAAAGAGGAAGTTTTCTCAAAATATCATAGCTCTCTCCTTTTTTGTTCTTTAAAGAAATTAAGGATGAAAATATTATAACTGTTTGATATTAATGGCATCATTCAGTTTTCCTCTCATGAACATTCCATTTGATTTGGAAGTTTGCAGATCTTACGACAATATTTTCTCTCTCTATATTCATGTGGGTCTTTGAAATAGTTGTTCAAAAGTCAGTTTGTTTTCGGTTAAAATGAAACTATTTCTTTACCCAAATGGAGAAGTTTTTGAAATCTTAAACAATTCAGTTTAGATCGGAAGACATGCTTCTTTGATAGTTTTTTTTTTCAAATAGTGTGGTATATTTTGTAACATAACGATATGTGTTCAATTATGGAGACCATTCAGTTTTATAAGGAATTGATTCAAACTATTCATCCTACTCTCAGGGTTTATTGTATAAACAATTTTTCAGTTTCTTGGTTGGACTCACATAAATTAGTTATAGTTATCGTAATTGATATGAAAGTAGTGAAAGAGATATTCTTAACGTATTATTATATAAGGGAGTATGTTTATGCATCAAAAAGTGTGGAGTTGCAGTAAATTAAAAGAGAATATCCATACTTTCTCATATACAAAACATAAAATTGTATTAAAAAATAAATTATACGATTATATATATTTGCACATGAGTACAAATTTATAGAAGTACTTGTGTACATGTATATGTAATACTAGGAAAAAAATATTGTGAAGAAGAAAGAGGGTTGCAGTCCTAAGCAGTTGTTGTTGCAGATGTCAAAATGAGTTGTTGTTCAATAAAGATAATAGGTTCCATCAAAGTGGTTTTTCACCTTATGAAGAAAGTGTAAGGTTTTGAGAGTTTTCCACTCAACATAAAATCTTCTGTCTTTTTGTGAGTTGTTTAATTTGCATTAATATCTTGTGCTCTTATTTATGATCAGTTTATATATTCAATTGGTTCAATGTTTAAATGTGAATGAGATAAATAAATCTATTAAAACTTGTTACGAAACATTTATTCTGATTCAGCCCCCTCTTAGAATAGTTGCTACTTCCAACAAGTGGTATTAAAGCATAACTTTCCTTCTTAGGTTTGCCTATAGGGATTATCTAGGGACATTTGGAAGTACAATGGTATCAGAGTGTAGGGTTCCTTCTTAGATTTTCCTATAGGGATTATCTAGTGACATTTGGAAGTACAAATGGCATAGGCTGAAGGTGCCTCTCTTAATCAAGCTTCATTATTTCACAGCAGTGATTATGTTTTTTGGGAGGTCATGATGGAGGCCTTCATACATTCTTTAGATGTCAGAATGTGGGATGTAATCATTTCAAAATACACTATTCCAAAAAGTATACCCATTGATCTAGATAATAAGCTTAAATATGGATTGGATAAAAAGGCTAGATATGCTCTTCTATGTGGTCTCACCAAGGATGTATTTGATAATGCTAATGACATATGGGTTAAATTATAAATCATTTATCAAGGTGATGAAAAGGTAAAAGAGTCAAAATTAATAACTCTAAAACAAAGCTTGACAATCTAAAGATGAATGAAGATGAAAGTGTAACAGTGTATTTTTTGAGAGTTGATGATGTAGTTGATTGAAGAAGAGGTTTAGGAGAACATATTGAAGAACATGACATAGTTTCAAAAGTCATAAGGTCTATTCTACCTAAATTTGAAACAAAAATCTCTACTTTGGAAGAGAAGAAAAACTTTTCTAAAAATACTCTACATCAATTACAAGGAACTTTAACTCCATATGAAATAAGAATCAACAACAATGTTGGTTCCACATCAAAAGCAATGACCTTCAAGGCTGAAAAACAAGATGAAAGTGACTAAGAGATAACAGATGCTCTTGAAGCATTACTAGTCAGAAAAATGAAAATGAAATATCATGGAAAACCAAAATGTTTTAGCTATGGACAATAAGGACACTTTGTTGCAAAGTGTCCCTATTTTGATCAAGATGAAAATGATGAAATATTTGAAAAAAAATTCAAAAAGAAACCTCGGAGTCAAAATAAAAGATTCAAGAATTTTAAGAAAAAGGGTCTCTATTCAAAAGAAGACTCGAATGATGAATACAATATTTTAGAAGAGGAAGGAGAAGTGTTATTCATGGCTGAAATAGTAAATGTTCCAAAATCAAAATCTAGTAATTCAAAATTTTCATCTTTTTCAGATGTAGATGTTGATCTTGAAGAAGATCCTCTACATTCTTTGCAAGAACTAAAGATATTGAAGAAATTAATCTCAAGTCATGAAAAAGAAAATAAAACTTTGCAAGCTAAATTATAAAGAGTGAATCAACTAATTGAGAATCAAAAATTGTTACTTGATGAAAAAGAAAAGAAGTTGATTTCATTACAAAAGCAAATTAATCAACCTTATTTAAATGAAAAAACAATTGGAAAAGGAAATTCCTTCAACCAAAATTCCTTGTTACAATTGCAATGTTTTTGGTTATAAGGCATATCAATGTAAGTTGGGCAGAAATGATTTAATGAAAATAATTAGATTTTTCAAGTGTCATCATTATGGGCACTTTGCTAATCAGTATAAATTGAATTTGAAAGCTAAAAAAGTATGGAAACTTATTGTCAAGAAAATTAAGAGTCTCTAATTGTAGAAATAACCCTATTTACCCATAAACCTACAACTTAGGTTTTGGATAACAGACGTTCACATAATATAACTGAATGTAAAAGAAAGTTTAAAACCCTAAAAGATTTTGATAGAGGATTTGTTCGATTTGGGGATAATTCAGGTGCCTACATCATAGGTTTTGGTTCAATAATCCTTAGTAAAGACACACCCATCCATGATGTGTATTATGTAGAAGGCCTAAAACATAACCTTCTAAGTGTAAGTCAAGTTTGTGATAGCAGATATTCAATTTCCTTCAATGCTAAAGGACATTCAATTAAAAATGAAAAGAATAAAGTCATTTCTAGTAGTTTAAGGAAAGAAAGAAATCTTTATAATCTAATTGATTCTATAGTCCTAGAGTCATCATAGATTAATACTTATCTTGCGGGTCAAGTTGAAGAAAACTGGTAATGGCATAAACATTGATACATCTAAATTTTGATTTAATCTTTGCTAGTATTAGCAAGAACAAAAAGGTTAGAGATTTAACTCTAATTAGTAAACCAACTAATGTTTGTGAAGAGTGTATAAAAGGAAAAAAAAAACACAATATCTTTCAAAACAAAATAATACTTAACCAATAGACCATTAGAGCTTGTGCATACTGATATGTGTGGTCCAACTAAAACTCCATCCTTGAATGGTGAAAAATACTTCATGCTATTTGTACAGATGATTACTCAAGAATGGTTTGGGTAGATTTCTTGAAATAGAAATTTGAAGCATTTGAATGCTTCAAAATATTCATAAAAATGTCAGAGAGGGAAACTAATCTATAGTTAAAATATCTAAGATCAGACCGAGGTGGAGAGTTCACCTCTCAAGAATTTATTGAATATTGTGAGAAACATGTTATCAAAATAAAATACTCAACTACTCGTACACCACAATAGAATGGTGTTATGGATAAGAAAAACATAACTGTCAAAGAAATGGCTAGAACAATGCTAAATGAAGCCAAAATACCAGATAAATTCTAGAAAGAAGTTGTTCATACAACTTTATAGATTTTAAACAGGGCTCAAATTAGAGTAATGCTTACTTATACTCCTTACGAAATATAAAATGGTAAAACAAAATAAATTCAAAAACTTCAAAAATCTTGATTATAAATGTTTTATCAAAAATTATAATGATTCTTTAGAGAGTTTCAATTCAAGATCTGATGAATGTATCTTCTAAGGATATTCTACACATAGAAAAGCTTTAAAATACTACTTGATATAAGGCTAAACAATTTATTGAAGCTATAAATGTAGTATTTGATGAAAGTTCTTTGTTGAATAATAGAAATGAAAAAGATTTTGAAGATACTTTCTTTCAAAGAACAAAAACCATATTTGGTGATAAAAAATCAGATAATGTTGAACTAGAAACACCTAGTACAAATGAACAGGAAAGTTGTTCAACTCCCAAGGTAAAAAATATAGGAAGGGTTGATCCAAGCATAGATCTGTTTTGTTTTTGTATATTGATGTTGGAGGTTTCCCATGGGAGGCCAGTTGTGGATCCTTCTCTCGATGCTTCACAAGTAGTAATGGTGGAGTGGGTAAGTAAGTTGCATACAAAATTTAGGCTTGAAAATGTAGCATATCCTTATCTTGGTGATGCTTTTGTTGAAGATGAGATGGAGAAGATGCTAAAATTGGGACTGGTGTGTTGCAATCCTCTTTCAGAGGAGATAACTTCTATTAGACAAGTGTTGCAAGTAATGTAATGTGAAGTTTCTCTTTCTTCTTTATATCTCTATGAGATGAGTGGAGAGAGTAGTTGGTCATATCCAAGTGTATGAGTATCTTATGCATCAACTTTCAAGTCTTATGAGGTGTGCTAATTTAAGAGTCTCAATAGGCTATGCTAAGGTTTCATGCCAACTCTTGATTTTGTGAGCATTTTAATTGTTTTCAAATGTACAAGACAAGTTTTGATTCTTAATTTGCTCTTCCATGAATACACTGTTATTTTATAGGCACCTAAACAATATGACCATCTGGTGATGAACATCTTTATTGTTAATGTAATCAGATGTTTACATAAATTTTAGTTGTTGATTGTATTAATATTTCATGTATTACACTCTTTAGTCTATTATAAGATTTGATAGAATATAAAATATTTAAAAACAATAATTGATATTCATAAATACAAATAAAAAATCTTCCATATTATGTTTATTTTATAAGGACTATTAGAATAGTATACTTGATAGATATTTATTGAATAGTATCATTTTTAAAATAAAAAAATTTCAAATTTAAAATTTAAATTATTTTTACAATATATTGAAATGTAAGAGGAAAAAATGTGGGGCCATTTTTCAAGTCATATAAAGTCTTTATTTCAAAAAATATAATGTTATGTTGAATATTTTAATTTCTTATGACACATATTAATACGAGTTAATTAAAAAATAGTAAATGTATTCGTACACATATTTTATTTTATTTTGTTCAAATATCTATTTTTAAAAAAATGATCATATCATAATCATAAACAATAATATCTTTCCAACCTATTTATTTAAAAAGTCAAGAAGTATATAGATAAATTATTGATTTTAATGCTTAAATCGTGATGACTACTAGTGGACAATTTTTAGTCTTGGTTATGTGAGAAAGTAAAGAACATAATAATAATATAATCTACAAAATTTAGATATGCCTTTTATTTATGTATGATTTGTGCCTACTATCCATAAAATGCCAGTATATTTTAAATATGTTCAATAACTATCTATTTAATTTGACATCTTGATCACTAATTTGGAAACACATTGAAGTGCCATGCTAAAATTCTATATAACAAAATTTATACTAGCCATTTCATTAGAAAGAGAAAGAAAGAACATATCAATGAAAATTGTGCAAAAGGGATTCAAATATGGTTACTTAAAGGTTAAATTGTAATGTAGATACAAAGAAATAATTCACATCATCAACATAAAAATAATATTAAATAATCAAAGTTAAAGGTAGTATAACAAGAGGAATAAGGGTTTTCATATAACTTCAAGATTATTGACAAAAAATGTTCAAAAAAGTGAAGATTTGGCTTGTAAGAATTAATGGTCGATGACATCAAAAGATCATTGTGTTCCAAGACAATGCTATCCATAGCAAGTCATAGGAAGATTGTAGATTAAAAAATGTTATTCTTATTCTTGGAGATCATTGTCGTCCTAAATTATTCTTCTTGAATATGCAACTTTGTTCTTTCTTTTATAGCTAGATCAACTGTGATTTGCAGGATTTTTTTTACATGGTATTAGAGCATGTAGTTTTGCATGGTATTAGACCTTATGACTTCTAAAAAGAAGAATAAAAATTCTTTTGTAGGTATTGAAGATTACAACTTACAAATAATAAGCTATTCATTATCTTAAGGGATTTAATTTAGTAAATTGTGTGTATTCATGACTTGAGATAAAGTTTCATTTTTAAGTTATTCATCATATCCTCTAGTAATTATTTTCATCCTTCTCTTGTCAAGATAAATCTCATAGAACTATAAAGCTTAGAAAGAAGGGATAAAGAATCACTATCTTGAGCAAGATCTATTGCCTTATCTCCTTTGACATGTTTCTAAGCCAAGTAACTTTGAACAAAGAATAAATGGTTGAACAATAATATAATATTCTATGTACTCATATACATGTTACTATTTTTGAGGAAATTTTACATCATATAGAGCGCATTGGGTGCCCTTTCATTGCCTAGACCATCATCTAACAATTATATGAAGACTCCATTTTTGTAATATTTTGAACCAGCTAAAAGTCAAAACATAATCTAGAGATGGTGTTGATTGTGCAATGGAGTGGGTACAACAGGAGTTGTACATAGTGGAAATGGAAAATGACATTCAACATGGTGGAAGGAAACAAGCTGTACAGTAGGGGATTCAATCAATGTGCAATCATTGTGTTTTACCATATAGTAGCAAGGGGTGACCATATAGAATGGGTGGTGAGTGGAGGGTCATACGATGGGAAAGTAATGTGTAGATGGTGGAGGGTAGTGGGTTATATGGTATGGATGAAGGTTGTCATATGAGGTTAAAATTGAGTGTCGTACAATAATAGAGATTGTTAGTTGCATGTCGATGGGAATGAGATGTTTGTATGGAAGAGAGATGTAAGGGTGTATGACGGTGGTGTGTTTCTAAGGGTATGGAGAGAAAATAGTAATATTGCATATATACCATAGATGTAAAATGCCTAATATTGATTAATGAATTCACACACACATAGATAATGGAATTCCAAATACAAATAATATTTGCAGATCCAATAATGAAAACACTTCACGATTACAAAAGTATCAGACAAGATCCGATCAAATACAGAGAAGTCGACAAATGGTGATGATTAGAAAATCTAGCCCATAGTGAAATATTTGAGCGATACCTCCAATGACATAATAGGGTGGTTCTTTCACCTCTGAAACTGCACATGAAGCCTTAAAAAATACAAAGAGAAATCAAATCTAATCCATGATCCATTACAATGCCCAAATTTCTACTTACAAAGGACTCCAAGAAGTATCTAGAAATTTACAAGGTTAGGTCAACAATTTCATTATTTTATTTTCTTAATTAAATTGGGCCCCACATTTGTTAATTAATTAAAGGTTCTGATGCATCAACTTCCAAGAGTCATAACTTTTGACTTGGATATGGGTTTTGGCTGAAATTTTATAGGTAATTGTGTGAGGAGTTATTTGGATTGTTGATAATCTCAGCTTGATTGGTGGCCAATTCAAAAAAAAAATTAGGAGCCTAAAATATCATCTTGGCCTCCGAAATTGGATTTTTTTTTTTTTTCCCATTTTTTTAGAAAGTTATTTTTGTAATAAATCCGAAATTATATTCTTGATTTTGTAGATTATTTGACAATTCATCTTGCCTTAGTTGGGGGCTTTTCTTGGGAAAAATTGAGATTCGTAGGATGCATTTTGAAAATTACAAAAAATGGAAAAAAATGTTTTTTTCCCAAAAATCTACCAAATATGGTAATTTTCAAAATTGTAATAAGTAGTTATTCTCTTTCATTGCAGAAGCAGGGTAGGAGTTGGAAAAGTTCAATGAAGAATCTGGCATTCTAACACTTCTATGTTGTGTAATTTGCTGAGTTATTGTTGTGAAGGGTTTGGGCCACATCATTTATTATTTTATTTAATTCCAGGGACCAATCAATTACTTAATTATTACACTAAAATTGGGGATATCAAAATCCTTGCCACCCAAATATTGCTTTCCCTCAAGCAATTTGTGATTAAAGAAAAGACCATCAGCTCCAAGGTTCTATGGAATGTGTGAATTGGCATCAAACTTTTGCTACAATGCATTTTTATTAAACTTTTGTTACACTACTTTGATATAATCATCCTCGAGTTTAGAGTCACTAGGATCCCAAAGATTCCAATCATAAAATACATCAATGACATAAGGATTAACAACCTCTTTTGGTATCTTGTAGCATAGAAAGCCCTATTTATCTAGCTAGGAAGTCCCTCACATGCAAAGATTGTAGTTATTATTGTTAAAGGATAGACTCTAGAATGAATCAATGGTAGAAATTATTCCTGCACATTAGTTTTGGTAACACCTACACTTTTAGGTTTGTAATTCCATTGATGGAACTCTAGATTGTTAACCATATTCTCTTGAAGATTTATAGCCTTGCTCTCCTTCCACACACTGGAAGTATTATGTGGATCCACTTTGACATTGGCTCATTTGTCATCCTATTTTAGATCAACTATTTTGTCTTGTTCCATGATCTCAACTATCTCTCCATCATCAACCTTATTGGTCTTGTTCCATATACTCTAATTTCTACATGACTTCATCATGTAGCCACTTATCAATCTATCACTTCAAACTATTGCCGAAGAGTTTATTTTTCTAAGATGACAAATACTTCATTTGTAACTGTTTATAATCCTTTAGAGATATGTCCTCCTATCCATCAATCACCCAATCTTACTTGATTTTTTTATGAGACTTAGCCAAGGTGGGTGTTTGCAATTCTTGATGTTGTGCCCTAGGAGTGAAAGTCGTCATCAATTGCCTTGTGCCCACCAAGAGTTTGAGTGTTTCTTTCACCTCTTCGTGGAGACTTTCTTGACTTCATACCTCTCTTAGTGCATCAGCCAAACCATCACTCGGTATCATGATTCAATCTCAATTCCCAATAGGCTGGTAAGATCACCAACTTTGATGCCACTGTAATGTCCTAAATCTGCTCAAAGTCAAAATTGAATGTGGTGGTGGTGTTGTCCATATGATGGAGTTGGTACAAAGGGAGGTGTACATAGTGGAAATGGAAAACAATAGTTTGTACACTAGATGGGAAACAAGTTATACAATAGGGGATTTGATTAACATACAATGATTTTGTTTGACCATATAGCAGCAAGGGGTGACTGTATGGAATGGGTGGTGAGTAGAGGGTCATATGATGGGAAAGTAATGTGCATATGGTGGAGGGTAGTGGGTTGTACGATATTAGTGGAGGTTATCATACGAGGTAAGGAGGGAGTGTCATATGGTAATAGTGATTGTTAGCCATATGGTGGGAGTGAGATATATGTATAGAGGAGAGACGTGAGGGTGTATGATGGTGATGTGTTGCCAAGAGTATGGAGAGAAAACAATAATATTACATATATACCATATAGATGTAAAATACCTAATATTGATTAATGAATTTGCACACCCACAAATAATGGAATTCCAAATACAAATAACATTTTTAGATCCAATAAAACAACACTTCATGTTTACAAAAGTATCAGAGAAGTTTCAAGAAAATATAGAGTAGTCCCCAAACAATGACGATTAGCAAATTTGGTGCACAATGTGATAATCGAGTGATACCTCCAACAAAAGAATAGTGGCATTGCACCACCAAAACTGTGATCATAGAACAGGGAGGGTCTTTCACCTTCAAAATTACATAAGAAGCCTTAAAAAGTACAATCAAATCTAATCCATGATCAATTACAATGCCCATAATTCCACTTATAAAGGCCTCCAAGAAGTATTTAGAAATTTCCAAGCATAGGCCGACAATTGCATTTTTTTCTTTTCTTTATTAAATCGAGCCCAACCTTTATTAATTAATTAAAGGTATTTTATTATTTAATTCAATTCTAGGGACATTTCCCTTGATCTCTCGCCTCTCTCCCTCTCTCTCTCTCTCTCTCACTCACACACACACACACACACACACATTCACTCACTGAATGCTAATCTCTTTCTCTTACTAACTCCTAAACTCTTTCATTCTCTCACTAACTCCTAATGTCTCTCTAACTCACAATCTTTAACCTTTCTCTCTAAGTAACCCCTAACACCTCACTTTGACTAAACACTACTCTCTCTCTCTCTCTCTCTCTCTCTCTCTCTCTCTCTCTCTCAAACACACACACACACACACAACTCCTTATCTCTCTCTTACTAACTCCTTACCACTCTCATTCTCTCACTAATAATCCTTAACCTCTATCTCTCTAACCCACACCCTAGCCCCTGTCTGACTAACCCTTAAACTCTCTCCCTCTCTCTCTCTCTCTCTCTCTCTCTCACACACACACACACACACACACACACACTCACTAACTAACTCCTTATCTCTGTCTTACTAACTCCTAACCTTTCTCATTCTCTCACTAATTTATAATCCTTGATCTCTTTCTCTTTAACTAGCCCCTATCCTCTGTCTGACTAACCCCTAAAAACTCTCTCTCTCTCTCTACCCCTTCTCCGACTAACCCACAAACTCTCTCTATCTCTCTCTCACAAACACATACAAACACCTAACCCCTATATATCTATCTCTATCTAAATACTAACCCCCTCTCTCTTACCCCAACCCCCATCTCTCAATGACCCCTAATCCCTATATATCGAGCTATATCTGATTCCTCGTACACCTCTCCCTCTTTCTCACACCCTATAGATCGAGCTATATCTAAATTACAAATCACTAAAAGTTTCCTAAAGTTTTTTAAAACATTTTAAAATGTCCAAAGAATCTACGAGCAGCCTCGGTTTTCTTTACGCAACAGCCCTTTTTTCCCTCATTTCCATGTCTTTTTGACCGCACTCTCGTGTGAGCATAAAAGTCTATAAAATAATGTAGAAAAGCTCGAAACTTTCCTTCCCATATGTGGGAAACATTTGCCCTTTCTCAATTATTTTGACGACTGACCTTTAGCGAACGAAGTGGGATGACTAGGACAGAGAACACGGGAGACCCGCAAACAACTCGTGTGGTGGGTACGCACCGGAGCTGATACACACAGGAAAGGCCGCTCCTAGCGCTGATGTGTTCAGTTATGGTATCTTAGTGTTGGAAGTTGCGTGTGGGAGGAGGCCTGTGGATCCCTCTCTGGATGCTTCGCAGATGGTAATGTTGGACTGGGTTAGAGAGATGCATGCGGAAGGCAGACTCACAGATGTAGCGGATCCCGATCTTGGTGGTGAATATGTTGGAGATGAGATGGAGAAGATGCTCAAATTGGGGCTGTTTTGTTGCAATCCCAAGCCCGAGGCGAGACCTGCAATGAGACAAATATTGCAAATAATTGAAGGGGAATCCTGTATTCCCACTTTAGAGACCTATGAGAGGAACGGAGGAAACACAAGTTCAACTCCAGACACGGTAGAATCTTTTGCCTCTACTTCCAACTCTCTAGAGGGACGATAGTCGAGTCTTCTTTGCGAACTTGTTCACCATTAGATCCCATATAGTACCAACTACTACTGTTTATTAGTTCAGAAAACTTATGCATTCGGGTAGGTGCATTTATCTCATTAGTTCTAACGAATCAGAATTTAAAATTAATCCATTTCTAAAGTGTGTTACATTAGTTTGTTCTTTTTAAATATATTTTTAAAATTAGGATAAAGCTATTTGTTAGAGCTTCTATTGGCCCCTGTTCAAAAAGGCAAGGTGAAAAATAGATTTCTGAAAAAGAAATTAGAAAGAAATTTTAATGAACATTTAATAGATAACTTGTCCTTTTATCTGAATCATCGTTCAATGTGTTATCCACCGCCACATCTCCATCTTCTTTCCACCGCCACATCTTTGTCTAGGAATTCAATCTTGTTGGAATTAGCAATCTCGTTTCTTCTCATCAAGGTCATATCCACCACCACCTCTTCGTCTTCAAATTCGTGATCATATTTGTAAGGGGCTGGTGATTCGCGATATGAGACCGAGAGGCCGGATGGGCCTGTGTTGCAAAGTTGGGTGCACACAGGTGTGGTGTAGGCAAACTTGGGTCTAGCCGAGGTGTAAATGGGACTATGTCGTTTGCTGGGCAGACATGGTTGTGGTGTAGGATCTTGTCCTAGACATGATCTGAGGTGTATGCTTGGGGCTGTGTTGCGAGTGGTTCCCCTCAAACATAGTTGTGGTGTAGGCACAGTGTTTGATCCGGGTTGAGGTGTGATCATGGGGCTATGCTACAAGATGTTTCCTCTAGCGTAGTTGTGGTGTAGGCGAGGCTTGGAGCCGAGCTGAGGTGTATTCGCGGAGGGTAGTGCCAGTGTGCATGATGGGTGACTTGGAGAGTCGACCTCCCTCAAGAGAGACGAAGTAGAGTAGTCTCTCCCTCTAGTCTCAGGATGAGATAGAGGTGATGCATAGTCATTAGGAGTGAAGTAGAGTGGCTCCGCCATTCCATAAACGGGTGAGGTTTGGTGTAATGATCGGGTGGTGTGTCAGCAGTTGGGTGTGGCACTGAGTGCACATCCAGGGTGCTTGGTTGTGTGGGTTTGCTTTGAGTTTGGACCTCAAAGGCGAAGGCGGTCCAGTATGGCGGATGGGATATAGTATTCCAAGTTAGGTTCATGGTGAGCCGAGTCATGAGGCAGATCTGTATCAACTATCCAGAGGGGTCCCATTCTCAGTCAAGCGGGGTGGCTGAGTCAATGTTGACGACCTTCCGTGGAGGTTGTCCAGAGTCTGAAAGCTGGGGAAAAGGAGTACCTAGTCCTATGATAGGAGGCAAAGTGGTTTGTCTGAGTAAGTGGCACTGGAGGCTTATGGTGAGTTGAGTTGTTGGGATTGGCTAGGAACAGGGTTGTGGTGCATGGTTGAAACGGGCGACACAGATGGGTGAAATGGTTCTTAGGTGAAGCTATGGAGTGGTAGCCGAGTTGGCCTTGGTAGCCAGCATCCAACATTGTTGGGGGATCAAGTAGCTAAGGTGTTGAAGTGGTTCAAAGGTGGAAGCCGAGTTGGCCTTGATAGCCAGCGTTCAATTGGGTTGGTGGATCATGGAGACAAGGTGTGAAGCTCAAGTAGGTTGTGCCTTGCAAAGTGGATTTGGAAGGGGTTAGGCGATTGCGTGGATGCATGAGAAGGGTTGGTTTGAGTGCACCGCGTGTACAAGGACTTGAGGTTCCCCAATAAGGTATGCAGACATAGACTTGGGGTCGAGGCAGTCGGGACTTAGAGTGTAGATCCAAGGTTGGCTATGGTAGTCAAGTTGTTCCATTGGGAACAAGGGTTGGGCTTCAGTGGTTCGATGGAGAGCTAGGGAGACCAACAAGAGGTGGTATGTCGTGGAGACATGGTCATGGTGAGATAGCATGAGGAGTTGGACTAGAGGACTCTAGGAAGTTTAGAGATGTGCCAAAAGGGTGTCGAGTATGCCGTGGAGGTGTGCGTATGAGCCAAGAAGTTCAGAGAGGTACCGTGGAGGTGTCGAGTATACGCTGGGTGTATGCGTATTGAGTTATAAGGTTCAGAGAGGTGCCAAGGTGGTGACGATTGTTCTTGAGAAGGACACATATGAGCTAGGGATTACTCTTGTGGTCTAAGTCAGCTAGTGTGGATGCAATGTTCAGCAAGAGAGTCTAGGTGGTTCTCGATGCAGGGTTCCAATGGTGCAGCGTTGGGCTCGGGGAGTCAGGTGGGTTGAAGAAGAGGAGCTGTGGGAGCTCGGTGCATTCCAAGTGTGGCAAGATGATCATAGAGGATCAGGATGTGGCTTGGCCGATGTCGAAGTAAGGTGGGCTTATGGGAGTCACTGAGGCAAAGATGTCACAAGGGCTAGGAAGGGGTTCAGCGTGGAGGTTGAACAGGGGTAGAGCTGGAACCTCGAGGATGCGTGCGTGGAGCACCGAAGGAAGAGAACCAGGAGTAAGGATAGTTCGACATGCGCTTCTATTCCGTAGGAGTGTATGTTTAGGCAGTCAAGTGCATGGGCATTTGATGAAGAAAGGGAGGCGTAGTCTAGGTGAACGAAAATGGTCGCATCTTATGGTGGATCAGAAGTAGGGATTGCCAGTGCCGCGCGTGGTTTGGAGATTCTCAAGGAGAAGGCTTAACCTGGGCATAAGCATAAAATCCAGCCCTGTGACAGTTGGTATCAGAGCTGATCGCTCTAAGCATGGTTAGAGTCTGTGCATGAATCTTGGAGTGATCTTGCTTTTTGTTACCCCAACTCTTGGTGAGGAGATGACAGTGAGCGTGTTCTGGTTAGAGAGTTGCTTCAATTTGTTATTGCTCATGTGGGAGTAGACAGTGGAGTGTGGTTCTTTGTCAGATTGACTTGTGTTTTCATCGACTCATGGAGTTGGCATCAAGATATGAAGATGGTCAAACTGATATGCAGCTTGTGGAGAGTTGATATCGACATTGTTGGAACTGGGTTTAGCAGTGGAACTTGGCGTGAGTCAAGATGTGGCATGGGGTCACAAGGCCATAATGCAGGAAGATGGACGTAGTGCAACATGATGTTGTGAGTTCATTGGAGTGCAACTTAAGTGAAGATGGCAGTGTCAGGGACATTTTAAGACCAACTTAACAATGTTTTGGGCTGCAAAGGCGCAATGAGTTGTAGGAGTTGGCGAGGCAATTCTGAGGAGTATGGAAGTTGGGCTATAGGGTGGCTTGTTTGGTCAGTCTCAGTGTGGTGTAGGATGGTGTGCGAACATTATCCGAGGTGAAATCGAGCTGCTACATGGTGTAGATTAGTGTGGGCTGCAAGGAAGCAGTGAGGTGTAGGGTCTCTTTATTGTAGATCCAAGGTGAAGTATGGGCTTGCACAAGGTAAATTTGTTGATGTTAATCATTTGGGGCCATTTAAGATGGTGAGGTGTAGGATTTCATGTGGTGGAAGTCCGACGAGCAATACTGATGGTGTGACAAGCAGGCTTGGAAGTCGGGATGGCAATCTAGGTGGCGGTGTCATGGGTCAGTGGAGTTGGGCGATGTGCAATCGTGAGGTGTAGGTTGATGTGGAGTGCATCATCCGAGGAGAAAAAGGGATTGGGCTACAAGAGCAGTGTGGTGTAGAACTTGCCGAAGGTGGGTTCGAGGAGAAGACACGAGTACTGAGAAGTCACTAAGTTCTAGAAGTGTATTGGTGGTTGGATGTGGTTGATTTCTGAGTTGATGTGTTGGGGACGAGTGGATGCAAGGCATGCCAAGGGTTGCCCAGTAGTCAAGTAGAATGACACAGTTGAAGACCGGTTACAAAGCCAATGTTGAAGGTGATGACTTAGAAAAGTGGATTTGGGAGCTGTCAAGTGCAGTTTGGTGTAGGATTGTGGCTTGAAGAGATTTGGGTCGTGATCTAAGGAAGGTTGTGTAAGTACTAGATGTTGCACAAAGGTTCTGGAAGTGGATCGGTGGACAAGTGTTGGTGGTCGAGTTGATTTGCAGTGTGTGTGGACGAGTTGGGTGCAACGCACGCCAGAAGGTTCTTCAGCAGGCAATCAGAGTGGCGCATTAGTAGTCGGAAGCCGAAGTTGACCGTGTGAAGCTTGGGAAAGCAATGTGGCTTGTGCAT
The DNA here is from genome assembly GCA_028749045.1 of Cupressus sempervirens. Classification (NCBI taxonomy): domain Eukaryota; kingdom Viridiplantae; phylum Streptophyta; class Pinopsida; order Cupressales; family Cupressaceae; genus Cupressus; species Cupressus sempervirens. Next base: position 792,926,958 of record CM053789.1, read on the forward strand.
CAGGGTGATGACGAGCTTGGATGTCAGTGGATGACAGCAGAGACTGAGTGGAGGCGTAGCAGTAGTGCAAAGTTTTGGGGGTGTCATCGAAGGGATGGTCGGCTCAGTGGAAGTTAGACATGGAAGTGGTTTCATGCAAGTGGGGTCAGTATCGGGGATGCTGACAAGCACCAAGTATGTTGTGGAAACAGAAGGTGTGCACCAGAGGTATAGGGCAATGACAACAGCTAGTATATGTTATACAAGACATCTGTAGATCCAATGTGACAGGTTATGACAGTGGTGTCGGCGTCGAGGACGTCGCCTGTTTTTAAGTGGGGGAGGATGTAAGGGGCTGGTGATTAGCGATATGAGACTGAGAGGCTGGATGGGCCTGTGTTGCAAAGCTGGGTGCACACAGGTGTGGTGTAGGCAAACTTGGGTCTAGCCGAGGTGTAAATGGGACTATGTCATGTGCTGGGCAGACATGGTTGTGGTGTAGGATCTTGTCCTAGACATGATCCGAGGTGTATGCTTGGGGTTGTGTTGCGAGTGGTTCCCCTCCAACATAGTTGTGGTGTAGGCACGGTGTTTGACCCAGGCCGAGGTGTGATCATGGGGCTATGCTATGAGATTTTTCCTCTAGCGTAGTTGTGGTGTAGGCGAGGCTTGGAGCCGAGCTGAGGTGTATCCGCGGAGGGTAGTGCCAGTGTGCATGATGGGTGACTTGGAGAGTCAACCTCCCTCAAGAGAGACGAAGTAGAGTAGTCTCTCCCTCTAGTCTCAGGATGAGATAGAGGTGACGCATAGTCATTAGGAGTGAAGTAGAGTAGCTCTGCCATTCCATAAACAGGTGAGGTTTGGTGTAATGACCGGGTGGTGTGTCAGCGGTTGGGTGTGGCACTGAGTGCACATCTAGGGTGCTTGGTTGTGTGGGTTTGCTTTGAGTTTGGACCTCAAAGGCCAAGGTGGTCCAGTATGGCGGATGGGATATAGTGTTCCAAGTTAGGTTCATGGTGAATTGAGTCATGAGGCAGATCCGTATCAAGTATCTAGAGGGGTCCCATTCTTAGTGAAGCAGGGTGGCTGAGCCAATGTTGATTGCCTTCCGTGGAGGTTGTCCAGAGTTTGAAAGCTGGGGAAAAGGAGTACCTAGTCCTGTGATAGGAGGCAAATTCGTTTGTCCGAGTAAGTGGCATTGGAGGCTTATGGTGAGCTGAGTTGTTGGGATTGGCTAGGAACAGGGTTGTGGTGCATGGTTGAAACGGGTGACACAGATGGGTGAAATGGTTTTGAGGTGAAGCTATTGAGTGGTAGCCGAGTTGGCCTTGGTAGCCAGCGTCCAACAGTGTTGGGGGATCAAGTAGCTAAGGTGTTGAAGTGGTTCAAAGGTGGAAGTCGTGTTGGCCTTGATAGCTAGCGTTCAACTGGGTTGGTGGATCATGGAGACAAGGTGTGAAGCTCAAGTAGGTTGTGCCTTGCAAAGTGGATCTGGAAGGGGTTAGGCGATTGCGTGGATGCATGAGAAGGGTTGGTTTGAGTGCACCCGGTGTACAAGGACTTGAGGTTCCCCAACAAGGTATGCAGACATAGACTTGGGGTCGAGGTAGTTGGGACTTAGAGTGTAGATCCAGGGTTGGCTATGGTTGTCAAGTTGTTCCATGGGGAACAAGGGTTGGGCTTCAGTGGTTCAGTGGAGAGCTAGGGAGACCAACAAGAGGTGGTATGTCATGGAGACATGGTCATGTTGGGATAGCATGAGGAGTTGGACTAGAGGACTCTAGGAAGTTTAGAGATGTGCCAAAAGGGTGTCGAGTATGCCATGGAGGTGTGCGTATGAGCCAAGAAGTTCAGAGAGGTACCGTGGAGGATTTGAGTATACGCCGGGTGTATGCATATTGAGCTGTAAGGTTCAGAGAGGTGCCAAGGTGGTGACAAGTGTTCTTGAGAAGGACGCGTATGAGCTAGGGAGTACTCTTGTGGTCTAAGTCATCCATTGTGGATGCAATGTTCAGCAAGAGAGTCTAGGTGGTTCTCGATGCAGGGTTGCAGTGGTGCAATGTTGGGCTCGGGGAGTCAGGTGGGTTGAACAAGAGGAGCTGTGGGAGCTTGGTGCATTCCAAGTGTGGCAAGATGATCATAGAGGATCAAGATGTGGTCAAGAGACTCGTGGGAGTTGAGATCACCTAGGTGGCCGATGTCGGAGTAAGGTGTGCTTATGGGAGTCACTGAGGCGAAGATGTCACAAGGGCTAGGAAGGGGTTTAGCGTGGAGGTTGAACAGGGGTAGAGCTGGAAGCTCGAGGATGCGTGTGTGGAGCACCGAAGGAAGAGAACCAGGAGTAAGGATGGTTCGACATGCGCTTCTATTCCGCATGAGTGTATGTTTAGGCAGTCAGGTGAATGGGCATTTGATGAAGAAAGGGAGGCATAGTTTGGGTGAACGAAAATGGTCACATCTTATGGTGGATCAGAAGTAGGGATCACCAGTGCCGCGCGTGGTTTGGAGATTCTCAAGGAGAAGGCTTAACCTGGGCATAAGCATAAAATCCAGCCCCGTGACAATATTGACTACCACATCTCCATCTTGATATTCTTGTTTTGGGTTTATGATAATGTTTTAAATTATGTTGATCACCTAAATTAGAACATTTTGAATCCAATAGAGCAGATTTGGAAGATTTTTTGCAGTAGAGATAGATTAAGGGTTTGGAAGCAGAGAATACAGAGATGAAGGAGCAACAAGTGGTAAGGTGGGTGTTTGCAATTCCTGATGATTTATGGGCTCTAGTGGGAGAGTGAATCAACACAAAGGTGTTGAGAAAGAACTGAGTTCAAGAAGAATGTCTCTGAGTTGTTTAGCACTCAATGGCACGAAGGAGATGGGAAAGTGGTATGACAATGTGACATCAATCAAGGGAATGAAAGGTAGCTCCCTGGAATCCAAGAAGGAAACAAAAGATTGAGCAAAGATCATGGCATGATCAAACCTTTTTAAAACCCTATCAGTACCAACTCAAAAATTGGACCAAGTATGCAAAACACTATTGGTATGACAACAAGCAATATTGAGGTCATAAAAACCCAATTTATTTTGCATGTAGTACCATGCCTCCCTCTCTCCATTTGTCTAGTGAAAAGGAAGAGTTCCAACTTTATCAAAGGCCACTTCAACCATATTAAAATTGCCACATAAAACCCAAGTGGTAAGTGGCAATGAGTCAGCAAGCCAACACCAAAGATAAGATCTTTCAACTACATTAGTTGGAGCATAAACATTAACAATTCCAAAGGAATGATTATGGAGAGATAGAAGAATCCATACTACTTGCTGCATGAGATCAGACCCATGGGCAATGACAAAAGAATGTAAGCAAGGAGAGATGAACGTACCAACTCCACCTTGACCAGCTTCATGCTAAGAAGAGAAGATAGAGGCCTCAGGCCAAATGGAATGATAAGAAACATCAAGTAAAAAACCATAGATTTTAATCTCTTGCAAGCATAGAACATCCAAGGTGCCTAAACGACATCTCACATCATCAAAATAATATTTCATGCAGAGGTCAGTTAAACCTCGAACATTCCAAGAGAGGAAATTCATGAAAACTTTTGCATATTGTCTTCATCCCCAAGAGAGGAGAAACTATTATGCAAAAACTCTAAAGTATTGGTGTTAGACCAGTAGGGTTGTGAGAGCGACGAGAAGTCTGCAAAGCAATGCTAAAGCAGATTGTGGAGTATAGACCCATTGGGATTGTAAGGCACCTATTGAAATCTCTTTTGTCAGTTGGACAGGGTCTGAAACCTCTTTCCCCAGCTAGGCAGGGTTTGAAACTTTCGGAAACAACCTATGAAGGTTCCTGGACCTCTTACCATGGCTGAGAGGCCATGGTGGAGGGATACCTTGGAGCTGACGTAGACTTACCTTTGCAGACCACTATGGTCCATTCCTCCTTTTTTGTAGACTCTTCCTACTGAGACAAAGTTTCCTTGGGAGATGCTCTCAGTTGAGGAACTACAAGAGGGTAGTCTTTAACCTTGTGATTTGCTGACTTTTGTCTATACCAAGTCTTGGGTAAATTTATGTACAACTCTTTTTGTGTGAAGGTGTGGTTTCCTATACAGATATCAACAGATTCCTTGAGGTCATGGGAAAGGTCAACCTCAACACAAATTTGTTTTTAAGGGCGAGCATTGAAGAAACGCTCATATTATTGATACAACACCTTGCAAGAGACTATGTAATGTTCTGCATGAATGGCTAGCAGGGCAAGGGAAGACCAGGGAACACCCAAATGGGGAATCAAAGCTTTTTTTTCTGAGATTGTAAAGCCTCAAGACCATTGTTGAAAGACCAAAAGAGAAGACCTAACAAGGCAAGGATCGTGGCCAAGAATAGCCTCAACATGGGAAGGGTTGGAAAACCTAAATAAATAAGAAACCTTTGGTGAGCTTTTGGATGCCTTCAAGGTGGACACCATGAGGATTCCAGGCTTTGGCCACCTAATCTCTAAGCATGCTTTTAGGGGGGGGGGTTCTTCCCACAAAATACCCTATAAGCATATGTTTCTCTAGCCAATGACAAGCATTTTCAAATTCCTAAGAATTAAGCACAACATTAGGGAGTGATGTACCTCATGAAATACTTTTAGCACAAACTTGCCTGGCCGCTTGGACAGAGGGGGCACCATTAGATTCTGTAGCAACAACTTCAACACCAAATACAACTGAGTTGAAGTTGGCCGGAGCCATGGTACTAATAAACCCTAAAAACTACCACAATAAATGTGGTATGGCCGACTGGAACACGCTATGGTTTAGATACTGAACAAAATAGTAGGTTAGTAGAGCTCCCAACTCTCACACATTCTTTGCATTCATGGATGGAATCCCTTCGGTATCTACTTTCTTAATTTGAAATATATTACTAATTTATAATTTATTTAAATCAAACCTATGTATTTAGAAACATCATATTTTTGTAAATATTACTAGTTATTTCTTCTATTATACTGATAAAATATTTCAATTTAAGAATTATTAAATTATTCATAAATTAGCGAAAAATTGACAACTAATATTAATCTTAAAATGTAAAATGAAAGGTAATTAAATGACTAAAGCATCATATAAATAATCATACAATAGAAGGGGTGATAGTCAAATTCCATGCATGGAAGAACCGAGATGTTGAAAGAATGGAAAAAGCACAATTAAAACGTGTAGTCCAAGAGGGAATTTGATGGTCATATTAGTCATTTTTTGCATTTTTGAATCGTATATGACAAGCTAAAAATTTGTTAGACCGTACAAAATAACATGCTAAATGTTTAGAAAACTGTAAATATGACATTTGAAATAATTAATAAACTGTCAAAGTTTATTATAGACAATATAACATTTCTATATATGATATATATTTATGATAAATATATGTTATTATATATATATATATATATATATATATATATAATACCATTATATTTATATCAATCTAGAATATTTTTTAAAAAAATCATTTCAAATCATAAAATTAGAAACTTGCATAACTAATTTGATATTTTTGTATATATTACCATATAATTATTTGTATCACTAATTCTATATCCTTATTAATTTAAAATCTTTTCAAATAACAAAAATGAATTTAGAAATGTTTAAAAAAAAAATTAATCTATATTTTATTTGATTTTTATCACATAATATTTAACTATGTATTATTATTATTATTTATTTAAATCTTTCAAATAAAATATACAAACTTACAATTGTTTTAAGTAATTTGAAATTTTTACAAATATTACTAATCTGGCTTTAATTTATTTAAGATATTTAATAATTAATATTTATTATATATACTAATATAATATTTAAATTTATATAAAATATTTGTATAGGAAAAAAAGCAAACAGTGTTTTTCAAAAACCTAAAATGAAAGGCATTAAAATGGTCAAATCGTCAAAAAAAATCATTTGACAAGTAGAGGTGACTGTCAAATTGCAAACCTGAATAGAGGTATGAATGTAAACAAGAGAGTTGATTTTTTTGAAACTTTTATCAATGTATAATAACTCATATGCTTGTTTTTCTCATTTCCACCGCTTTTTGACTTCTCACAAAAGCCTTTTCTTCCATCATTTCTATGTCTTCTGCAATGTTGTCTCAACATAAAAATATAATAAAAGCTTGAACTTTTCCTTGTCTTTCATGGGAAACATTGACCCTTTCTCAATGATTTCGACGACTGACTGATATAAGTTCCACTTTAGAAAAATATGAGAGGAGTGGACGAAATACAAATTCAACTTCAGACATTGGAGAATCTTTGGCCTCTACGTCCAACTCTCTGGAGGGACGGTACTGGGGAATCCCAACAAAATCACTAGTTGTTTAGCAGAGGGATTCTTTCGAAAATAAAACTTGGCAGGGGAATCCCAACAAAATGTAATAGTTTGCAGCCATGCTATGTGCAGTCTAAGAGGAAAATAATTATTGGCATATCAAAGTGTCATCATCAATTCAATTTAGCATTACTTATTTAAGACTATGCATTCCTATGCCATAAACATCTGTTATTTAAAACATTAGAAACCATCACAATTTATCTTCAATTATATTTTGTTCATTAAAACTACAATTTAATTTCAATAAATTAATACATTAAATTAATAGTAAAGTTTCAATAGCCAATCAAACATACCATTAACCACCCATTTTAATAGAAAAAAATTGTCGATTATAGAAACGTTACTCTCATTCTAATAAGTCACAGGCTACAAAACTAATAAGATAAAAATGCATAGTCATAGTTTGCAGCTATGCTAATTGTAGCATAAGAGAAAAAGGATTTCTGACATATGGAAGGATCATCATCAATTTCAAAATAAGGTCTAGTTTTCATCAATTTTGTCTTATTTAAGACCATGCATTCCTATGTAATAAAATAATAATAATGTATATTAAACTTTAGTAAAATATATCAATAACTTACAAAGTAGACAACGGAGCATACCACGTAGTAGTAAAAAAAGAGGACCAGCTTGGAATTTATATCAATAGGTTTCATTTGATGGAAGATATTATTTAGATTTGTATCTTGTCAGCCAATCGAATGAAACCTATTATTAAATTAAATTTAGATTACCACATCCTAAGCTAATATTACATGACTTATGTAGGCTTAACAAGTTAATCCTAAAAAATAATTGATGAGTCAACTTTGGGAAATGCTTGACGAACTAACCATGAGAAATTCTTGATGAGTCAACTTTAGGAAATGCTTGATGAACCAATCATGAGAAATTCTTGACGAGTCAACTCAAAAATGTTGATGAGTCAACTCGAAAAAGCTTGACGAGTTAATCATTTTTTGAGTTGTTGTTGTGAACCTCATGTCTTATAAAAAGCGTACAAAAATAGGAAAATAAGATTTGCTTGTGCAGATATATTTGATTACTTCCCTTCACAAAGCATAACCATGTGTATCACATAAGCACTTCTCACTAATAATGAATTAAATGCTTTTCATATACCGTAGCAATTGATTTACAATACAATTTCAAATAGAAAAATATTAAAATAACTTTGCAATGTTCTCTTACTTTTGAATTTTTTTTAAGTTATCAAAAAAATTATCTACTACACCCTAAGGTGTAATTACTAGTTTGTTAAAACATCTTAAGATGTCCAAAGAATCTACGAGCTGCTCGTTTTCCTCATTTCCACGACGACTCTTTGGTTCACGCAACAGTCCTTTTTCCCCTCATTTGCACGTCTTTTTGACCGCACTCTCGTGTGAGCAAAAAAATATTGACGAGCTCGATACTTCCCTTCTCATTCCCTTTCTAATGATTTTGACGACTGACCCGAACAAAGTGGGACGACTCGTACGGAGAACGTTGCCGGTGGTGAGATTAGAAACTCCCTGGAACTAATCATTCATTTTGTGTCAGCCATTATCAAGTGTTTCAATACCCACACTAGGAAAAGAAGTGTTATGTGATTTATAAATTAATTAATTAATTTGAAAAACTGTCACGTCTGGTGCAAATCCTCTGCTGTTTAGCCACGGGCGGAAAAGAATCCTTCTATTGTCGCTAGGAAATTGAAATTGAAAGCCATGTTAATATGTATCCTACTTATTCTCTCGCTCAATGCCTGCCTTCCTGCGCAAGCCCAGTCCCACACAAGTTTCCGCTTCAACAAATTCAATTCCTCCACCCTTTATCAGATTGGAAGTCCTTCAATCCGATCAGACGCCATCTGCCTCACCAATCAATCAGAACACTCATCTGGCAGAGTTTTATATCCTCACCCTGTTCGGACGAAAGATCCCAACTCCACCAATACGAGCTCATCCTTCAGCACCACGTTCGTCTTCGCCATGGTTCCATCTTACTCGGATCCTCAACGCAGCGGGCACGGAATGGCCTTTGTAATCTCACCCTCCAACTCTCCAGTGGAAGATTCTTCATCTCACTTCCTCGGTTTGTTCAACACTTCCACCATTGGGAAGCCTTCCAATCATCTCTTTGCCGTCGAGTTCGACACAATCCTCAACAAGGACAGCCTTGACATCAACGACAATCATGTCGGCGTCGATCTCAACGACCTCAAATCTGTAAAGTCTGAATCTGCGGGGTACTGGATTGGCAAACAGTTGTATCAGATAGATATAAATAGTGGAAAGAACATTCAGGCTTGGATCGATTACGATCATACCCAACAGCAATTGAATGTTACAATGGTAGAAGCGGGTTCATTTCGACCCAACAAACCTCTTTTATCTCTCCAAAACATGAATCTTTCCGACATCTTGGAAGAAGAAATGTATGTGGGTTTCTCTGCATCGACGGGAACAGTCGTTGAAGACTACTTTGTGCTCAGCTGGAGCTTCAGCACAAATGGTCCGGCAACTGAGCTGGACACATCTCGTCTTCCTTCCCTCCCTACTTGTCTTGTTGTTGCTTTTAATTGCTGCAGGGGTTTTTCGCTGGAAGAGAAATAAGTACAGAGACGTTATTGAAGAATGGGAGAAGGAGTATTGGCCTCACAGATTCGATTACAGAGACTTACATATTGCAACCAGAGGATTCCGAGACGAACAAGTTTTGGGCTCTGGAGGATTCGGTCGGGTGTACAAAGGAGCTCTCCCTACCAACGGCCTCGAAGTTGCTGTGAAGTCCATCTTCAAAGAAACCAATGAAGCCCTGAAGGAATTCATTGCAGAGATTTCAAGTCTCGGGCGTTTACAGCACCGGAATCTTGTCCAAATCAGGGGGTATTGCAGGAGGGGAGCAAAGCTATTCATAGTGTATGAGTACATGCCAAATGGAAGCCTGGACAACATGATATTTGGGAAGAAGAAGAGCGTTTTGAAATGGGCTCAAAGGTACAGAATTGTGAGAGACGTGGGCGCAGGATTGCTGTATCTTCATGAAGAGTGGGACCAGGTGGTGGTGCACAGAGACATCAAATCAAGCAATGTTTTGTTGGATTTTGAACTTAATGGGAAATTGGGGGACTTTGGGCTCGCTCGACTTTACGAGCATACGAGAAACCCACAAACAACTGGTGTGGTGGGTACGCTTGGGTACATTGCACCGGAGCTGATACACACAGGAAAGGCCGCTCCTAGCGCTGATGTGTTCAGTTATGGTATCTTAGTGTTGGAAGTTGCGTGTGGGAGGAGGCCTGTGGATCCCTCTCTGGATGCTTCGCAGATGGTAATGTTGGACTGGGTTAGAGAGATGCATGCGGAAGGCAGACTCACAGATGTAGCGGATCCCGATCTTGGTGGTGAATATGTTGGAGATGAGATGGAGAAGATGCTCAAATTGGGGCTGTTTTGTTGCAATCCCAAGCCCGAGGCGAGACCTGCAATGAGACAAATATTGCAAATAATTGAAGGGGAATCCTGTATTCCCACTTTAGAGACCTATGAGAGGAACGGAGGAAACACAAGTTCAACTCCAGACACGGTAGAATCTTTTGCCTCTACTTCCAACTCTCTCGAGGGACGATAGTCGAATTTTCTTTGTGCGAACTTGTTCACCATTAGATCCCATATAGTACCAACTACTACTGTTTATTTCTGTCCCGCTCATCCTTACCTTTCTGTTAGAAAAATGTTAGAAAAATGTTTATTTGATAGTTCGGTAGACGAGCATTAATTATAAAATCTAGAACTCTCTATCTGTACAGTCCAAAATTCCAGAATGTTCCCTTTCTTATGCTTATCATGGCTGTTTATAATTTTCCAGATATATGAGAAGAAGATTATAAATTGACAGCCTCTGTGGTCTATGAATGTAACAAGAAATACAAGTGCAATAAAGATTATATTCTTCACAGCTGTTCTGTTTTACTTTCCTCTGTTCTGCTCTTATATCTTGCTCTGTTTTATTTGTTTGCTCTGTTTTATTTGTTTGTACTACTGTTATCCATATCTCATCATGGTGTCAGAGCAAAAACAGATTCTTGGGCTGTGATATGTTTTTTGTGTGTGAGAAAAACTCTGATTTCTCAGTTGATTTAAAGCTATTCTACTTTCTGTTCTTCATGGTATGAAGAAGAGTTTAAAGTGCAGCTCACTAGCTGTGGAGACATCTGCATAAGGGAATTGAGCACTTTTGTTTACAAAGTGAAGCTGTAAAAGATTCAGCCATGGTTAAAAATCATTTCAAGGTCTGTAGAAAAGAATTGTCGCTGCTTTGAGTATGAAGAGGTGTCTCCATTAGAGAAGATCAAGCCAACTCTGCTAAGAAAACTGATTTGGAGTTTGCTGTCACCATGGACTATAGTTAAGCATCTAATCAGCTGGAAGAAATCCAAAACAAATTGTGTGTAAAAGTGTAGAAGCTTCTAGATTGCCTCGGGGAGAAGGTAGACCTTTAATCAAGGTTAAAGAAAAGGTAAGTTTAATTCTGATTTGCAAGATTTTATTTAGGCAGAGTAAAATGAACATGGAGTAAAAATGAACATGGTGGAGTATAATCTGAGATAAAGAGTGAAGGATTTTGACAAATCTTAAATTAACATTTTTAGCTGGAAAGAGTGATAAATGAATGTAATTGTTGATGACAAGAAATCTTAATAGAATTTGAGACCGGTAAGAAATTTATTAGTTCTATAGCATTCATCAGGTGTCCATTTGTTTTTGTATTGCACCAATCAGAGCAATGAATTTTTCAAAAACAGTGTTTTGGTATAATGTTTTTATATAAAACATTTATTTTCTCCTTTTCTAAAGTACGAATTCCTTTATGCTGATTTGTTCATACAGTGAACAGTCATTCCTTCGGATTGTGCTGAATTTTGGTTGATACAGTTTTCAAATAAGCATAGAATACTAGGGGAGAGGATCCAGTAGTTGAGCACCCTAACTTCACGCTTCTCAAAATCTTATGTGGAAATTTCAAATCACTTCCATTTTTCCAGCAGCTTACTTGGGGAGTCCTCTGCTTATTTCTAAGGTTTCAGAGCGACATCATCAAATATGATGTCACATCAACATGCTTTTTGTCAAGGTGTCCAAAACAGCCCAAAAAAAAAGTGAGACCAATCATAGTGCATTAGAGACCCCCATACTTGTGCAGTTGATGTGGCATCGCACTATCGGTTGTTTTTTGGGAAAAGGGACACTTTTTATTAAATTATGGGTAGTCTCATTAACAAGAACAAATTTAAAGTCACAAGTATTGGTACAATCTTGTCAAAAATATTGGATATTAAATCAGTTTAGTTAACAACTCCTATAAAAACCATTGGAACATGTTCAGGTACTGGGTCCTCTCCCCTAGATTTTATTTTGGTATCCTGAAAAAGACAATATCCATCCGATCCTTTTTAATGCATACAGTTGGTTTGGTGTAAACTTCTTTGAAATTTGCAGTCAACATTTAATGGCTAACTTGAAAAGACAGAGACAGAGGTTTTGTCAGCATAATTTTCTCTTCCTACCATTGGCACAGTTAAGTTCGTACTAAAAACCAACATATCTATTGAAAGTTCCAGATATTGGTGGATGCATTGGGCAACGGCTAAAGGGTAAACTATTTTGTTTACCCCAGCCGCTAGCCCTAGCCTGTACCCTGTGGCGTACCCTGCCCTCCCGTTAGTGAAACGTCTGACTGAGTTTGACCGTGATCTGCCCATTTGCGACCCTGCACGTCACCTCTCGCGATTCAGAAGATCCTATGATACGCGATTGCCAACTACTTACAACTTATCTCATAAATGGTGGGCATTGCCAACTTGGCAATTTATTTCAATGCAGATCGGATCTCTGCAATGGCTGCAAGACACACCAAAGTTTGACGCCATGAAATAAATGACACACCCACTTTCTCCAAAAATAAGCGGGAAGTTTCTACGTTTTCATAGCAAAATAAGTGGGAAGCTTAATTCAATCACAAAAACATTGATAAGTTTGTTCTTCTTGAATCTATAATCTTCGCTTGGATCTTCTGTAATCAGCAGCTGTGACTGGCGAACCATCTGCCTCCCCACTCTTCACCAGGCAAAAGGTATGTAAGCACTCCTCTGCTGCTTAGTTTTCCTTAGATTTTCTACTCTGTTTACGTTTTTAAAGAAAAATGAATGCCGAAATCTTCTGTAATTGCGTAGGATTTCCAAAACTCTCCACCCTCAAATCTCTCACCATCGTAATAGTCTTGTCTCTCCCTGCTATTGTTTGTTTTGTCTGGTTCATTTGTGCGTGCTTAAATCAATAAACAGTGTACACACATTTAAAGGCAAGGTCCTGAGCATAGATGGCCATTTGTGAAACTATCCTCCAACAACTACAGCTATAATATCTCCAGTGAGTTTCAGTATTCCCACAATGACAATAGTAATACTTTCAATGAAATGAGGTTTCTGACTATAATGTACCTACTCTATCTTGGCTTGGAAATTTCAAAAAATCACCTTCACTTCCCCATTCTTACTATGAATTATGATATTTGATATTTGATATTTCCTTTGGGTTTACAGGATTTGATAGAGTTAATAAATATGTTATTAAATTTATGGGATAGTTGTCCTTATCAATATCATTACTATATTTGATATGATATTTGCTTGAATAAGAAAATTTGATGATACTTCCCCCAATTTAATAATTGCAATATGTAACCTCAATAGTTTTACATATATAATTGCTATTGAATTTCTAATTGTTTCTAATTATTATTAAATTTATAGTTGTTTCTCATTACTATTAAATGTATTATTGTTTCTGGTTAATACTAGATTTCCAATTTTTTCTAATTATTATTAAATTTCTAAGTTGAAGAAAATTTTATTTTTGTTCAACAACGAGAGTTGATTTATACTTTTCTAAATCATATAATTAATAACAGAGAAATTAAATCATCTATATTTCTAAATTATGGCAATGTAAGAAAGGAATAAGAAGGAATATTATAAATTAGATATGGAATATTATAAATTAAATGATAGAAAAAAATTTGTGTTGATCAAGACTTTCTCTTCCATGTTAGATTTGTCAGTTGATTAGAATTGGTGCATACAATTAACATTGAAGACAACAAAAAAGAAGCTTTGAATTTATCTAAAATATAAATTTTACTTGTCCAATAATTACTATTGTGATGACACTTATTAAATGCACTCTAATTCTCCAAATACAATTACAATTCATTTTATGTGGTGTTTTATATAAATATTATATTTTTGAAAGCTATATGACAATTTTTTAACTTTTCAATTTTTATATATTATTTTTCTAAAAAATTAACAGTTACAAATGGTTTTCATATTAAACATTGATGTTTATTATAAATATTATATTTTTTAAAGTTATATGACAATTTTTTAACTTTTCAATTTTTATATATTATTTTTCTAAAAAAATTAACAATTACAAATGTTTTTCATATTAAATATTGATGTTTTATATAAATATTATATTTTTAAAAGCTATATGACAATTTTTTAACTTTTCAATTTTTATATATTATTTTTCCAAAAAATTAACAATTACAAATGGTTTTCATATTAAACATTGTAAATACTTATGTTTAAAATGAAAAAAAAAAAGTAAAATTATTCACTGCTATTTAGTTTTAATTATAAAATTAATTATTATTTATATTTAAATTGATAAATTTAAAAGTAATTTTATAGTCACTATAATGTATTTTTTATATATAAAAATTAAAAAATTTAATAATATGAATATTAAGATATATTTTATACTAAATAATTTTTAAATAAAATTAACATTAAAGTGTTTCTAATTTAAAGAATTTGAATCTTATTTTAAAAATATAATTAAGATTACTATATACACTTAGTAATATCTACATTACAAAAATTAAGCTACCATTTTGAATATCGAGATTGTTAGGTATATTACTTATAGCTCATAATATACCTATACTTTATTCAATGTTGATTAAAATACATTAACTCAAGCTTATAATAATTTTTTTAAATAAAAATAAAAAATGTATTTTTCTTACACATAAACTAAATTTAAATTATATCTACTACTTTACTGAAGGCATGTACGACCCTTGTTGTATTTGATGCAATCACCTAGTGATTAATCCTTTCAATGACAACCAATTAGATGTGAATATTGTTCTTTTTTCAATTAACTATAGAGGGATCAAAAGAATTATACAATCACAAAGAGTCAAAACAGAGGCATAGCCTCACTCTAACACTAAAGTGGCAGGAGAACAACTAGAATATATCATATGCAACAATAGCCCAAAGAAAGAAATAGAGCTAGTGTAGAGTATTAGAGTATGCATCCACCCATGCAGTCCAACCGAGTGGACCCTCCATCCAAACGATAGTCTTTCGCTCCTGGATCTGGGATAGCATAAAGATTTCCTCCTATTTGGTGTTATGATTCTTCTTAATAGCTTGGTCATAAAACCCTCCACCTTCAAATCTCTCACCATCGTAAAAACACAATAAGAGGGGGCCTTGAAAACCATGTTTACAAAGATTATCCCATGCACAAATCTCTCAGCATCTTCATAAAACTCAAGGTCATAAAAGTTTCAAAGTTTCCTTTTCAAAACCTTCACAAGTTACCTTCTATTTGTTTAAAATATTGTGCAAAAATAAAGAAAAACCTAAATAATTATGATATGATAGATTAGAACAAACCACCAACATCTAAATTAGATCCCAATATTGGAAAATAGATTATTTAATTTTACAAATAGGTGGGACTAATAATATCACCTTTTACCTGAACAATAAGATGATGTCATACAGGTCCAGAGCTTTCCAAGTGTGAATATTCACCCGTTGAGTAAAAGAGCTTCAAATAGAAATTTTGCAGTCTCAAAAACAAAAATTTGCAAAAGTACCCTTACTTCCTGCAAAAGTGGAAGATATTATTATAATTACATGGGGACAAAAAACTATTAACGTCTCTTGTTTAAAGCTAAAAAAATTAGAGGAAAATTTAAATGTCTCTTTCCTCCTCATTCAATAGGAACTTACTTTTCCTTAGATATTGATCAAATTGTTTTAGACATCATTTTAGATATTTTTATTATACAATAATTAATATATAAAAATAAGTATACTATAGTAATTTTGAATCCTAAGCTATTTAATAATACAATAGATTTTGACTATTTGCTTCGTCTCATATATAACTCAAGTTGCTGACAAGTGATCTCTGAACTTATCTATCATGAAATTCTAGCTTGATATCTGATTCAAAAACTTTAATGTAAATTAGAATGAAACGTTTCAAAATTTCAAAATTGTAATCATTTTCTTTTCCATACTTATAGGTACATGACATTCTAAACATAATTCTTTTTTGAGTTTCTTATATATATATATATATATATATATATATATATATATATATATATATATATATATAGTTGCTCTACTCTTTGGTATATATATTGCATATCTTGTGTTTGCTTGTTTTACTTGTTGCTTTGTTCGTTGCGAGCGAGTGTTCAAGCATAAATGAAAGGTACAATAGAGAAAAATGCGTTGCAAGGATTACTAGGTATTTTGTTGGATCTCTATAACATTTGGATTTGGAACTAAAATAAATATCTCATGTGTTTGGCTTGAGTGCTTTTACATGCTTTCATAGATTCACACTTCATTTGGTGCTTTAAAATTGGATCTAGATTTGCTTTCACGCATATATGTTTCACATAGTAATTAGGCCCTATGAACACTATTTGGGAGATCTTGAGAGACTGAGCTTCATTTGCTTGCTTTACATGTGAAGCTCCTCTTGACGATGGATCCCCTTGTAGGTAGGGAAGGATATTTTTCATTGTCTCACTATTCCGCTTGGGTTTGTCTTCAACATCCATTGGTACTTTCTCTTTTGAGACTAGTGGTGTTTGTTGTTGGATTTTCCAAAAAGTTAGTGGGGTGATTTCAAATTACTGTGTCAAAGAATCTTGTTTGTTATGTTTAGGTAAGGTGAAGAGGCTAGAGGAGTATGCTCTATTCCCTTTTGGGCACATCAGAAACTTGGAACCCTTGAATCCAAACCAAGTCCCCATGTGGTACAACTTTGTGAGTCTTCCTTGATTAGAGAGGGTTAAACCAGAGTGGACATTCCCTTTAATGGGTCAACCATGTGGATGGTACCTCAAGCGGTAATAACCATTTTTGACGTGGTAGTAGCAACCGCTATATAAATGTACTTGTGGGGGAAATCCCCACAGGTGTAGTCTTTTGTTGGGTTGTCGGATCTCCTCAATATCTTCGATTGATTAAATTCTCGAAATATGTCAAAACCCTAGTATGCCAGGATTGGATTTCACCCACTCTAGATTGCAAAAGCTGCAGAGTTGACCATTACTAAGAACTTTAGTGCTACTAAATTTTCTTTTCTAGGACTATGTGCGTGATTGAAAAATATTTTAAGAACATACACAGTAGTGGTTCTAGGGATTAGATTCATACTACGACACTATTTTTGTTTATGTGCAAGGTTGCTTTGTCCCTTGGCCATTGCTTGTAGACATTTTCTTGAAATCCCTGATTGTTGTTCTATGTGCCTGATTATTATTTATAAATCTTATATTGATCTTAGTTGGTTAAAAAAAGACAATTCATCAATCATCATTTGGACTCTATGGTAATCATGTTTTTGTCATTCTTGAGTTGGTTTGACCATTGTGGACCTAATCTTGAGTGTTTAAAATTGTTGTCACTTTGGATCCTTGCATCATAGCTATTTTTGAGTTAGTAAGTCTTGTCTTACCTTGTCACCAACATCAGAACTAGCAAAGTTAGAGATTTCCCTAGTGAAGAAAGTTTTCTTTGGGATTCCTTGATTTCATCCTTGGATTGTGGGTATTCACTTGTCTAAACATATCAATTTATCTCATATTATTACATTTTATTACAGAACATTATAACTCTTGGATAATTTCATAATTGTGAGACCAACAATGGCATATTGTGTTAACCAATTGTCAGACCTCTATTGGCACTTTATGTTAATGAAAGTGATAGACAATTACATTATTACACCTTATTAATTGGACAAGTGATTACTTTACTACCCAAGAGTGATACCAATGCTTCTTGGAGTCTTCCTATTTACTAGTGTTTTCCCTTTCATGCCAGTTATGACTAGGTTTCAAGTGAGTCAAGGTAAACAACCTCAAGTTAACTTTGGTCAATTACCCTTAGTTCCAACTTGTCAAAAACATAAAGGAAAAGAACCTATCTTTGATCAAACACCTAAGGGAAAAACGAAAAATTGAGTTTACTCCTCCTAGTAATCTTAGTAAATTGAACATACCTAGGCCCTCCTCACTTTTTGAGCAAGACATGTTATTCATTGGAAGCAAAGATTAAAGCATGGATGAGATGATAAATGATAGATTATTGAGGCAACATGGGGTTGAAACTTTGAGATCTCACATAACTCATGAAGATATTGATGGAACTACATCAACAAATCATTTTTTTGGAGGAAATCAACACTACTCTCCATTTCTTTCTCCTCCTGGATTATCACCTAAATTCTCTCACCCAATGGATGATAAAATCAGACAAGATGAATCGGAAAAGATAATATACTTGGAGAAGAAAATATTGTGTAAATTATGTGTACTTTAGAGATTTTTATCACGTATTTGGAGATGTCTTGTCATTGATGTCAATACAATTATTTCTTTTAGTCATTATTCTTGCCTCTCTTGGTCATCTCAAAACTATCCCATTGAGATTACATCCCATGTTAGTTGTACTCAAGTTCATTCAAAATTATTATAAGCTTAAAAGGGTGTGTTCCCTTCGATTAAAAAAAAAATGAAAATGATGCCAAAAGTGTAAGTTTATGACATGTAGAGGAGAAAGACAACTTATTCTACTATAAAACACCCAATAGTGGAGAAAGCATTCCATTTATTATAGGTATTCAAACACCATGGATGCGAGAGATGATGGTGAGATATTCACATAACTCTATTATAGCATTGGATTCCACTTTTTCAACAAAAAAATATGTTGTGAGTATACCAATGTCAACTATATTAATATATATTAATATCTAATTATACCAATGCCAACCATATTAATATTAATGTCTAACTATTTGATCCATGCTTATGTTGAACTTTTTTCTCTACCATCAATTGTTGGCAGTGTCAACCTGGACATCCTATTCTGTAGATCATTGTTGAAAAAATGGTTCATTTGACTTCTTGTTGATCCATTCTTTAAGTTGTCAAACTGGATAAATGAGAGTTTTTGTCTTATTTCTGGATTAATCTTCATATAAGACTCCATGCTGGCGTCGAGATCTCCTTTCACAAGCCTTAGTTCTTCACCTCCATTACTAAGGACCTGTTTGGGTATGAATGAATGAAGGTTGTTCATCCTTGTCCATCTTATTACTGCTGGCTCGTATCCTTGATAAATTCATTGTTTCCTTCTTTCATTCTCTTTCAAGAGCGCGTTGATCTCTTTGACTTAATCACATAACATCTCTATAGGCTGGCAAAGAAACTAGGCTCTGATACCACTGAATCTTATTAAAAACTCCTATTTCATATTTGAAAGTGGAAATTCTAATTATGTTTTAAACTCAAATGACCTCATAATATTTCTCCAAGCTATCAGATAAATAGTTTTGAAAAGTAAATGGTCTAGTTTATGGTCAAGTTTGTTTATTAGTGACACACACACTCATTCATATGGTCAGTTGCTATTGTTTACTATGAATTTGTTTTCCTAAGTTTTTTTCATGTGTCAACTACCATGGATAATAAGTTCATTGATGAGATTATTGTAGTATCCTAATCCCTTTGGATTGTTAAAACCCTTATATCTATAACAAAGAAAAAAATTGATATAAGGTGAAGGTGGAAAAAATGAGTTTATTTTTTTTCAAAGAAAAACTCTCTAGGGTTTAGTGCTATAGATGAGACATAATAGGAATACAATTATATTCATACTTTTTATGTATCAACTAATTTTTTTTTATAAAGATTTATAACCATAAACTTTAACAAAACTTGACCATAATCTAGTTAATCCCTAGCCCTAATTGAACCTCAATCATGACCCTAACCCACAAATTTTTATAGAGATATAATCCTAATTCATTATTCCACTGTTCACAATTTTGGAATATTAATGAACCTTCTCCTTTTAATCAAAATGCATCTATATTTACTTTTAAATATGTACAGTTATTTATATTTCTTTATGATGTATAATTTAAAACTATTTAATTTAATAAATTTGAACAACTTAACTAATAAATATTATATTGAAGATAGAACTTTGAAAATTTTTAATTTGTTTGCTTATGTCAATTAGGTTAAGTGTTAGTGTTGAATTTGTCTTACGGCTATATAGTTTTATTTAGTAATATTGTTAGAAATTAATATTTTCTAACACTCTCTCCCCTACCTACTCTCACCATATCTTCCTCTTTTAACCACCCTCTCTCTCTCCCTATCTCTCTCTCCCCCTCTTCCCCCCCTCCCTCTAGGATATGCTCCATAACCTCCCTCCCCTCTCTTGAGATACACCAGCTAATCTCTGCCTAGATATGCCCCTATTACCTCTCTATCCCTCATTGCTCTATAGATACACCCTCTAATATCTCCCTCTCTTCCACACACACACACACACACCTTTCCATTCTCCCTAGATATCTCCCCTAATCACCCTCTCTCTCTCTCTCTCTCTCTCTCTCTCAGGTTACTAATTAGCATAAATGTATAGAATAAATATATATTTTCATGCATGTTTTAACAAGATAGAGGGTTACTAATTAGCCAAATATTGTACAGAATGAGTAGGGGATTGAAATGGGAATCACTCATTCGATTAGATGTCCAAGACATTCCAAAAAAAGGAAATCTTTTTTCAATGAATGATCTTGAATGGACACCTATTGGAAATAAAAATATCTAGGAGCTTGACTTATGTGCTACTATCCCTCTTGGGAGACTTGCTCACTTTATCAAAGGAGAAGGTATATTGCAAGATGGCATAAAGACAACATTTCTATGTAAAGCTCATAGAGAGCTAGAATTAGAAAATCCTACTGACCATAGTACCATAATGTATTCAAGGTATGCTTAACATTTTCCATATAATTAAGCATGTCATATATATATATATATATATATATATATATATATATATATATATATATATATATATATATATATATAATTTATTTATTTATCATGTTGATTAATATATTGTTTTGTACATGTCCTTAAATAGATATCATTGTGCTTTTGGGCCCAAGGATAATAGAAAAAAACCTAAAGACATTGAAAAGGTGAAAAGGATACAAAAGTTTATACAAAAAAGGGGTTGCCAAACCCACTTTCATGTTAGAGTTATGTATGGTAGACCACAGGTTGCTATTATCACATATAATGAATTTACCCATCAAGATGTTAATGGTAAATTTTGTCATGGAAAGAATGATCCTACTAGAGATCCAAGGACTAGCTTTGCACCAAGACTATCAAATGAATGTAAATCATACATTGAGTCCTTATTAATGATGGGTGTTGGAATTTATACAATTTGTGAGCAACATTACTTAGACCATGGTCTAATAGAGATGATGAATAAGAGAGATGCTTGTTTACTAAGGAAAGATGTATTAAATGCATGGAAAAGAGTACACTCATTTCGATCACAAAAAAATGAGGATGATGCAAAAAGTGTTAGTTTATGGCATATAGAAGAGAAAGATAACTTCTTCTTTTACAAAACACCAAACACCATGGGAGATGTTCCATTTATTGTAGGCATCCAAACACCTTGGATGAGAGAAATGATGGTCAAACATTCACATAACTCTATTATAGCAATGGATTCAACATTTTCAACAAACAAATATGGTGTAAGTATAGAAATATTAACTTTATTTATTGATTTTATTTTTTACTGATTCATTTGTTTTATTTCAATAAATTAATTTTTTTATGTTGAACTCATGTGCAGTACGAGTTATATACATTGCTTATTTTTGATGAACAAGAGCTTGGTGTGCCTGTTGCATGGGCAATATCTTCGAGAAGTAGAATTGAAGATATAAATGAATGGTTAACAGTGATCTATAGACAAGGAAAATAGTTGAGAGATGATTGACATATCAACGCATTTATGACAGATGATGCTAGTGCAGAAATTGAAGCTATCAGGTTTTTATTGGCCTTAATTTACACATTTAAACCAAAATTAACTCAATTTTAGTCATGATTTATGATATAAACTACAATTTTGCATTCATTTTCTTAGAATTTTATTGATCAATTTTTGTAATGTATACAGATCATCTTTTAATTGCTGAGTGCTTTTATGTATTTGGCATGTGCGTAGGGCATGGCTAAAAAATGTGTACAGGTGAGTCAATATTTAATCAGAATATATCAAGCATCACTTATTTGAGTATGCAACTTCATATTATCTTTTCTAATATAGGTTCGCAAGCAATAGGGATGTTGGAACAAACATGTTTGATAGATTGGGCGACATAATGTATGCAATGAGTGATAATGAAAATACCACCATTCACTTAATCAAACAATTCATGGAGGAGTTCAAAAAAGAGAAAACATTCATTGATTATTTTCTAAAAACTTGGTGCCATGATGAAACCCGTATTGGTAAGTTTGTTGGTAATTTTATTTTTTTTGTATATATGTATTTACATGATTAAATTTATTATTTTTAGTTAACAAAATGTTTTTATGTTTTCTTGTATAGCAATGTGGGTGAAAAATCTTCGAAATTTCCTGCATGCCAATCAAGAAACTAATGCATCTATAGAGTCTTATCATTTCCATATCAAGAGTCATTATTTAAGTGATTGTGCCAAAAAATGTACAAGGAGAATGGATTGGCTTATCCATACACTTCTTCATAGGATAGAGCCATTTTATAAAAATAAAAGATATTTGCAATTATCTGGATTTGTCACTAACTTTAAAAAAGAAAGATATTATAGAACTGCACTAGAGAGATAAAAAACAATACCAGATTCAGATTGCTATCCTTATGATCTCTCTAATACATACAAAATAAGAAGTCAATTCGATCCTATGAAGTGGTACATTGTTAAAAAATTTGGACCAGATTTGCACGTGTGTGATTGTCAATGGGCACAAAGAGGAAACACATGTAAGCATGTGTTGAAGATTTTAGATCTTATAAAGAGAAACCAAGCAAATGAAAATGATCAAGTTGTTGGTAAGTTTCTTCTAGCATTTGACTATTATATAGATTTATTTTCGAAGTTTATGTTTTCTTTGAACTAACAAAAAATGAATTGAACTATAGAAGGTGTTACTCCATTGGTTGATCATGGTAATAATGGTGGAGAGAGTTCCTATCATGAGAATAATTTCATTGGTAATGTTTATTTATCTTTCATAGTAAAAATAATTATTGATTTTATTTTATTCTTAAGCTTAATAAATTATTATTCAAAGTGCAGATGCATATAATCCGTTAGAAGATCAAGAAGTGATTGGAGTTCAAAGTGTTCAAGACCAAAGAATTGGTAACTCTCAATGCCATGAATTTTCAATTAAAATATTTATTTTTTCCATTTATTTAACTTAATTTTTATTTTTGTATAGATGGTTTGAATTCGTCAAGTCCTTCCAATGATGTGTATCAAAATGCTTTGGATTATATGAATTTATTATTCCAAAATCTACCACCTAGAGAATATGTAAAACTCATATTTACTAAATGTTTTGAGAGATTTAAAAAAGATTTTCATGCATCTATGTCTTCCCTTTCAAAGTTTACAACAATCCCTGGTACTGAGAACATGCCCATGGGACGAATACCACCATGGTTTAGTCCAACCAAACTACATTAAAAACATATTTTTCTCCAAAGACATAGTGACATTCATCAAGAATCAAATGAAAGAGTTGCAGGGTAGGAAGACTTTCAATTCCATTCCATATCTCATAGAAAGAAAAAGAAAAAGAAGGTCTTACATCATTCAAGCGTAGTCATACAAGAAGAAACAACTACTATCATGGAACATGGTTAGTACATTTATTTTAATTTGTTCTATTAATTTTCATAATAATAATTCTTCCTCTTATTTATGTGTAAAATTATTTGATTGTAGCTTTGAAGGATGTAGAGAATACATGCTAGCGTCGACTGCCCTTCTCTATTGATTTGAACCCATCAACAATAGATGAAATGCAAACTATAGATGGTAATATTTAATGATTAAATATGTTAATTCATTAATTATAATATTGTCATTCTTTGTTGCTTCTAACATCCTTTCTATACTTAATCAAATAATTAGCATGTACAATTTGTGAAACTCAACCATCATCAACTATTGGTGTTATCCCCACTCAAGCATTTGAACAAAGGATTTCAGGTAATTAAGAATTTCAATATTACTAATATATTAACTAGATATTATACTTCTAAATAAAGGACTAATTTTTGTTGACTAATTAATTATACATGTCATTGCAAGTTAAGATGGTGAAAAGAATAGTGGACAACATGGGCTACCATTTTGTATCGATCTTAATCAGCTATCAGGAACAATGTAAGCAATGCAAACTAGTGAAGGTAAAATCATTATTAAATATTTTTTCTTACAATTTTCATGCATCTATTTTTAACAACCAAAGTATATGTTTATATGCAGGTTTTAATGAAATTAGCATGAGGAGTTATCATCAACACTATTACAAATATTCAATATACTTTACTAGATTTTCCAATGTTTTGATAGTTTAGAATACATTTAATACTACAATGTTGGGGGGGGGTGGGTTTGGGAAGAGACTTATTCAATGTGTAAGTTTTAATTACTTCTCATTTTGACAATGACATTTTGGATGGAGTAGCTTGATAATTCACAATAGATTCATCATTTATATAGGTACTTTATATATAACATATAACAATGATTTTTATTACATTTATGGATGCTCTTGACCTTAACTTATTTGGGAAAAGAGAATATAATTTTGCCATCTTCTTTTATGTTTTACTATAATTTTCTTCTGTAGTTTGAATGACTATTTTACTTATAAATTCTCTATTAGAGGTTAATGAACTTGCATTTTTCGTTACCAACCTAATATTACATGGAGTCAAGAAACAAGTGATGTTATGCAACAATGTTGAAGTGATTTAATTTCTAAGTTTTCAAATTCATTTACTTGATATCTTCATTTAAAAATTTAAATGTCTTGTAAATGCTTTTCTAGTTAACTAGGACTATCTATAAATACATAATTGTAAGTTCTCAAGTCAAGGTATTTATCTTATAGGTTAGTGGGATAACAATCAAAAGAACGCTTCAAAAGTAATTATATTAAATTTTTTTTTCTAGATGGACTATTCTAGGTTAGTAGAATATTTAAGGTTCAATCTTAGTAATTCAAAAAAAATCTCTTTTTATTTCATAAATTTGTGTAGTTTGAATCATAGTATACTTAGCTATTAATGTTTTCTTTGCAACAAAGGTCTAAATAGAGACATGATAACTTCAAATCAACTATACATTCACTTATAGGGGTTGAAGACTACATTGGAGAAGTGTTAAATGTTAGAAATTAAAACATTAGGTCATGTTATTTCATAAATTTGTATAGTTGGAATCATAGCCTATTTAGCAAGTATTATTCTTTTTTCAACAAAAGTCTAAATGGGGAATGGATAACTTGAAATCAAAAAAATTCATGTCTAGTAACTTTGAAATACAACCTTTGATTTATTAAGTTAACAAAACTTTATTACCTATAGATTTATGTTATGTTGCAGTACCAAAGTGAATATAATATATTTTACATTTAAATATAATATAATATAAAACTTGAACCTTAATCTAATTCTTAGATTTATTTAGATATATTATAAAATTTATATTTAATATAATATAAAAAATAAACTTTAATCTAATTCTTAAATATAATATTATTTAAGTTTATAACTAAGAATAAGATTAATACTAAGAATAAGTTATAACTTAGAATAAGTTTATAAGAATAAGATTAATCACACCTTATTTGATAAATTGTCTTCTTCTTTTTCTACTTTACAATGTTCCTTTAGATAAAGCTCTAGAAATTTGGTTGTAAGAATTAATTATAAAAATATTATAAAATTGTATGTAAAAATATGTATTTTAATGTAATCCAATCTAAATATTCAAAATGTCTCTTTAGTAAATATGATTGATTAATTTTTAATGCTTTATAATTATAAAATTGAGTATAGTTAAATGATCTCAAATTTAATATAAAAGTTTGAAAAAATATGTATTAAGTCAATTTAAAACTAGTTCAAAATTTAAAAATTAATCTAACATTTATAAGATTAATTTCACTTTAAAAAGTTCACTTAATTTATCCTTAGTGTATAATTTTAAAAAGCTACTATATTTTCCACCACAAAAAATATTTCCCACTTTGACCAAAAATGCCTAAATATGGGTGTTCATTTCACCAATTAGTATCCAAATTGTGGGGTAGGACGTCGTTATTGTCTTTCACTGGTGTGATGCTTGGACTACGGTGACGTGAGATCGGCAGATCAGATCACATGTAGGGTCGTAGATGGGCAGATCACGGTCAGACTGAGTCAGACATTTCACTGACGGGAGGGCAGGGTACGCCGCAAGGTACAGGCTACGGCTAGCGGCTGGGGTAAACAAAATAGTTTACCCTTTAGCCGTTGCCCATGCATTGCCTATCTACTTGTATTATAGTAAAAGTGGATAGGTAAGAGAATAAGAAAGCATTAAATAAAGTTATCTTCAAGATTTGTGAGACTCCTTATTTGTCGCTGCAATTTTCCGGAACCATCTATTATTAGCAAAGTAAAAACTTAAAATTAGAAAAGTTTCTTACTTATCTGAGTGCTCTTGAAAAGGTCAGAGCTTTTGTGGCATAAATTCACTTCTACATTTCAAATTACAATTGTCTATTGCAGTGGTTAGAATCTATATTTGGGCAGTATTCATCCCTTGCGGTAAGGAAATACTCTTGATGGAAAATGTTTTGCTTGTATCTTCTAAAAATTTGTGTGTCAACAATTGGGTCGACGCTATAAAATATTTGTAATTTGTTAGTGCTTTCCTATTTTGGTTAGGAGGATTTCTGTAATCTTCAACTCAGTCGTATCTATTGGTATCAAGCTACTCGCGATGCATTTTTTTCATTTAGTAGATAGCACTAAAAATTGTGTCTAGTTGACCCTTTATGAATATTTCTCGAAGATCAGGCACATGAGAGGAGCAATTTTTGAAGAATCTTGTGACCATTATATTGGAAACTTTTTCTTATGTGGAGTTGTAAATATGGGTGTTATTTCCTTCCTTGCTTGTTGCTCTGGCTGTGTCTTGTATTGAGCTTCATCTACACTAATTTTTGCAAAGACTAAACACAACACAAAGGTCGTGTCATCAATAAATTACTTGATATTAGATCTTCCCATTAAGACGTTGACTATGTAATTTGTGAGCAGTTAATTTTTGTGCGAAAATTTATGTTGTCCACAACATGACTCTCTTCCTACCCAAATAATCTATGGTTTATTTGTTGAACTATATTGGTGTAATCTTTGGTGTTTGAGTTTTGCATTTAGTAGTATCGAATAAAAATTTTGTTCTCTTTGTTTTTTTCTATGTTTTAATTTGTGGTTGCAAAAATATGTTACAACGAAGAGGGAGAGTCCTTACAGTGTATAGTCACTTTGGACAATTCCTAACGATTAGTTTTGTGACCACAAGTAGTATACATAAAATGCGTTATATAAAAGATTATTTTCAGCACTTAGGTGTTACACTTGTTTTGAATGCTTACTTGTTTATTTATAGTGTTCTATGTTTTGAGATTTTTAGGATTCATCTTATCTTTCTCATACATCCCTAAATTTTGTCTTGTATTCTGACAACCAAAAATTTACATAATTTACCTCTTTCATATTACTCTAGGAGGGTATGTAGCAGTAGAAGTCTGCATTGCCGAACTAAACAATTCATTAGATGTTGTTCAGGCGTGACACACTTTACCAACTATTATAGTAGCAAAATACATGTTTAAAATTAGCAAGTTTTTGTTTCTCTTCCAATTACATTTTCTAAACAAGAAATTTGAGTTCTATAATTTAAATTCCCATCTGAATAAGTGTTCTCATACGTGAGGTTATCTATTAAATAATCACAATTGTTTGTTTTCAGCCAACCTACACTTATGATCATTTTGAAATATAATATTGCTTAGTCAAATGGAATACTTAGAGAACAAAAAACATAGAAAACCATGCTCCTCAAATAAAGATACATAATTTCGATGTCGTTGTAGTTATCTCTTATTTGCAGGTAACATTGGTGTAATCCGTTAGTTCTAAATTTATAAAAGCACATTCCATTCACCCTAAAATAATTGGTTAATGTCTAAGTTCCCTTCCATTAAAGTTCATGATATAATCTTATGATCAAATTGTAAACTAGATGTTAAAAATAAACATAGACAAATTTCAAGGTATAAATTAAAATAAATACTATTGTTCTAGATTACAAAAGATACCAAAATTAACAAATTTTCATTCACAGTTTATGATTCCATTCTGAAATTTTGGTTCTGAACATGTAGTAAAAAGTGTCTAAGTACATGGTTTGCATTAAGAATATTTTAAATTTTAAATTTTAGGTAATGCAAGTTTGAAAATGCATTCTAGATTGTTGAGTCCTCTAGCAATTAAATTTTTTGACTTTTGTTCAATCTTTTTGTTTTCCCCAAATAAAATAGAATACAATATTGATTTTAATGATGTTTCAATGTTAATTTTATGTTGCCTGGCATGAGGTACCAAGATGGAGAGAACCCATTCAAGGCTACTAGTACCATGTTCTCATCCTACGTCTTCATCCCAATGGCATCAAGTTGCTCACAAAATTCATTGATCTTTATTAGGAAGGTTGTTATTATGTTGTTTTACTTGTGTGTTTGGCACTAAGTTTATTCTTCAACATCTTTGAAATAAAGGAGGGGTGAAAATTTATTCAAGCTGAAAGAGAAACAAGAATAAACAGAAAAAGATGTTCACATATCAATAAAGTGTGGTTCCGTCAGTGATTCATTTTCTACAATATGAGGAAGCAAATAATCCTTCAGAGTATCCAAAATAGTATGCTTTGTCTTGTCCATCTTCCTATTATGTTTAATGAACTGAACATGATCAAAAGGAGTGCATGGCTGGCTTCAAAATACACCTGGAGATCTTGCACTCCAAGGAGTAAAATTGGAGGAAATTTGCACTTTCCAAGATTGAGACCAGTTACATTTACAGCAGTTGGAACGCACTCAAATTCAATAAATTAATTAGAAATAAATTTAAAAAACCAACTATGATAGGTGCAAATCAACACTCTACTCATTGACAACATAAATAATTAGTTTAGAGAATGCATGTCATTGACATATTGCACTCAAACTCCAATACCAGAGATGTCCACTTGCTTGGCAATAACATGTCATGAGATACCAACATCATTTTATTCTGTAGAGCACTCTTAACTGTGACCTTTCAATCACATTAGATCAATGGAATCGAAGAACAATTAAATACAAAGCATTTTAAACTTTTAATAAATCAAAATTAGTTTGAACACGTAAGAACAAGAAAATGCTTTTTAAAGATAATTTAATGACATCCAAAATTCCTAAATTAAAATGTATTGTACCAAAACTGGAAGTGACCCAGATTATTTTGGTTGGCAACTATTACAAGTTAGAAATGCTGATTGCAATAGTGATGGTTAAGATTGGCCTTCACCTGCTAAACATTTCAACTTTTTGAACTTTTTATTAAAAATAACATTTCAACTGAAGAAATAAAGCATTAAAAAAAACTACTTTTCCATTTTCATGTAAACAACTTATATAAAATTTAGGTAATTCTAAATTTTAAATATTATCTAAATTCTATAAAATACTTTAAAATTATTTCTCATTTTAAGAAAATAAATTTATTTGCACATTTATTCCGTGGCATCAATAAGTAAAAAATGTGTTCATTGTTCTTTCAAAATATTTCCTTTCTTTTTGTAGGTGTTGATGGAAATAACTTTAATATGTATTTATTAATCTTTCTATAGTTTTCCTTTTGTAGGTGTTGATGGAAACAACTTTTAAGACTTATGCAATGTAATAAGAAATTACATTGTTGACAAACTAACTTCACAAGAATACTATAAATAAATAAATAAATTGCATACAATATGTAAATAATTTATAATTTTCTAATTTCAAACTTTTAATTATTATAAGTACCCAAATTCATTTATCTAAAGGAGGTGTCATTGTAATTTATATTTCATAAGTGATTTTGAAAATTAATTCAAAATAGAAATAGTTACATTTCTAATTTTTAAAATTCTATTACAATTAATAATTTTGTTAAATATGCATAAGAATTTAGAAGTTACATTCTAGTTTTGTTAGAAATAATCTAAATTTATTTGTCTACATTACTTTTGTTTCATGTATAAAAAAATTATATATGTAAATTATATGTTAAAATTTAAATGAATAATTTGTGGTATCTTCTATTTGTTACAAATATGAATCAATTTCTAACAACAATAAGCTTTTATTAATTAGTACAATGACATAAATAGACACTATGTTTATCTCTTTATATTACACATTTTAGTGAGCATTATTATATTGCTACTACTCCCCACATTACTATCAGTAGGACTACATGCTATGCATCCTTGTTTTAAAATAAATTGAATGGGTTTTTAAAGAAAAGAGTTCTCCATTTAATAGTTTGTGGAGCAAAGTATTGGTGCTAAATGTATTACAGATTACAAGGGGAAATTTGAAACTGTAAACGAAATATGCTAATTTTTTTGAAGGAGAGTAAATTAAGTTTTCTATTACAATGGGAAAACAAAGCAAAAGAGTGTTAAAGACAAATGCAAATTTAATTTCTGAAATAGAGAATTTAGAACAAGAATTAATAAAGGTGAAGAAAGAAAATATAGGTTTAATTTGTGAAAAGAATTTTTTGCACAAAGAATTGATAAAGTTAAGAAATGAAATGAGTGTAGAAAAGTGCAACTTTTTAAATCAGATTAGTGTTTATATAGATGCAAATGGAGAGCTATAACAACAATTGAAGTCATTTGATGTTGTTAAGAAAAGAAATGAAGAATTGGAGAGAGAAATGAAGAAATTAGAAGAAGAGAATGGATTGTTAAAAGATGATTTAAATCAATTACTTACTTTGAGGAATGTATGCTTGGAGACAAAATAAGTATGTAATATTTTGTGTAGTACAGAAGATTTGGAAGATTTGGAATCATCACTTGATAAATGTGTTTTAAAGATGATAAAGAATATAAAAAAGAAAAGGATAATGTTTTCACAAATAATACTATTTGTGATAATAAGAATATTGGTTGGAATATCATGGAGAAAATGGTTTACAAAGGTAAAGGATTGGGAAAACATAAACAAGGAATCATAGAACCTATTCTACCAATAATGAGACCAAAGTATGAAGGACTAGGATATACAACAGATAAAAGAAATGATGTTGTTGGTTCAAGCAAATTTGTTCAAAGTAAACAATATATTCAATGTTCAAATTGTAACAGGAAAGGACACACGAAAGACAAGTGTTGGGATCTACATCCATGTAATGTTTGTGGTTTAAAGAGTCATAGTGACAGGACGTGTTGGAATAGAGAGTGTAAAAATAGTTCTATGGAAAAGTGCTTTAAAATGGACTTTGGATGGAGTTATGGATCAAGTTGGCAAAAGATCGTCAGTATGATCAAAGGTTTATTTTAAGTACAAATGTTCAAGTGTGAGCAATAATAAAAATCCATCAAAGTGTGAATTTTCAAGAAGGGTTATAGTTGGTTTGAGCAAATTAGAATCATTGTCCAATAACATCCATGAAAAGTGAGATTTCATAAAGGAGAAAAGCCTAGAGATCGTTTCTCTACCATTGAGATGATATTTGTGCCTAGTCTTTGAAGGGTTTGTGGTAATCTAGAACCAATTTCTTGGGTGAAAAACCTAAAGAAAAAATAAATTGTATTAGTTGGAAAATCCCAAATGGTTATAGGTAAACTGGTTAAAAACCCAAAGTATAATGATAAAGCATAATAACAAAGTGATAGTGATAAGGGGAACCAAAATTTTATCTTGTCAATGGGTACCTAAGAAAGCATTAAGAATGCTGGGACTTATTCTATTTGAATTTGTATTGTACTAATTTCTCCCACATATAGATCTATTAGTGGTAGAAATTAAGGGAGGGTGTTAGAAAAATGTTTATTTGATAGTTCAGTAGATGAGCATTAATTATAAAATTTAGAACTCTCTATTTGTATAGTCCAAAATTCTAGAATGTTCCCCTTCTAGAATTTTGGATTGTACAGATAGAGAGTTCTAGATTTTACATGTATTTCTTCAGCACTTTTACATGTTGTTTCATTTAGTTAATTTTTTAGTTCCTTTCTCAAATTTTATCAGATAAATATATTTCTTTTTGTTTTAGGATGAGGACGAGGAGAATATTTCCAATGCTTTCCAATATTTAGATACTTTTTGTCTAGCTTCAGGGTTGGCTATCCAATGGCACAAAACCCTTTGCTACCGATAATCTTTTCTACGAGGCCCTCACTAGTTGCAATAGTACGGCTGGAAATGGGTCCAACATGGTGAAATCTTTAAATTCTTATGTATTCCCTTTGCTTTTCAAGCATCTCTCATGGAGTTGTGGAATGTTGTGCTTGCTCAAATTGAGAAGAAGCTGGAATATTGGATCACTAAGCCCCTTTCACTTGCGGGGAAGTTCCAAATATGTTCCAAAGTACTTGTTGCTACTCATGTCTATTATTCTTCTTGTTGGGCTCCCTCCAAAGCATTGTACCTTAAACTTGAACATCTTCTTAGGAACTTTCTCTGGGCCTTTGATGTTGTACATCATGGGCATGGCTTTCATAGAGTGGCCTGGGACTTTTGTTGTTTACCCAAGGATTCTGGCGGTCTTGGCTTGCTTTCCACCTACAAGTAGGGGATAGCCCTTTATGCCAAATGGGTCATATAGGCTCTCATTGGAGATGAGGCCTAGAAAATTTTGTTATGTCACTGCATTTCTTTAGGCTTTCTGGTTAACCACCTAGTCTGGAAAGGGATTGGTTTTCAAACCCTTCTTGTGACTTTTGAACCTGTTCAGATTCAGGGCACTTTTGTTGCTAAGAGTATTTGGAAATCTTGGGAAACCATTAAACCTTGGCTTTGTTGAGCCAATAATAGATTCAGAGATGGGTTGTCAATGAATCAACAAAACCTTTGGTGGTTGCCCTTGTTTGCCACTCAAGGGGTGCCTTTAGCCAAGATTCAAGGATCCAGTACCCTACATTTATTTTGCAGGAGTATCAAAACATCCAAAGATTTATTCTCCAGGGTTACAATGAGCCTTCAATCATGGGAGGACTTGCAGGTGCAATATAGGCTTATTCATCTAGATCGATAGACAATTGATCTTGTAGTTTCTGTAGTTCCTCCCAATTTTTTACACAAGCTTGGAATTTACTCATCCCACCCTTGGTGGAAAGATTGGAAGTGGTACCCTGCCACTCCAATGACCAATTACAAGCCTAGGCTAGGGTATCAATGGCTAGTGCCCCATCTTTCAATGGGTGATACCCTCAATTAGCGTTGGCATTTTCATTCTTTGCATAAGACTTAGGGTTTTAGATTTGCTACTGTCTAGCATACTATCACTAGGCCAAAGATTTCTCACTTCTCTTAGTGTCTCCTCTACTAGGGCTTGCCTTTGGGTCCTCAGCTCTGGCATCTAGGAGTTCCTAATCCTAGATGCCCTTTTTGTGGCCAAACTGAAAGCTTTTTGCATATTTTTTGGTTTTGCAGAAGAGAAAATTATTAGCTTTGGATTTTTTATTTCTTTAAGCCTTTTCATCCAAAGGCCTTCACTTGGCATATGATTGTTTTGGGTGATGTTCCCAGTCTCCCTTTTAGATATACCCCGATTTGGAATGCTTTCAGAATGGAGAAATTGTTCACAATCTAGAAGGATCACAATGTTATTTTATTCTCTCACGGCTTTCTTGATATTTATGTTGCAATGTACTCTAAAGCACATATATGTAATAATTTCATGATGTAGATCCAAGTTCAAGCTAACAAAGTTGCTCTGGAAGTGGCTCAATTGCAGGAGCTACTTGCTAACTGGGGAAATGCCCCTTGTGTGGTTGCCCAAGTGCCTTAGGATGCTTTGTCTAATGACTGTACTCCTCCTCACGGTCACTAGAGAGGTCAAAGTAGTTCTACTCGCTACTCACAAACTCCTAGGTCACAGCCTCGTAGCCGCTCTCCTAGTGGTGGCTTTGGTGGCCATTGTCGCTTGGCCTCGCCTCCTCAAAGGTTAGGTTTGGGTTGGTCCTCGATGGCTCCCCTTGCTGCCACTAATGCAGGTTGGCCACCTACTCACTATAACCCCAAGTGGGCATTCCCCTGGTTGGATTTAGCCATTTCTCCTTCCAGGGCTGAGGAAGATAAAGATAAAGATAAAGATGTTGTTGCTACTGATGATTGGGCTCCCCTTGAGCCAAGCAATAACCCCAATGATTTTTGGGGTTCTGAAGACAAAGACCCTCCTTCATCTGGCACTATTCTTGTAGCCTAAAGTTTTATATTTCTATTTATATATGTTTTTTGATGAATAGTTGATCTCCAACCTTAGACTGTATGAACTCTTAGGGTGATCATGTATCCCGCGGCCCCTTTTTTGTGAATATGTATCTTTAAAATTTTTAATTAATGGAAAAGGTATATTCATCAAAAATTTGTATGAAGAGGATTTCTTATTTCTTTTTGTGCAGTGAAATTAATAGATTAGGTTTGTGGAATCAGGTCACTATATTAGATTTGTAGAAATGAGTTATTATAAGAGATTTGGGCATGTTAAACTATTAAAATGTTTGTTAAGTGATATTGAAGTTTGAATACCTAACTTTTTTATTTTATTTGGTGTGGTAGGATGAAATGGTGAATCGTTTATCTAGTTGTGTCGTCTCAACTCTCTATATTGTGTATCCATGAGAGATGTTATTGCACTATTCTATTTCATTACCATTTAAATTATTTATACAATATTTTTGTCAGCAATTTCCTTCATAGTACAAGAAAAATGATTCCTATTGGTTAATTGGTGCATATACATAAATGTGCAACTACTAGTTTTATCATTTATATTAATAAGTCAAACATATGATATTAGACTATAAAATCTTAAAATATTTAGAAATATTGATAAACATCTTTTAATTTAATAATCATTTTATTAATGATGTTATGCATATTATAATTTTGAATTGAAAAATATTGTTAAACATAACTTAATTATACCTAGTGCTTACATTATCTAGTGTAAGGGTTTAGTTGATTTGAACTGTAAATTGTTATGTTTTGATCAATTTTTTTTTAATCATTCATCTTAAGCATTGTAGAAGAGATCAATTGTACTACTTGTAGTTATGTTAGATTATGGTTCTTTGTCATGTTTTTTCTTTCTTTACAGAACTTCACCTTGGACAGGGTCAGGGAAATCTTCCAATTTTTTATATTTCCATAGTTAAGATGAGCCATTGAATTTTATAACAACAATAATGTAGAGAAGAGATTTTAATTGATCTACATGTAATAAAGATCTCTACATCATCCTCATATATTTCCTAGGGATATGTTTTACAGTCTTATTGCCTCATTTTTCTTGTTCTATAGTTTGACTTGGTCATTGGTAGAGAATATGTGGGTTACATTTTTTAAATTCTCTCATTCTGTGGGTGTGATATAGCTAGGGGTGTGTGTCATTAAGAGATACCATTCCTCTTGCATTGCTTCAACATTTCATATGTTGTGTAGCCCTTGGTGGAATAACCTTTGTGTTGTTGAACCTCCTCATTGTTGAAACAAGTTGCACAAACTAAGAGGGAGGGGGAGAATCAATATAAATTTTGCACTGATTATTAACTTCAAAAGTTAACCCTAGACAATATAGAAAATATAACCATAAATCAACAATGAATTCATAACACCATGATTTATTTTCTAGGAAACTTTGGACAAGGGAAAACCCCAATAGGGATGGTACCCACACCTTTATACTAATATAAAAATACTCTATTAGGATTTTTTGAGCTTATTAGGAGTCATTACATACATTTAGTACATTATTTTTTATTAGAGGCCTTAACCCTATTAGGAGATGTAGTACAATAGGAGCTCATTACTCATTAAGGACCTGCTCTCCAAATACAAAAGGTAATAGTTACAATACGAAGAATGACTATTCTGACATCACAATGCCTAATTCATCCACAACATAACTTTTATCTTATCTATCAAAGCTTGCATATAACCATCAAAATAGAATCATAACATCATTAGATAACATTCACTATATACATGACACCATGCATGCAAAATCTAACTTCACTTTATACCTCTCCTAATTAATTTCCCAAGGTAGGTGTGCCAAGATGGTGTACCAAATGGGGGAATAAGTGGACACGTTTTTTCTAAAATTACGTAAACTTGAACTTCGATGAGATGCTTGAGGGTCGTCCACTCAAAATGACATGATGTGTAAAAAAATATAAATTGTGGTACTCTTCATCTACTTTCTAAACTACTAGAGTTTTTACAAAATGGATAAGACTAGGTGGGTCAAACCCTATGCACATGAAAAATAGTTCTTGATTATTTTAGAAAAATTAACAAAGTTGTTTTTGCATGCATCACAAAAGACATAGTTATATTCAATATTTTGCAAATCCCTTTGGTAGGATGATAGCTAAGAGTGATATCCATAAGTTATGTATTTTTCTATAATTTTTTGATGAGTACTTTTTTATGAATTAATGAAGTGACTGCATACTAAAATTTTGGTACCTATTCATGTACAGGGCATAACTTGAATCAAAACAATAAAAAATGAATACTTTTTTTTAAAAAAATGTATTAAATGAAGTGTAGAACAATAATACATTTGGTTAAGTATATAAAAAGTTAGACATATGTCTATGAGGACTGTGATGATAATGGTAAAGCTAATTAAAGTTTACAATGGTAATGTTGCCCCAAAAAGGAAAAAATTATATGGCTAGAAAGCTAAGAAGATGTGTGAGATTATGGTGATGATTTTAGAGATATCCACATTATCATTTGGAAATTTGATTGGTGCAGGAGCACCTAGGTTAGGCCACTAAGAAGAAAATAAGGGTCTAGGAGTTTGGATAAGACATAAGACCTAGTAGATAGGAATAAGGATTCATGATTCATGCATGTGAAACACCAAAGACTAATGTTATGCATGAGATGAGCAAATGCATTTGTTGTCAATTAGGAGCAAAAGTGCAAAAAGTGGATTTAGAGGGCCAAATAAGCATAGTGGGGTAAGTATACATGGGAATGGTTTAAATATGGCCTAAATACCTTCCATTTATGTTTTGTAATCATAAGGTATAGACCTACCAACTGTAAGGTGCAAAATGCAAAAATTGTCAATTTTGCAAAAATTGCATATTGACAATTTTGCAAAAAGTGCAACTTTTCTTGTCAAAGCTGCAAAATCAATTAATAGTTACTATAAGGTTACCAATGAATGAATTTTGGTTGAGTTAGGTATGGAATGAGTATGTAAGGCTCTAGAAGTCACTTTTGTATGGCTCGGAATTTTTGGATTGCATGATATCATATGACAAAACAACAAATTGATGGCAGTTGGAAGGAAAGTTGGAGTTTTGGATTCATATGTGATTTAATCATTATTTATTTTTGCAATATAGTTTATGCATTGTTTTCACTAGGTTCCTTTTTTTTTTTTGTTTGGAACAATCCATTCGTGTGCACAATATATATTTTGCTAAACAGTCTGCTTGCTGGCTTGTACTGGGTAGATTGGGAAAAATGGTGTCTACCAGCATTCCCCATGGTTGAAACCTCATGAAACCTTGAGGAATGCTAGTAGAAATATTTTATATTATGTGGGAAAAAGGATGAAGTCAGAAGTAATGGGCCAAGACAATTCCTTGGAAGTCCTAGGCGAGACAATGGTGTACTCAGCTAGAAATTGAGCCAAGGAAAGAAGTTTACTTGCAAGGGTGAATTGATTTGAAGAGGAAGGGTGTTATGTAAGGCTAGAGGATGGAGTGAAGGTACTATGGTTGTAAGGAGGAACTTTGAAAGTTTCTAGGAAGTGAGGGAGATAATAAGGAGTTAAAATGTTGTGAGTGAGGAGTCCTCTCGGTTGATTGCACAATTAGTGCCCCAAATTTAGGAGACAACTCCTTATCAGCAATTGAGGGTTCACTTTTGAGGGACCAAGAATAATGGAGAAATAATTTTCAGAGAGAAGGTTTTGAGAGAAGAAATTTCTCTCATAACCTTTTGGGTGTTTGCAATTTTAGCATCAAAACCAAGTAGATTCTTGTGTTTTGATTCACCCAGTTAATTACGTTGTTTATTGTTCCTGTCTTCTTTGTGATTGTCAAAATTTGTTTCCCAGATTTTGTTGTATGAATCTTTCAATCTTTTATTCTGAATCTTTTTTTTTTCATATCGAATTTCTTATGTATGTGTAAGAATTAAAATATCAATAGAACCCTCGTTTAATAGATTTAAAAAGTGGAATTTAAACTGTGAATGGTTTTGAATTGAAAAGGAAATTTTATATTGAAAATTATGGTTGGCCATATTTTCCCAATCAAGGTATCATTGGAACTTTTATCATATATATATAAAATTAAAATTAAAAAAGGAGTTGGTGGGGCCACCAAACCCCCACCCACCTACGACGCTAGTGGTGAGGCTACATGACAACTATGCCTATTGTCATAGTAGGAGGTATTATCGTTACAACAGTACGCTACTACTACTGTAGCAGCGATGCTGTCGTAGCAGCAGCCACTACAGTCGTAGCCTTTAAGGCAGGCTGTGTGGGCCTTAAATGTGTTTGGTGTTTGGGAATTTTTTTAAAAATTAATTTTAATTAATTTTAATTATTATTTATTATTAAGTTTATTAATAATTTTTATTAATATTTATTATCTTAAATTATTATTTATTAATAAGTAATAATGATTTTTATTAATATTTATTAATTTAAATTATTATTTATTAATAATTTTTATTAATATTTAAATAATTGTTTATTAATATTTAATAATCTAATAACTAATTAATGAATGAGAATATAGTTTTTTAAAAATAATTATTAATTAATTTAATTAAGTTTAATTAATGATGGAGGTTATTAGAAAAGTTTAAATTTATTTAAATTATTATTTTTAATTATTTAAATTAATAATTATTCTTAAGTTATTCGGAATAATGCACTTAAAATTGAATTAGGGTAATTGTACATTTTATTCAAATATAAGAAGCAAGTTAAATTGTAAGGATTAAGATGTAATCTATGTTTTGTGTTTTCATCTTTGTGTAAACACGTAGATGTAATCTATGTGTTTTCAAAATCAAAGCAAACTATGAACTCCACTATTATCTATATGTTGTCTGTGTTTTGGGTTTGGGTTGAGTAGAGTGTTGACCAATTTTAGGATGTTTACCAGAGGCTCAGGAGTTATGTGATTGTGCTATTATGTTGATTTGATCTTGATCTTCTGAATTCAACCATGGTAATGTGTTGGTATGCTCTATCAGACATACCAACAATTTAATCCTTACAACTTAACCCATTTCTTATATTGAATAAAATGTACAATTACCCTAATTCAATTTTAAGTCCATTATTCCAAATAACTTAAGGGTAATTATTTATTTAAATTATTATAATAACACTTATTGATTTTCAAATAAAATAATTTACAATTTTATTAAAATTAGTATTATTAAAAATAATATTTAAATAAATTTAAAACTTCACTAATAACCTCCATCATTAATTAAAGTTTAATTAAATTAATTATTAATTATAAAAAACTATATTATGATTCATTAATTATTTATTAGATTATTAAATATTAATAAATAATTATTTAAATATTAATAAAAATTATTAATAAAATTATTAATAAATAATAATTTAGATTAATAAATATTAATAATAATTATTAATAAACTTAATAATAAATAATAAATAAATTTTATTAATTTTTTTTTTTAAAATCCCAAACACCAAGCACATTTAAGGCCCTCACGACCTACCTTAAAGGCTACAAGCATAGTGGTTGTTGCCCCGATAGTGTTGTCACTGTAGTAACAACAACATACTATCGTAATGGCAGTACCTGCAACTACGGTAGCAAGCATAGCTACCATGTAACCTCACCACTAGCACCACATGTGGTTGGGGGTTTGGTGGCCCCACCCACCCCTTTTTAATTTTAATTTTATATATATTTAATTTTTTCCTTACAAAATTTGTTTTGAAAACAAAACCCCCATAAAGATTTTATATATATATATATATATATATATATATATATATATATATATATATAAGTTCCAGTGATACCTTGATAGGAAAAATACGACCAACCATACAAATTTTCAATATAAAATTTCCTTTTCAATTCAAAACTCTTCCCAATTTAAATTCCAATTTTTAAATCTACTAAATGAGGGTTCTACTCATATTTTAATCCTTGCGTATACAAGAGAATTTTGATACAAAAAAACAAAAGATTTAAAATGAAATATTGAAAGATTCATACGATGAAATTTGGGAAACAGATTTTGACAATCACGAAGAAGATAGGAACAATAAACAACATAATTAGCTGGGTGAATCAAAACACAAGAATCTTCTTGGTTTTGATGCTAAAATTGCAAACACCCAAAAGATTATGAGATAAATTTCTTCTCTCAAAACCTTCCCTCTAAAAATTACTTCTCCAAAATTCTTGGTCCCTCGAAAATGAACCCTCAATTGCTGATAAGGAGTTCTCTCCTAAATTTAGGGCACTAATTGTTTGATCACCCAAGAGGACTCCTTGCTCACAACTTTTTAACTCCTTATTATCTTTTTTGAAACTTCATGCACACTTTATACAATTTAAATATCTTTATTAATTTAATTTGCTTTATCTTTTTAAATTAATTTATTATATTTTAATCTCATGCATACTTTATGAATTTTTTTTTTATAAAAATGATGAATGACCAAGGCCTTGATTATGTTTATTAAACTTTAAAAGGTTTACAAAAGCTTAAGGGTATGTGCAGATCATGGTGTACCAATTTATGGCCTTAAGTGGATCAGCAAATCAGGGTTATGTCAACTTGACACATAATTTTAAAGTGGTTATGGACTTTATATCAAAAAGTTGAAAGAAAATAATCTATAGGAGATTGAATTTAGTTTTTAAACTATTTGGCCTTATCAGGAGAAAAAAATAATTGATTGGTCAAAAGTTTAGATTTTAATGTAGTACTACAAAAATTTCAAGGCGAAAATGAAAAGTAGGTGTATGTCTAACCACCTTAATCAAAATCAAATGATAATATATTTTTAATATAATTATAGATATAAAAAGTAGACTCATGCCTGGATGTGACACATATTTTTTGGTATTTTTATTTCAAATAAATAATTAAATATGAATTTTCTACCAAAATGTTTTCGAAAAAAAAATCCCGTGTCTAACCACGTTAGCTAATAAAATTTTTTACAAATTTTATTTTATTTTATTTGTTTCTTATACCAGGCAAAGCATAGAATGTGACACAACTTTTAGATTTAAAAAATGTTATACCATTTGAAAGTTATAGCTATTTTTCAATCAGTATGTCAATCAACACCTTATAATAATTGTCATTAAAAATTAACTAATAAATACTTATCGAACTAAGAATTTGATAGCAATTATCTTGATGGAATATCGAGAGTGATATTAAAAAGCCCTTTTTCGTTTAAGTCAATTTTGATAAAAATAACATTGTCAGATGGCTACCCAAAGTCTGAGTGTCACTGAAACCCCTCCTCAAACACGTATTTTGGGTTGACTAGGCAGGCTTGGTAAATACTAGGCCTGATCGAATATCCGATTAGCCATGGTAATTTCAAACTCATTTTTGGTGAAAAATTTCAAAAGGGAAGTTTTTTTTAATTTTAAATTTGGAGGGAGACAAATTTAAGAGAGTAACTTTAGACAATTTTAAAAGAAAATATATTTCATGAATGTGTGAACATTAATATTATTATTATAATTATTATTACATTATAGTAATATGCATGATTATTATTATTAAATATATATAGTAGTATTATATGAAAACTTATTCTATATAATAATAAATATTGTTATTATTATTATTAAATCTATAATCTAGTATCACATATGATTATTATTGTTCAATAATCTAATAATATATTATTAATATATTAAAATATACAATATAATATAATTATTAAATATAATATTATCCCTTCGACCCATATGAAGCATTCTAATATGTCCCTAAGAGTCCTAAAATCTCTAGGGACATATCTTGTCATGTAATGGGTCGAAGGGGATCATAGGTCAACTTATCGCCCCCTTCGACCCATACGAAACATTCTAATATGTTGTTAGGGGTCTTAGGACCCCCTAAGGACATATGTCATCATGTAATGGGTCAAAGGGGTTCATAGGTCAACCCATGACCCCCTTCAACCCATATGAATGATTCTAATATGTCCGTAGGAGTCCTAGGAACCCTAGGGAAACCCCTTCGAACCATACAAAGGATTCTAATATGTCTCAAGGGGTCCTAGGACCCCTACGGACATATGTCGTCATGTAAAGGGTTAAGGGGGTCATAGGTCACCCTATGAACCCCTTCGACCCATACGAAGGATTCTAATATGTCCCGAGGGGTCCTAGGACCCCTAGGGACATATTTCATCATGTAATGGTTCGACCCATATGAACGATTCTAAAATGTCCCTAGGGGTAGGACCCTTAGGGACATATGTCGTCATGTAATGGGTCGAAGGGGGTCAGAGGTTTTATATGTCAACCTATGACCCCCTTCAACCCATATGAAATATTTTAATATAATATTGTCCCTTCGACCCATCTGAAGCATTCTAATATGTACCTAGGGGTCCTAGGACCCCTAGGGACATATGTCATCATGTAATGGATCAAAGGGAGTCATAGGTCCACCTATGGCCCCCTTCGACCCATACAAAACATTCAGATATGTCCCTAGGGGTCTTAAGACCCCTAAGGACATATGTCATCATGTAATGGGCCAAAGGGGGTCATAGGTCACCCTATGACACCCTTCGACCCATATGAATGATTCTAATATGTCCCTAGGGGACATAGGAACCCTAGGTACATGTTTTGTCATGTAATAGATCAAATGGAGTCATAGCTCAACCCCTTCGACCCATATGAAGTATTCTAATATATCCTTATGGGTCCTAGGAACCCTAGGGACATATGTCATCATTTAATTGGTCGAAGGGGGTCATAGGTCAACCTATTACCCCTTCAACCCATACGAAAGATTCTAATATGTCCCTAAGGGTCCTAGGACCCATAGGGATATATTAGAATCGTTCATATGGTTCAAAGGGGGTCACAGGTGACATTAGAATTGTTCATATGGTTTGAAGAGGCTCATAGGCATATGTTGTCATGTAATAGGTCAAAGGGGGTCATAAGTGACATATTAGAATAGTTCATTTGGTTCAAAGGGGGTCATAGGTTAACATATGACACCCTTCAACCTATTACATGACAACATATGTCCCTAGGGGTCGTAGAAACCCTAAGGACATTTGTCATCATATAATGGGTCGAAGGGACATACGACCCCCTTTGACCCATATGAACAATTCTAATATGTCCTTAGAGGTCCTAGGAGCCCTAGGGACATATTTCATCACATAATGGATCGAAGGGGGTCATATATCGACCCATATAAAGCATTATAATATGTCCTTAGGGATTCTAGGACCACTAGGGACATATGTCGTCATTTAATAAATCAAAAGGAGCCATAGGTCAACCTATGACCCCTTCGACCCATATGAAGTATTCTAATATGTCCCTAGGGGTCTTAGAACCCCTAAAGATATATATTGTCATTTAATTGGTTGAAGAGGGTCATAGGTCAACCTATGACACCCTTCGACCCATATGAAAGATTCTAATATGTCTCTAGGGGTCTTAGCAACCTTAGGGAGATATGTCATCATGTAATAGGTTGAAAGGGGTCATAGGTCACCCTATGACCCCCTTTGACCCATATGAAAGATTCTAATATGTCCCTAAGGGTCCTAGGACCCCTAGCAACATATGTCATCATGTAATGGGTCAAAGGGGGTTATACGACACCCTATGACCTCCTTCAACCCATACAAAGGATTCTAATATGTCCATAGGGGTCCCAGGACCCCTAGGGACATATGTCATCATGTAATGGGTCGAAAGGGGTCATAGCTCAACCTATGACCACCTTCGACCTATAAAAAAGATTTTAATATGTCCCTAGGTGTCCTAGGACCCCTACGGACATATGTCATCATGTAATGGGTCAAAGAGGGTCATTCTAATATGTCCTTAAGGGTCTTATGACCCCTAGGGACATATGTCATCATTTAATGGGTCAAATGGGCTCATAGGACAACTTATTACCCCCTTCGACTCATACGAAGGATTCTAATATGTCCCTAGGGGTCTTATGACCCCCTAGGGACATATGTCATCATGTAATGGGTCGAAGGGGGTCAGAGGTCACCTTGTGACCCTCTTTGACCCATACGAAGGATTCTAATATGTCCCTAGGGGTCCTAGGACCCCTAGTGACATATGTCATCATGCAATGGGTCAAAATTAGTCATAGGTCACCCTATGACCCCCTTCGACCCATACGAATGATTCTAATATGTCCCTAGGAGTCTTAGGACCCCTAGGCACATATGTTGTGACGCAATAGGTCGAAGGCGGTCATAGGGTAACCTATGACCCCGTTCGACCCATAGGAAGGATTTTAATATCTCCCTAGGGGTCGTAGGAACCCTAGGGACATGTCATCATTTAATGAGTCGAAGGAGGTCATACAGTGACCTATGACCCCCTTCGACCCATACGAAGGATTCTAATATGTTCCTACAGGTCATAAGACCCCTAGGGACATATATCATCATTTAATGGGTCGAAGGGGGTCATAGGGGTGACCTATGACCCCCGTAGACCCATATGAAAGATTCTAATATGTCCCTAGAGGTCTTAGGACCCGTAGGGACATATGTCATTATTTAATTCGTCGAAAGAGGTCATAGGTCACCCTTCGACTCA
The DNA here is from genome assembly GCA_028749045.1 of Cupressus sempervirens. Taxonomy (NCBI): domain Eukaryota; kingdom Viridiplantae; phylum Streptophyta; class Pinopsida; order Cupressales; family Cupressaceae; genus Cupressus; species Cupressus sempervirens. The sequence continues at coordinate 792,971,773 of CM053789.1, forward strand.
TATGAAAGATTCTAATATGTCTCTATGGATCTTTAGACCCCTAGGGACATATTTTGTCATGGAATGGGTCGAAGAGGGTCATAGGTTCCTTCGACCCATATGAATGATTCTAATATGTCCCTAGGCGTCCTAGAATGCCTAGGGACATATGTCATCATGTAGTGGGTCAAAAGGGTTCATAGGTAAAACTATGACCCCCTTTGACCAATATGAACGACTCTAATATGTCCCTAGGCTTCCTACGATGCCTAGACACATATGTCATCATGTAATGGGTCGAAGGGGGTCATAGGTCAACCTATGACCCCTTTCGACTCATACGAAGCATTTTAATGTCTTTAGGGGTCTTAAGACCCCTAGCGACATATGTCATCATTTAATGGGTCGAAGTCAACCCATATGAACGATTCTTATATGTCCCTAGGGGTCCTAGGACCCCTAGGGACATATGTCATCATGTAATAGGTCGAAGGAGGTCATAGTTCACCCTATGAACCCCTTCGACCCATATAAACAATTCTAATATGTCTTGTCCTAGGACACCTAGGGACATATGTCATCATGCAATAGGTCGAAGGGGGTATTAGGTTGCATATGAAGCATTCTAATAAACATATGTCATCATTTAATTGGTCGACAGGGGTCATAGGTCAAACTATGACCTCGTTCAACCCATACAAAAGATTCTCATATGTCCCTAGGGGTCCTACGACCCCTAGGGACATATCTCATCATGTAATGGGTCGAAAGGGGTCATAGGTCACCCTATGACCCCCTTCGACCCATACGAAAGATTCTAATATATCCCTAGGGGTCTTAGGACACCTAGGGACATGTCATCATGTAATGAGTCGAAGGGGGTCATAGGTCAACTTATGACCCTATTTGACCCATACGAATGATTCTAATATGTCCTTAGGGGTTGTCGTCATGTAATGGGTCAAAGGAGGTCATAGGTCATCCTATGACCCTCTTCGATGCATACGAACGATTTGGATATGTCCCTAGGGGTCCTAGGGGTCCTAAGACCCCTAGGGACATATGTCATCATTTAATGGGTCAAAAGGAGTCACAGGTCACCCTATGACCCCCTTCAACCCATACGAAGAATTTTAATATGCCTTGAGGGGTCCTAAGACCTCTAGGGACATATGTCATCATGTAATGGGTTGAAGGGGATCATAGGTCACCCTATGACCCACTTCGACCCATACGAAAGATTTTAATATGTCTTGGGGGTTCTTAGGACCCTTAGTGACATATGTCATCATGTAATGGGTCAAAGGGGGTCATAGGTCACCCTATGAACCCTTTCGACGCATACGAAGGATTCTAATATGTCCCTAGGAGTCCTAGGACCCATAGGGACATGTCATCATGTAACGAGTCGAATGGGGTCATAGGTCACCCTATGAACACCTTCGACCCATAAGAAGTATTCTAATATGTTCCTAGGGGTACTAGGAACCCTAGGTTTATATGTCATTATGTAATGGGTCGAAGGGGGCAATATGTCACCCTATGACCCCCTTCGACCCATACGAAAGATTCTAATATGTCCCTAAGGATCCTAGGACCCCTAGGGTCATATGTCATCATGTAATGGGTTCAAAGGGGTCATATGTTACCCTATGACCCCCTTCGACCCATACGAAGGACTCTAATATGTCCCTAGCGATCTTAGGATGTAAAGGGATATATGTCATCTTTTAATGGGTCGAAAGGGGTCATAGGTCACCCTATGACCTCCTTTGACCCATAAGAAGGATTCTAATATGTCTCTAGAGATCCTAGGACCCCTAAAGACATATGTCATCATTTAATGGGTAAAAGGGGGTCATAAGTCACCCTATGACCCCCTTCAACCCATATGAACGATTCTAATATGTCCATAGAGGGAAATATGTAATCATGTAATGGGTCAAGGGGGTCATAGATCAAACTATGACCCCGTTCAATCCATATGAAGCATTCTAATATGTCTCTAAGGATCTTAAGACCCCTAGGGACATATTTCATCATTTAATGAATTGAAAGGGGTCATCAGTTAATCTATGACCCCCTTCAACCCATATGAAGCATTCTAATATGTCCCTAGAGGTTTTAGGACCCCTAAGGACATATGTCATTATTTAATTGGTCAAAGGGGGTCATAGATCAACATATTACACCTTTCGACCCATACGAAGGATTCTAATATGTCCCTAAGGGTCCTAGCAACCTTAGGGACATATGTCATCATGTAATAGGTCGAAAGGGGTCATACGAAACCCTATGAACCCCTTTGACCTATATGAAAGATTCTAATATGTCCCTAGGGGTCCTAGGAACCCTAGGGACATATGTCATCATGTAATGGGTCGAAAGCGGTCATAGGTTGACCTATGATCACCTTCGACCTATACAAAAGATTCTAATATGACCGTAGGGGTCCTAGGACCCCTGCAAACATATGTAGTGATGTAATGGGTTGAAGGGGGTCATAGGTCAACCTATGACACCCTTCAACCCATACGAAGCATTTTAATATGTCCTTAGAGATCCTAGGACCCCTAGGGACATATGTTGTCATTTAAAGGATCAAACGGGATCATAGGACAACCTATGACCCCCTTCAACTCATACGAAAGATTCTAATATGTCCATATGGGTCCTAGGGACATGTCATCATGCAATGGGTCGAAAGGGGTCATTGGTCACCCTGTGACCCCCTTCGACGCATATAGAGGATTCTAATATGTCCCTACGGGTCCTAGAACCCCTACCAACATATGTGGTCATGTAATGGGTCGAAGGGGGTCAAAGGGTGGCCTATGACCCCCTTCTACTCATACATATGTTGTCATGCAATAGGTCGAACGGGGTCATAGGTTACCCTATGAACCCCTTCGACCCATATGAAAGATTCTAATATGTCCCTAGGAGTCGTAGGACCCTTAGGGACATATGTCATCATTTAATGGGTTGAAGGGGGTCATAGGTCACCCTATGACCCCCTTCGACCCATACAAAAGATTCTAATATGTCCCTAGGGGTCATAGGACCCTTAGGGACATATGTCATCATTTAATGGATCGAAGGACCTATGACCCCCTTAGACTCACACAAAAGATTCTAATATGTCCCTAGCGGTCTTAGGACCCCTACAAACATATGACATTATGTAATAGCTCGAAGTAGGTCATAAGTCACCCTTCGACCAATACGAAGGATTCTAATATGTCCCTATGGGTCCGAGGACCCCTAGGGACATATGTCATCATATAATGGGTCAAAGGAGGTCATAGGTTCCTTCGACCTATATGAACGATAATAATGTGTCACCAGGCATCCTAGAATGCCTAAGAACATGTTGTCATGTAATAGGTCAAAGGGCTTCATAGGTTAACCCATGACCCCCTTTGACCAATATGAATGATTCTAATATGTCCCTAGGCATCCTAAGACACTTACGGATATATGTCATCATGTAATGGGTCAAATGGGGTCATAGGTCAACTTATAACCCCGTTTGACCCATACGAAGCATTCTAATATGTCCCTAGCGGTTTTAGGACCCCTATGGATATATGTCATCATTTAATGGGTCGAAGGACCCCCTTTGACCCATATGAATGATTCTAATATGTCCCTAGGGGTCGTAGGACCCCTAGGGACATATGTCATCATGTAATAGGTTGAAGGAGGTCATAGGTCACCGTATGACCCCCTTTGACCCATATGAACGATTCTAGTATGTCCCTAGGGGTCCTAGGACCCTTAGGGACATATGTCGTCATGTAATAGGTTGAAGGGGGTCATAAGTCAACCTATGACCCCTTTCAATCCATATGAAGCATTCTAATATGTGTCGTCATTTAATTATTCGAAGGGGGTCATAGGCCAACCTATGACCCCGTTCGACCCATACAAAAGATTCTAATATGTTCCTAGGGCTCCTATGACCCCTAAGGACATATGTCATCATGTAATGGGTCGAAAGAGGTTATAGGTCACCCTATGTCTCCCTTCGACCCATACGAAAGATTCTTATATGTCCCTAGGGGTCTTAGGACACCTAACAACATATGTTGTCATACAATAGGTTGAAGGTGGTCATAACTCAACCTATGACTCCATTTGACCCATATGAACGATTCTAATATGTCCCTAGGGGTTGTTGTCATGTAATGGGTTGAATGGGGTCATAAGTCACCCTATGACCCCCTTCGACCCATACGAACGATTCTAATATGTCCTTAAGGATTTTAGGACCCCTAGGGATATATGTCATCATGTAATGGGTAGAAGGGGGTCATAGGTCACCCTATGACCCCCTTCAACTCATACAAAGTATTTTAATATGTCTTGAGGGGTCCTAGGACCCCTAGGGACATATGTCATCTTGTAATGTGTTAAAAGGGGTCGTAGGTCACCCTAAGACCCCGTTGGACCCATACGAAAGATTCTAATCTGTCCTGAGGGGTCTTAGGACCCCTAGTGACATATGTCATCATGTAATGTGTCAAAGGGGGTCATAGGTCACCCTATGACCCGATTTGATGCATACGAAAGATTCTAATATGTCCCTAGGGGTCTTAGGACTCATAGGGACATATGTCATCATGTAATGGGTCAAAGGGGGTCATAGGTCACCCTATGACCGCCTTTGACCCATACGATGTATTCTAATATGTTCTTAGGGGTCTTAGGACCCCTAAGTTCATATGTCGTCATGTAATGGATCAAAGGAAGTCATAGGTCATCTTATGAACTCCGTCGACCCATACGAAGGATTCTAATATAGGACCCGTAGGGTCATATGTCATCATGTAATTGGTCGAAGAAGGTCATAGGTCACCCTATGACCCCCTTGACCCATACGAAGGATTCTAATATGTCCCTAAGGATCTTAAGACCCCTCGGAACATATGTCATCATTTAATGGATTGAAAGGGGTCATAGGTCACCCTATGGCCCCCTTCAACCCATACGAAGGATTCTAATATGTCCCTAGAGATCTTAGAACCCCTAAGGACATATGTCATCATTTAATGAGTCAAAGGGGATCATCAGTCACCCTATGACCCCCTTTGACCCATACAAATTATTCTAATATGTCCCTAGGTGTCTTAGGGACATATGTCATCATGTAATGGGTCGAATGGGGTCATCGATCGACCAATAACCCCGTTCGACCCATAAGAATGGTTTTAATATGTGTCTTCATGTAGTGGGTCGAAGTAGGTCAATCTATGACCCCCTTCAACCTATATGAATGATTCTAATATGTTGCCAAGGGTCCTAGGATGCCTATAGATATATGTCATCATCTAATGGGTCGAAGAGTATCATACGCCAACCTATGACCCCCTTCATCCCATACAAAGCATTCTAATATGTCCCTAGGAGTCTTAGGACCCCTAGGGACATATGTCATCATTTAATTGGTTGAAGGGTGTCATAGGTTGACCTATGACCCCCTTCGACCCATATGAAGCATTCTAATGTCCTTGTTGTCATTTAATGGAACGAAGGGGGTCATAGGGAAACCCATATGAACAATTTTAATTTTTCTAAGACCCTTAGGGACATATTTTGTCATGTAATGAGTTGAAGGGGGCCATAGGTTAACCTATGACTCCCTTTGACCAAAATCAAGCATTCTAATATGTTGGACCCCTAGGGACATATGTCATCATTTAATTGGTCGAAGGGTGTCATAGGTCAACCTATGACCCTCTTCGACCCATACAAAGGATTCTAATATGTCCTTGAGGGTCCTATGACAACTAGGGACATATCTCATGTTGTGATGGGTGGAAGGGGGTCATAGGTCACCCCATGACCCCCTTTGACCCATACGAAGGATTCTAATATGTCCCTAGGTACCCCTAGGGACATATGTTTTCATGTAATGGGTCGAAGGGGGTCATAGGTCACCCTATGATCCCTTTGACCCATATGAAAGATTCTAATATGTCTCTAGGGGTCCTAGGACCTCTAGGGACATATGTCATCATTTAATGCATTGAACCGTCGACCCATATGAATGATTCTAATATGTCCTAGTGGTCCTTGGACCCCTAAGAACATATGCTGTCATGTAATGGGTGGAATTGGGCCATAGGTCAACCTATGACCCCCTTTGACCCATATGAAGCATTCTAATATGTCCCTAGGGGTCGTAAGACCCCTAGGGACATATGTCATCATTTAATGGGTTGAAGGGGGTCATAGGTCACCCTATGACCCCCTTTGACCCGTATATATTAATATATATATTATATTTATAAATTATAATACTAATAAGATAATATATTATTATATATTAATGAAATAGCTCGTAATAATAATAATATATTATAGATTATAATAATAATATATATTAATATCATATATATATTACATTATTATATTTAATATAAATATAGGAAAAATAATAATAATATAATATAATAATATGTATTATATTTATCAATTATAATAAGAATAACATAATATATTATTATATATTAATAGATTATATGTTATATCTTTATGTTACATTATTATTATTATTATTATATATATCTTTACATAGTAATATAACTCAAATAATTGATAAGTTATAAACTATAACTTACGTATTCAATTTTCCCTCCAAAATCTTTTAGGAGGCATATCGGATATCTAATTTAAAATTAGATATCCGATTTGATATTAGATATCCAATTTGAGATCAGATATATCATATTACTGGCATCATTTTCTAACATATTCCCTATCCCTGCAGACCCAACAACATCACTTTTTGGGATTTTTTTTTCACGGGTTTTACAAAAAGTCATGTTTTGGGACTGAACTAGTCAAAAAAAGTTTGAAAATATAACTCTAGGTGTCTGATATTGTCATTTGAATGGGGAGAAACAGTCTTTAAAAGGCTAAACACAAAAGAAAGGTATCTAATGAAATCATTGTGGCATAGAGGGAAAGGGAGAAAATGGAACACCGAAGAAAAAGGCAAGGTATGTTTAATATTATTCAAGTTGATGATAAATTAGTCGAAGGTGAAATCATAAAGTCAGATAATGAATATGTACGGTTGGGGAATGAAAATGTACCTATTCAAAATGATAATTCTGGAATTAAAAATTTAGAGAATGAAAATTTTGAGGACGAAATTCTACCAAGTCATGATCCAAATCGCATAATTGACCATGTCGAACATGACAATGCATAGGAACCTAATGCACAAGAACCTTACATATCTCCTAATTATAATCAACATGAAGTTTCTAAAACACCAAAATGGATAATTAAAATTGATGAAATGATTATTACTAGTTTGGAAGGGAAAAAATCAGAAAGAACCATTCGGTTATGGGCTTCAAGATTATATAAGATGTTTTTTGGAAACAAGACAGTGGTAGAGCAATGTCAGCTTTTCATGCAATCATTAAAGATGCAAAAGATGAGACCTATGCTTTCCAAATTGAAGATTCATGTCAATAAAAAGTTGGAAAGAAATGCCATTATTGTGAAGAATCTTTTTAGTGCTCTCAACAGCATTGGAAAAAATAGTAGGGAGAAGGATAACAGAGCTACTCGAAGGGTTGTTACAACATCTTGGTAAGTCATAATTTGAGAAAGGGTAGATATATGAGACAAACTTGTATTGATTTGAATCTAAATCATACTACTTTGGGAAGAGCACTTAGTCGACGAGAGAAAATTGATAATCCTCTTCAAAATGAAAAATGGGCATTTAGTGGGAGACTTTCATGTTTTGATAAGAAGCTATCTAATGTTGTGAAGGAAGAAATTACACAATTTTGGCACTCTAGCTTACGAGTATCACCCAATGCTAAAGATGTGTTAAAGTTGAGAATTAGCATCAAACACCGCACGCCACATCCTAAACACTATTTGGAGGTAAGTCAAACTATGTTGTTCAAACACTTTAGAGAGAGCGATCCAAGTCTTTATATATCACAAAGGGCTTTTGAATTTTTGAAGCCATTTTATTGTGTGTCACTCAAAATTCGAAATACATGTTTTTGCAAATATTATATTGAGTTTTCTATGCACCATGAACTATTACACTCCATCCATTCTACTTTGCATAGTAAAGAAATGTTGGAGGATTGTGGTGCTTGTGGGCTTCCAAAATCATCAAGAGACTTGCTAGATCAACTTTTGTGTTGTAGAGTTGATGGTTTTTTTTTAATAGAAATGTTTGCTTAAATGAGAAGTGTTCAGAATGTGGTGGCTTATCCAAGTTTGACACATGTTTTCATGAGGGGTGCGAACAAGATCTTGGAAAGATAATAGTGAAAAAAAAGGTATATGAAATGGTGAATTACACATTGAAGAGTGGGGGTGATAGCTCTAGATGTGAATTGGTTGGAAAAGATATTAGTGAGGCTAGTTTTGTTTCATATTTCAAGGAAAATATTTTTTACAAGTATGTAAGATATAGTCATAGGTCTTAGTGGTTGGATCAACAATTTAAAATGTGTAAGAAGACTATTCCCTTTGGCACTATTATATCAGTTGTTGATTTTGCTGAGAACTACATAGTGCAATCTGAAAATGAGACATCATCTCAGTATTACAGCTCCATTTAGATTGCTATTTTCATTCACATAACATATGGACATGCCCCTGATAGTGTAGAAGCTAATCGAAAGATTATTAGAGAGTATCATTTTTATATGAGTGATGATAGATCTCACTCTCATGAGTTTTTGCAACATTTTTTTGAGAATTATTTTGATTTCTTACATGAGCATACAATTGCTATGGATAGGCATATCATTTGGTTAGATAACTATACAAGTCAATTCAAGAATGCTCGCATATTTTATTGGTTGTGTAGGATGCATGTAGAGAGAGGGGTGCCTCATATTTAGAGTTTTTTTGAGTTTGGCCATGGAAAAGGGGAACATGATGGAGAAGGGGCATGTGTGAAGAGAGCTATAATTAAGAAGCAACTCAAGATTTTAACAAAAAAGCTTCTTGATGCTCATAACATTGTTGATTGGTGTAGTTTAGCATTATCACAAGGGGGGACTCTTGATTCAGTAGTATGCAAGTTCTTTTGGTTGGTTGAGGAAGGGTCCATAGTTGATATATCGGATTGTGCTATAGTGAAAGACTCATTAAAAATGCATTCATTCTGGAGCTTTGATTCTAGAACATGGACCATTTGAACATGACAACTAGCTTTCTTTTGTCCTAGTTGTTTTTGGTGTGATTGGGATCACTGTGAGTCAAGTGAGTGGGTGGACACATGGGCTCCACATTATCTTACTCCATTTTCTATCATACCCTCTATTAGAAATGATGACATGGAAAGTTCACTTGAGCATAACCATCTGTCAAATCTACTTCAGCCAATGCATGTCTTTGCATTGGTTGCACCATAGGAGAATGATGAGAAATCTGATTATTGGTTAGCACGTTGTGTAAGAGGTAAACAAAAACTTTCACAACCAATCATAGATGATGATGGATTCACATATCCTACTAGTTCAGTGGTTGTCATTGGAACATGGTTGCGGGCATACATGCTTAGAAGGAATAGAATTCCATCATTTGAAGACTATTAGAAGCACAAAATAATTCTCATATATTCGCATCTTATTATAGCAACAAATGTAAAGTAGTTGAAGAATCAAGGAAGACCAAAAGTAAAAGAACTTTTTACCATTACTAATGAAGATCATGAAGCCCTGTTGGAGACCTAAAATAGAGAGAGAACCCTACTGAAACACTCGACTAGGTTTATTTACTTCTTATGTTATTTTCTTCATAATGATTCAATGAACTTATGATTATCTTGTTTAATACAATAAGTTACTAATTTTTTTATGATATTGGAATGTAGGTACATCATGAAGAGTTGGGGTGGGGGTGGTGGTGGTTTCGGGCAGAATTCCTAAGACTTATGATGTATTGTGATGTAAAATGTGAACTTTTTTAGTATATGGTTTTTGTAATAGTGAAAAAGACTGGTTAAATTAGTTGCACATTTTAATTTGTATTTTGGTAGGTTCTTTGTAAGGAATTATAAGAGGAAGATATTGAACAAGTTCTTGCAAATCATATTTGCATTTGATACAAGGCTATAAGGACAATTTTAAGAGTATTTATAACTATATGAAAGATAATTGCTTGCGGATATCTTATTACAAGTTTGGTTTTTTTCTTATTTGACATAGAGTTGACATTATGATTATTAAAACTATTTTTATCAAACTAATCAAATAAGAAAAATCTAGAAAGTATGGATGAACAATTAGAATACTTGATTTTTTTTAAAACAATTTGGGGAAGGTGTCAATAAGTTTGAATACTCATTCGCAATGAGGCATTGAAACAAAAAGTGATTTTATGATGCTAATATTGTGTAAGCCTTTTACTACAAGTCTTATCAATGCATTTCATTATTTTTTATGGTGTGAGGTTTCCATTGTATTTATTACTTATTATTTTATTCTAATAATGTAATCTTGTATATTGTCAAAGTCAAACCCTTGTATATTGTCAACATTTGGGATTGAAGCAACATGTTGCATTTGATCCTCTCCATAATCCTCTTCATGTTCAAGTGCATCATGGTTCATATTGTTTCTCATTTTTATTGGTTCATCATGGTTACCATGCATTATTACAACCATGCCAACTCTTCCTCCATTGGTTACCATGTTTAGAATCATTAGAAAAATTGCATATACTCTGAATTTTTAGTAGCAAGGTTCTCACAAATTTTTTTTACAATACTATAAAAATAATCTTGTAAGCTTTGGTTAGCTACAATCTCCAAATGAGCTATTCATTAATATGGTGATTTAACATCACCAAAACATGTTGAGCTCTTAGGCCCACCCCTTGAAACAAGAGTAAAATTGACAAGAATCCCTTTGCATGTAGTCTCAAGCCTCCCCAAATGAACTAGTCATTACCAAGGTGGTTCAACATCACCCATTAGTGTTGAACCCTTAGGCCCACCCTTCCAATTGAGAGGAAAAATGGTTCTTAGTCCAATAATGATCTGATTTCTAGGATCTAGGACTATTACAGAGAATGCTAACCAATTACATAAAGTTAATTTTAAAGCTTTAATAAAGAAAAGTTAACATAATTGCAAATAAGAAAACATAGAATGAGATGATAGAAAGAGAGATAGAGACACAACACATTTGATTTCAGAGTTTTCCCAGGAAGGACTACATCCCCGGTCTAGCTCCAATAGGGGGACTGATCTGATTAACTCCAATAAATCAATACAAGTGATTTGTGACAATTCCCTTCAAGCACACGTAGAAAAATTCCTCTATGTGCAGGAAAAATCACTAAGTCTCCACATAGACAAACTCTCTCTCACCATTTGCATAATTTCTCCCTTCATTTTCCATGCCTTCAAAAGGCCTCTAAACCCTCTTTTTATACAAAATATTTGCCTAATAATAGGGAAAAATATATTTAGACCCTTAAAAAAGTCTCCCTCGGAATGAGTCTCATTTCTATTTTATAAATTTGTCCTTATTTACTAATTGCCCTTATTTAGGCAAGGAAGAATTGGGCTTTGACAGATTTTAAATAAAGTCTGTGCTAATAATATCACAAGCCACTTGCATGGCACAATGGTAATGAAGGTTTTGAAAATGCACATAATAGAGGGAGGTCGGTGGTTCCAACCACCACACTGACCTCTAGCATTTAACTCAAATTAGTACCATCTAAACAATAAATAAAACATTCCTTAAATAGTTCTCAAAGGTTGCCGACAGTGTAACGACCACGAGCCAAATTTTAGGGGCCGGTGGTTGAGGGTTCAAAACCCGACACTGCTCTCAATCATTTTTTTATTTTTAAATTTATAATTATTATTTTTTCCACCTCATCGTCTCAAACTTCAATTGGACATATCTTTCACATACGAACTCCATTTTTCACGAAACGAACGTTGTTGGAAAGCTCTTGACGAGATCTTCAATTTGAAATCCATTTTTGACCACTTTTGAGATGATTTTATTTTCACCTTTTGATGACCTCTCTACCTTTTTTGACCAAACTTTGATTGGCTATAACTTTTGCGTACAATCTCCTTTTTTGCTCGTTCGAATTGCATTGGGTGCAGAATTTTGAAGACATTAAAATGATGTTGATTGTTGGAGTTTTGAAGATACTTTAATTTTTGGTGAAAATATCCCCTAGATGAAGCCTCCCCACTGAGAAGCTTTCGGACCACCAAAAGTTTGGATTACTCAGAAAGAAGGTGAGGGTATTTCTCCCTCACTTTACCAATCTCCATCCATCATGCCTTGCTTGGATGCATCCCCTTCAATCCCACTTAGAGGTATTCAACTGGTCTTCTTCGTGAAGTTTTGACATTCTTCTGGCAATTTTGTCATGTAATCTGGTGAAAGATCATCAACTAATGGAACCTGAATGCTAATGTCCTCATCTAAGATCATTGGAGGCTCATACAACTTCAGATTCTCAACATTTACAACTGAGTAAACTTGCATGTATGGAGGAAGATTAAGGCGAAAGGCATTAGTACCAATCTTTTCCAAGATTTCAAAAGGACCACACCTGATAGGCTTGAGCTTTCTTCCTTCATCTTGCATTCTTTCCTTACTAATATGTAACCAAACTCTATCACCAACTTGGAACTAATGATCAATGTGACGCTTATAATGGCGAGCCTTGTATTTTGCTTGGCTCTGCTCCAACTATGATTCTACTACTTGATGGATTGCTTGGACCTTTTGGATGAACTTCAAAGCCCTTTCTGCATTATGGCATCCATCGATGATGTCTTCCTTTCCAAAAGCAAAATCTATTGGTGTTTTTGGCTAATATTTGAAGCAAGTCTCAAAAGGAGACCTCTTTGTAGAAGAGTGTGCTGCATGGTTGTAAGCGTGTTGCACATAGTGAAGAATTTCATCCCACAACTTAGGATGCTTGCTATAGTAACCTCCAAGAAGATGCACAACTGTCCTGTTCACTACCTCTATCTGTCTATCAGTCTGTGGATGGAAGGTTGTACTCTTCTTCAGCTTGGTATCCATGAGTCCCCACAAAGATGACCAAAATTCCCCTAAGAATCAAGAATCTCAATCCAATACAATAGAAGTAGGTAACCCAAAATGAACCCTTACATTTTGAAAGTACAAATGAGTAGTTAGTTTAGTAGTGACCTGCATTTTGCAAGACAATAAAATACACATTTTACTGAACTGATCAACTACTACATACAAATAATCATGACCCTTCCTAGACATAGGTAAACCCCCCACAAAGTCCATAGACACACTTTCCCATGGATGGGATGGTACAGGTAATGGTGTGTACAAACCCAATTTCCTATTACTTGGCTTACTGGTTGCAGACATTACACATCCTTTTATATACTTGGTGATAGTTTCCTGCATACGAGGCCAGTAACAATATTTTTGCAATTGAGCTATTGTCTTACTTACCCTAAAATGCCCTGCAATCAAAGAGTTGTGTGCTTCATGGATTACCTGTGCCTGTTCATCTTTAGAAATGCATACTTTTCCCAAGTGGTACAAAAAATTATCCTGCACATAGTAATCTTTCTCTTCCACATGTTTACCCTGGATTAAAGCTGCATAGATACCCTTAAAGTCCTCGTCATTAGCATATTCTTCTTGAAAACTTTCATGAACCATAGAACTGTTCTGAAGGATTATCAAAGCATTCTTAACAGGAGGCCTAGAGAGCATATCTGCTACTTTGTTATGGGAACCCTTTTTATACTTAATTACCAAATGAAACTGTTGTAGAAAACCCATCCACCTAAAATGCCTACTCTGTTGCAACTTAGATTCTAAGTGCAAATATTGTAGCTGCTGGTGATCAGTGTGGATTATAGTTTCCTTTCCCATTAAGTAGTGCTTCCATTTTTTAACACTCTGAACTAAACCATAAAGTTCCTTATCATAAGTAGGATAGTTACTTACTACTCTCGAAAAAGTTTTACAATGGTAGCAGACTAGTTTACCTCCTTGCATGAGTATAGCTCCCATGGAAAACCCGCTTGCATCTGTCTCAATCTCAAATGGTTGATGTAAATCTGGTAAAGCCAGAACTGGTGCAGTGCTCAACCTTTCCTTCAAAGTGTCAAAAGCCTTCTGTTGTGGAGCTCCCCACTAAAAATTTGCCTTGGTACTGGTCAATGCATGCAACGGTGATGCAATATAAGAGAAGTTTGCAATGAACTTTCTCCAGTACTGAATTGCACCTAAAAATATCTTGACTTCTGTAACTATACTTGGCTTAGGCCATTTTACAATACATTCAACCTTCACAGGGTCTACTTTCAATTGACCATTTCCTATGACATAGCCTAAGTACACTAAGGATGTCTTTGCAAATTCGCATTTTGACATCTTTACATAGAGTTTTTCTTTTCTCAATACATCAAGTACTTTTTTTACATGAATTACATGATCATCCTAAGACTTACTAAATACAAGAATATCATCTAGATAGACAATGAAAAAATCATCAATAAAAGGACGAAAGACATCATTCATGACTCTCATGAATGTAGCTGGTGCATTAGAAAGCCCAAATGGCATTACCAACCACTCATAAAGTCCCTGTTTTGTCTTGAAAGCAATTTTCCAAATATCATTTTCTGCTATTCTTATTTGATGATATTTGCTATGTAAGTCTAGCTTAGTGAAATAAATTGCATATTTCAACTGATCAAGTAAATCATCAATTATGGGAAGAGGGTACCTTTTCTTTATTGTTATCTTGTTCAAAGCCCTATAGTCTATGCACATTCTCCAAGTCCCATCTTTCTTTGGAACCAACACAATAGGAGAACCACAAGGAGAAGTACTAGGACGAATAACTCCTTTCTCGATAAGATCTTGAACTTGCTTCTTGATTTCTTCATTCTACAAGACTGATAAATAGTACATGCCGATATTAGGAAGTGGCGCTTCTAGTTGCAATTAAATTTCATGTTGTATCTCTCTTTTAGGAGGCAATCCCTTTAGTTCCTGAAACAAGTCATCGTAGGCGGAAACAACTTTGACCATTTCAGCTTTATGTTTCATATCACATCCCTTAAATGCCTCAGATGTTTCATCTTCTTTAGCTTTTACAAGAATTAACACAAAGTTCTTACTAGAGTTGACTAACCTTTTCATTTGACCAGCATTGACTAATGCCAAATTGGTCTTAACGTTATGTGCCCGTATAATGTATTCAATATTGTCTTTAAACAAATGATACTTATTTTCCCCCCTATAGAAGATAGCCTGTCGATTATATAAATAGGGACTCCCAGGTACAAGACCACAAATATCTACAGGGACTACATCAGCTTCTACCTCATCTACAAAGTTTGCAGTGATAGAAAATGTTAACTTACATTGCTTGGTTACCTATAATTGCACATCATTGCAAACCCATCCAAGAGGATATGGATTTGGATGAGGTGTTGTAGTCAAATTAAGCTTCTTAACAATTTCCTCAGATATCAAGTTAACTTGAGAACCCGTATCAACTAATGTATCAACCTTATTTTGCTTGATGACAACTCGAATGTGAAACAATTCATTCCTTTTCTTATCATTCTTAGGAGAAGAATCTTCACTTGTACTTGCACTTATGCTAGAAGAACTAGTAGCTGATGAAAGAGAAATACCTTTTCCTTTACCTTGGATCACAATAGCAATGATCTTTGTTTCATCTTTGGAGTCAGATCCAAGATCCTGTTGAGCTACAACAGCAATCTTTTGTTTGCCTTTATTTCCACCAAATCACTTCGGACTCTTTTCAAGATGTAGCTTCCAACACTTAGAATCATCATGCCCTTCTTTCTTGCAATGTGAGCATGTGGGTTTCTCACCCTCTTTCTTTACTGTAGCTATCTTTTTACCCTTCCCTTTGCCTTTGGACTTTTCCTCAAACTTAGATGACTTTTTGTCAGACTTATCAATGAAGGTACATGTACCTCTTGAGTCTAAATGTGTTGCCTATACACATACTTCATCCAAATTACAAGGATTTAGGATGAAAATAGAGTGCCTTAGGTAAGAATGAAGACCACCTATATACTTGAGTAAAGTGTTCTGGGTATACAATGGGACATTTAACGAAATAGCCCTTTAATGAAACTCATGGGTGTACTCTTGGACAGTTTGACCTTTCCCTTGCCGAAAATGTTGCTAGTTGATCATTAATTGTTGCATATGGCCTAGGGGGTAGAATTGCTTCTTTAAAGCACTAAAAAATTCTGACCAAGACACATTTAACTTACCATGTTTTGAAGTTTCATGCTGGGTCCTACTCTCCCACCAAGTTAGAGCTACACCGCCTAACCAAAGAGTCGCTAACTAAATTCTATCAACATCATCTACAAGGTTTTGGACTCTATAGTAGACTTCTACTTGTTGAATCGAGTCATCTAATTTCTCAGCATTTAACTCCCCACAATATTTTGGCAAGTCAAACTTTATATCCAACTTAATTTGAGGCTTATGTCCGCCTTTAAAAATATTAGAAAACTCAGAATGTGTAGAAGAGGGAGAAGAAGGGGGAGAAGGAGAAGAGGGAGATGAGGGAGGAGATGGAGGCTCACGGTTAGGATCATGATCAACGCCTTTCTTTTTCCCTTTGTCATCACGAGCTACACGCCTTCATATCTTGTTTTCTCTTTCTTGTAACAAGACTTCTACCATTGTTTGCAAACTTTGGAGAGTCTTCTAGACATTTTGCTCTTTTGAACCTTGTCCATCACCTTTATCTTCCATTTGAAACGATGGATTAGCTCTTCATTTTCCGATCTCAAGATTATATTCTTCAGGATCACCTTCGCCTTGATTCAACTTGGATCTTGTTAACATTCAAATTTGCAATACCAGTCCAACAAAGCTCTAATACCAAATTTGATCTGATTTCTAAGATCTAGGACTATTAGAGAGAATGCTAACCAATTACATAAAGTTAATTTTAAAGCTTTAATAAAGAAAATTTAACGTAATTGCAAATAAGAAAACATAGAATGAGATGATAGAAAGAGAGATAGAGACACAACACATTTGATTTCGGAGTTCGTCTCGGAAGGACTATGTCTCTGGGTCCAGCTCCAATAGGGGGACCGATCCAATTAAATCCAATAAATCAAAAGAAGAGATTTGTGACAATTCCCTTCAAGCACACACAACAAAATTCCTCTATGTGCAGGAAAAATCACTAAGTCTCCACATAGACAAACTCTCTCTCACCATTTGAATAATTTCTCCCTTCATTTTCCATGCCTTCAAAAGGCCCCTAAACCCTCTTTTTATACAAAATATTTGCCTAATAATAGGGAAAAATATATTTAGACCCTTACAACAGTCTCCCTTAGAATAAGTCTCATTTCTATTTTATAAATTTGTCCTTATTTACTAATTGCCCTTATTTAGGCAAGGGAGAATCGGGCTTTGACAAACTTTAAATAAAGTCTGTGCTAATAATATCACAAGCCACTTGCATGGTGCAATGGTAATGAAGGTTTTGAAAATGCACATAATAGAGGGAGGTCGGTGGTTCCAACCACCACACCAACCTCTAGCATTTAACTCAAATTAGCACCATCTAAACAATAAATAAAACATTCCTTAAATAGTTCTCAAAGGTTGTCGATAGTGTAACGGCCACCAGCCAAATTTTATGGGCTGGTGGTCGAGGGTTCCAAAGCTGACACCGCTTTCAATCATTTTTTTATTTTTTTATTTTTTATTTTTAAATTTATTATTATTATTTTTTCCACCTCATCATCTCAAACTTCAATTGGACATATCTTTCACATACGAACTCTATTTTTGACGAAACGAATGTCGCTAGTTAGCTCTTGATGAGATCTTCAATTTGAAATCCATTATTGACCACTTTTGAGATGATTTTATTTTCACCTTTTGACGACCTCTGTACCTAGTTTGACCAAACTTTGACTGGCTATGACTTTTGTATACGATCTCCTTTTTTGCCCATTTGAATTGCGTTGGGTGCAGAATTTTGTAGACTTTAAAATGATGTTGATTGTTGGAGTTTTGGAGATACTTGAATTTTTGGTGAAAATATCCCCCAGATCAAATAACATTAATGAAATACAAGGTTGTTGATCATCCACATACCTACTGCATCTAATAAAAAGAAATTTCAAGAATGCATGACATGTTTCCAAATGCATATCCATAAAATGCACAAAAATGAGATTCTATAATATTAAAGGATGCTAATCCCTTTGCATACACCCTTTAGCATCTCTAAAAGAACAAGTGATTTCCGTGTGGATTCAATATCACCCAAACATGTCGAGCCCTTAAGCACACCCATTTGAATTAGTAGGAAAATGGATTGGTTATCCAACAATTCTCATGCTAAGAAAGCTTGTTAATCGATCACATACCAACCACATCTCATCAAAAATAAATAAATCAAGTAACGTATACATGAGGTATGCACAATCACTAACCATTTTATGCACTTTTTTATCACATCAATACATGGAACACTAGTGCAAATCACCTAATTATTTTTCTTTTCTTGATGTACTAAGGTCTAGGGATAGATCTAATGATCTTCCTGTGACCATCCACATTTGTAATGGACACAAGACCCCATGGTGCAACTATAAGCCTTGGCCATCAATTGGTCCAATAAAGTGGATTTTTGGTAAATTCTATGTTTTTTAGGTAAGTCTAGATGTTTAGAACATTATTAGGGTCCCTAGGAGTTTGTAGAGTCCATTTGCAATTTGCAATAAAACTTGTCTTAGTGCAAAAAGTTGCTCAACAACTTTTGCAATTTTCTTGACAACTTTTCAAAATCTAACTCCTAACAGCTAGAACTATTCAAATTGTCAATGCCATTAGCTCTAGGTGGGCGGGTGAACCCTAATGAAACCCTTGTTTTGGCCACAAAGACCATCCATTGTCTGCAGCCACCCCATACCGAGGAGTCTCCAAGGTGCTCTAAGTGCGTTTCAAGGTCGATATTCCAAGGGTCATAACTCGGAGCTCATGAGGACTGTCAATGAATTGTCAAATGCTATAGGACGGTGGTTTTGAGACCTAAAATAACCTATCTCATTTTGGAGAGATCACATTCCATTTGGATTCGGCATAGCGATCTTGCTGGATGCCAAAACTTAGAATGTGCTTCAGTTCATAGGTGCACCATAGCGTACATTTGAAACCACTGATCTTGGCCTTGAATCATCAATACCATTAGCTCTGAGTGGGTGGGTGAACCCTAGTGAGACCCTTGTTCTAGGCACGGAGACCATCCATCATCTGCGACCACCCTGTATTAAGGAATCTCCAAGGTGCTCTAAGTGCGTTTCGAGGTCAATCTTCCAAGGGTCATAATTTGGAGCTCGCGTGGGCTATTGATAAACTATCAAATGCTACAAGATGGTGATTTTGAGGCCTATAATAATCTATCTCATTTTTGAGAGATCACATTCCATTTGGATTCGGCACAGTGATCTTGCTAGATGCCAAAACTTGCAGTGTGCCTCAGGTGCACCATAGCGTAACTTTGAAACCACTAATCTTGGCATCAAATCGTCAGTGCCATTAGGTCCGAGTGGGAAAGTGAACCCTAGTGAGACCCTTGTTCTGGCCACGAAGACCATCTATTGTCCACGGCCACCCTGTGCTAAAGAGTATCCAAGGTGCTCTAAGTGCGTTTCGAGGTTGATCTTTCGAGGGTCATAACTCAGAGCTTGTGAGGGCTATCGATGAATTGTTGAATGCTATAGGATCGTGATGCTGAGGCCTAAAATAACCTATCTCATTTTTGAGAGATTTCATTTTGTTTGGATTCGGCACAATGATCTCACTCAATGACAAAACTCACAGTGTGCCTCAATTCATAGGTGCACCACACGTTGAATCGTCAGTGCCATTAGCTCCAAGTGAGTAGGTGAGCCCTAGTCTCACCCTTGTTCCAACTACAGAGACCATACATTGTTTGCAGCCACCCCGTACCAAGGAGTCTCCAAAGTGCTCAAAGTTTGTTTCAAGGTCAATCTTCAGAGGGTCATAACTTGGAGCTTGTGAAGACTATTGATGAACTATCAAATGCTATAAGACAGTGATGTTGAGGCCTAAAATAACCGATCTCATTTTTGAGAGATCACATTCCGTTTGGATTCAGCACAGTGATCTCACTCGATGCCAAAACTTGTAGTGTGCCTTAATTCATAGGTGCACCACAGTGTAACTTTGAAACTGCTGATCTTGGCTTCAAATCATCAACACCATTAGCTCCAAGTGGGTGGGTGAACCCTAGTCACACCCTTGTTCCATCCATGAAGGCCATCCATCGTTCATGGCCACCCCATACTGAGGAGTCTCCAAGGTGCTTTAAGTGTGTTTCAAGGTCAATCTTTTGAGGGTCATAAATCAGAGCTTGTGAGGGCTATCAATGAACTATCAAATGATATAAAATGGTGATACTAAGGCCTCAAATAACCTATCTCATTTTTGAGAGATCACATTCCATTTGGATTTGGCACAACGATCTCGCTCGATGCCAAAACTCAAAGTGTGCCTCAGTTCATAGGTGCACCACAACGTAACTTTGAAACTATTGATATTTGCATCAAATCATTAGTACCAATAGCTCTGAGTGGGTAGGTGAACCATATTCACACCCTTGTTCCAACCATGGACACCATCCATTGTTCACGGCCACCCTATACCAAGGAGTCTCCAAGGTGCTCTAAGTGTGTTTCGAGGTTAATCTTTTGAGGGTCACAACTCGGAGCTCATAAGGGTTATCGATTAACTATCAAATGATATAGGATGGTGATGTTGAGGCCTAAAATAAACTATCTCATTTTTTGGATATCACATTCTATTTGGATTCGGCACAACGATCTCGCTCAATGACAAAACTCGTAGTGTGCCTCAGTTCATAGGTGCACCATAGTGTAACTTTGAAACTGTTGATCTTGGCATCAAATCATCAGTACCATTAGCTTTGGGTGGGTGAGTGAACCCTAGTCACACCCTTTTCCTATCCATAAAGACCATGCATCATCCGTGGCCACCCCGTATCGAGGAGTCCCCAAGGTCCTCTAAGTGTGTTTCGAGGTTGATATTTTGAGGGTCATAACTCGGAGCTCATGAGGACTATCGATGAACTATCAAATGCTATAGGATGGTGATGTTGATACCTAAAATAACCCATTTCATTTTTGAGAGATCACATTTTGTTTGGATTCAACACAATGATCTCCCTCGATGCCAAAACCCACAGTGTGCCTTAGTTCATAGGTGCACCATAGCATAATATTGAAACCACTGATCTTGGCATTGAATCATCAATTCCATTAGCTCTAGGTGGGTGGGTGAACCTTAGTGACACCCTTGTTCCAGCCATGGAGACCATCCATCATTTGTAGCCACCCCATACCGAGGAGTCTCCAAGGTGCTCTAAGTGCATTTTGAGGTTGATATTTTGAGGATCATAACTCGGAGCTCATGAGGGCTATCAATAAACCATTGAATGCTAGAGGACGGTGATGCTAAGGCCTAAAATAAGTTAGAGCTCATGAGGGATATCGATGAGGTGTCCAATCAAGTCTCTTAAGTTGAGATATTTTGAGGTTATGTTGAAATTGAAAAGTTGTAGTATGAGAATAGTAACAAAGTGAAGTGCTAGTTATCAAAGATTATGAATCTATCAATGACTTGGTTGTTGGGAATAGAATCCATGGTTGGGGAGTGGATTCCTTGACTATTTTGAGATTATATTTGAAGCCAAGAGTTAGTTTCAAGGTTGAAGGTGGAGTTTAAAATCAGATTTGGGGTTATCTAAACCTTGTGCAGGAGGTTAACAAGTGTGTTTATGTTATGATAGCACTTCAAATTATACATTGCATCCAAATTTAATAATAAAGGTTGTTAAAATGTTATTAAAAAATTATTGCATTTGAATCGAATATAATAAACATGATCAAAATTAATGATATTCCATAAACATGAACAATACACATGATCCACGATAAATTGAACAATACTAGATACTAAATTAATATGTATATCATTGTGCACATAAATGACAAAAATATATATCAAAATACATGTGTCCATAGAAAAACATTTACACAAATATATATCAAAGATCATGTATCCATAGACAAAGTACTCAAATATATATCAAAATACATAGATCCATATACAAAATGTGGCTGATCATGCCATCATAATGTGTATAATATCAATGTTTCTATATACAACGTGGCATATGCCATCTCAAAATGTCTCATGATGCATCCTACAAAAACTATACTATCCTAGGGTGTTGGTGGATGATCAAAATGCAGCCTCTTCACTACACTAGGTGGATCGGATGCCCCCTACATAAGCAAAAAAGGAAAACCCAAAGTTAAACTACTAAATTTATATGATTCTTTGTATCTAACATTGAATTAATCAAATGCATAATGATGTTTTTTGTAATGAAGATTTATACTATCAAAATTTCATAATAAATACCTCTCTCATCAACCTCCTGCACCAGTCAGGAGTCCTCTCATATGCCCTCGGCAATACTTGTACCTCTTTAATTGTGGGCTATATATGTTCAAATACATTTGTCAAATGAATTTACAATTTAAACTATAAAATTATAATTCATAGCATGCTAAATTTATAACATATTTAATCATGAATTCAAACTACAACTTACTATTGTAGGCTCCCCCTCAGGAAAGAGTGGCCACATCATCAAATCTACATAACTCTCTCATCGGACCTCATGTGCACTAGGAGTCTCCTATGAGATACAAGATAGTAGTTGTTAATATCAATAAAATTAGCTTTGAATTTATTTATGAAGATAAGGATAATAAAAAAAAATGATACTTATACATACAATGGGGCTCTCAGTGCGAATGGAAATCCTTGATGGTCTACGACGCGAAAGAATGTAATTAAATGGGATTAACAAAAATATTTTACAAGAATGCATTGATATTTACTCAAGTAGAAAGCACCTAATTACCTTTCCTTTGTCAATGCATCCTGGCTCATCCTCTGCACTTTGTCCCCCGGGACAGGTGGTACCTGCAAGATAAAAGAAAGATTAGTAACCATATATGCTACAATATCAAATATATAAAAAATGCGAACACAACATAATGTACCATAGATGTCTCAAGGCCAAATGAAATGGCTGAGAGCGTGGCATCATCAATCTGTTTGAGCTCCTCCTCGATCATCAACTAAACATGAATGAAGATCACATACATGTAAAAGTTAGTATGGCTTAAAAATTAAAATTACTCTATTATAAAAATTAACTTCAAATCGCATATGTCATAACAAAAAAATGTATACACATACTAACACCAAAGGAGTCCATGCCTCTGCATTCCCCTCCTCTCTCACATTAGGGTCTATAGCCTTTGCACGTGTGTCTGGTGTATCCTCATCTAATACAAAATGATACTCAAGAAGATCACCTATGGGACCTAGGAAAATATTCTTGCACGTAATGCAAGTGTGAGGCACACAAACGTGTGATGAGCTAGCTGATGATGAATTGGCACCAGCATCATCAACAAGATGAGGCAAGATTGACCTAACCTGCGATATCATTAGGCTACTCAGCCTATGAATGGATCTAATGGTTTGAGAGCTATCCTCTGCCATAATATCTAGATGTTGCACTTGAGGGGTGGGGGTGGGGGGGGGGGGGGAGATATCAGTGAGGGGGATAAAAGTGCCAAATTTCTTCCATTGGGAACTGAGGAGCTCCTAGTCCTATGCCTATGTTGGGCTTCATGGTCCAATAGTTCACTTTAAGTTTCAACACAAATTTTGCATATAATTTTCTAAGGAAGTAGAATGGTATGTCTAAATTTCCATGCGGAGGGATATCAAAGACCATCCACCAACAATCCCAAAAGTTTGCACATATGACATCATTTGTGCACCATTTAATCGATAGTTTTGATTTTTTTGGGTCGACTGGTAAACCCATTTTTGGGTTTGCAAAAAGGCTAGCCAAATTATCTTTGATTATATTGAGGGCCGCAACCTCATCATAATCCAAGCCATCATTAAACATCTCATGCATTTCATCACACCAACAAAGAACGATATTTTGTTGGTTCATAAGGGTTTCAATGTTATCCACTATGGTGTTTAACATGGATAACATAGGAGCCAATGTGGGTATATTATTATATGTTCTATGCAAACCTCTCAACTCGGTGACATTTTCATTTATCAAATCCTCAATTTGAGGAGGGTTTTGAGGGGGTACTGGATCATTTGGTGGGGGGTTACGAGGAATATTATTCCGTGCCTCAGTCTCATCATTTTGATCAACCATTCCTATTGAATTGAAAAAAGTAATATATATTAAAAAAAAACCTTAATTTTAACCATTTTTTTTCAAAAAATCCCTAGATTCAACTAAAACAAACAAATTCATGCTAAAATCTATTGAATTTAGGTTAAAAATGAGTTTAAAAAAAAAAAAACTTAATATCTAATATCCAATTCTATATTGTATATCCGATAACCACGTGCAAAATAAGGGCCCTATGGGTCTGTGTTTTTCTAATGTAATAGCATAGATATCAGATATCCAATATTATATCAGATATCTGATATCCCGTGCATATATTAAATATTAATTATAATATACTACTTTTTTATTATATATTATATTATAATATATTACATTTTTATTATTATATATTATATATATTATACTACATTACTATATATTATAATATAAAATATTATATTATATTATTATAATATAATATTATTATTATATTATATAATAATATTATTGTTATATTATATTATTATAATTTATAATATATTATATTATTATAATGTAATATTTTAATATTATTATAATATAATAATAATACTATATTATAGTATAATAATTATAATTATTATATTATTATAATATTATTGTGTGGGTTATTGGATATCTAATATCAAATCAAATATGCGATAAGGTTTGGCTTACTTTCTAGGTTTGGTGCCTAGATAGGTGAAAAAAAGTTAGGGTGTATTTTGAAGTGCTTTTAGGTGTTTTCAAACTCTATTTTTTTCACATTGCCACTTTTTGGCACACTATGATCTTGCACATACCCTTAACTTCGTTCAAACATGCACTGGTAGGAAAGAATGAAGAAGAAAACCTCTAGTCTAGCCTAGGACATATGTCCTATATTATTACATTTTAAAAGGGGCATATGCCAGTGAATATATCAACTGTATATAGATTTTAACAAAAATATGAGGGAACAAAACTCTTTGAAAATGTACATCACATCTATATGTAATACAAGGGAAGATCTTTGTCTAATTGATAAATGATCATATCCTTTGTGTGAAAGATTCTTCACCATCGAACATACCTTCCACTAGATGAGCTAGACTAGTTAACACATTAGCAATCAAGAAAAACCACATAAAAGAATATCTGCCAACTACTTTTCATGGAAAATGATTTCCACTCCTTGGTAGTTTAATAATTAGCAATCAAATAAGAACTAGACTATAAAATACCAAATTAGAATGCTAACAAAAGGAAATCACATAACAAGTATCAACAAGACAAGAAAACCAATCATAAATTATAGTCAAATTAGGTCTAAAGCTATGACAACAAAGATGATTAATAAATAAACCATAAGGTATCTACTCTAACACTAGAAGGAGAAAAAAAATGAAAGATATAACAAATGGGAAACTCAATCATATGATATATCCTAAACAAGCTAAAACTGAAACCAACTAAGAAGGTTATTAAACATAGAAATCACTATGCCACCACTCTCGTGAACTTTATCTATCTCAATGACAAAGGTAGTAATTGCCAAACATAAGTAAGTTAACCCCTTCATTTCAACATTGAAGCCAAATGAGATAGTAGAAACGAACCAGTATTCTGCAATCTCTCATATACATTATGGTGACATATACAACATCGATCACAAACAAAAATTCCATAATAAAAAAATCTAAACAAATCTTAATGCCTAAAATAGAAGCAATTCTTATTCTCACCAATATCAAAGATAAAGCTTCAAGTAGATCCTTCCAAGACGTGAGAATATAAGGAAAAAATTTCACAACGGAGAAAAGCATCCAATTACTAGTAATGCATAGCGAAGAAACTTCAACATAATATTGAATGAATGTGCAAACCAACCTACTTAAACTCCAAAATACTTTATGCAATTTTAAAAGTCTTTAATAAATTAATATCTTTTTCAATCCTTAATTTATTTTTGAAGTGTTAATTGATAAAATATTTATTAACTTAAGTAATAATAATATTTAGCATTTATTTAAAAATGATCTCCTAAATATATTATTATTAAATTAAATAAATATTTTTACACTCTAAATTAAACCATAATTTTATCTTTAAATTTAATTAATATCCTAATTAATTAAATATATTTAAATATTAAAAATGTCCTAATAATTTTTTGTTAAATTAAATCATTAATTTAATCTTTTAATTAGACTTAATTAATAGAAAAATCAACAAAGACCTATAAGATGAAATATGAAACCCCATCATAAAATACACATACAAAATCAAACTAAAGGGTTATAATCATGAATTTACGTCATACAAAGAATTCAGAAGGGTAAACATCTTAGATACTTGTCCTAATTTTGTAGGACAAATGGGTTTAAAGGTTAGGATTTGGACTCAAGATTTTATCTCCCCTCTCTTACCATTAAGATAATGCAATAGAGTACACTCATCCTAGCAATTTAGGGAAGTCAATACCCAATACCTACAATCTACATAAAATCCACACATGTACAAACACAATATTTTAAACTAAATAGGCAATGGCAGGAAGGGTTGCATCATGTAGATCCCAACTAGCAGGTAACTATGACTCCCTTCCTTAACTACATTAGAAATGCCATACATAAAGAAAACACACACACACACACACACACACACACACACACACACACACACATGCAGTATGGGGTAAGTATCCATAAGAAAACACGTATAATAATCCATCTAACCAATCATCATCAAATAACTGAAATCACTATAATAATCATCAACATGCATACATGAAGTAAATAGTACCAAGTAGTCTCATCATAAAATCAACTAAATATAAAACAATATTTGATAATCTGAAGGATAATGCTACTAATCATCAAGCATAAACAAGCCTAAAAGAGTTTGGCAATAATAATAAAATGTAAACTAGGGCAGACACTACACCAAGGGGATAGTAAACCAAGTGAAGCAAGTCATTCAAATAGTAAAAGAGGAGTATTCAACCAAAGAGGTAGAGGCAATAATAGTTTTAGAGGCATAAGAAACAGTCAAGGTAGAGGAGCTTCACACTTTTCCACCATGAAATGTTATAATTGCAACCAACTAGGACATCCCTCTTATAGGTGTCCAGAGAAGGCTTCTTCATCAGAAGCAAGAAAGATGACTTATTTTCAAGAGGATGATGGAAATAAGAAGGCAACATATCTTCCACTTGATTCAGAAGAAGGATAGAGTCTAATGTTTAGGACACACATTAGGGAGCCCATGAAGGAGGAGCCAAGTCAAAGGACAACCCTATTTAGGGTCAAATGCAAGGTACAAAATAAGGTATGTAAGGTTATCATTGACTCTAGT
The DNA here is from genome assembly GCA_028749045.1 of Cupressus sempervirens. Classification (NCBI taxonomy): domain Eukaryota; kingdom Viridiplantae; phylum Streptophyta; class Pinopsida; order Cupressales; family Cupressaceae; genus Cupressus; species Cupressus sempervirens. The sequence continues at coordinate 792,999,445 of CM053789.1, forward strand.
TCTACTAATAACATAGTGTCAAAAGAAGTAGTCGATAAGTTGAAACTTAACAAGCTTCATTATAACAATCCTTATAGGGTCACATGGCTAAATAAGGTTCAGCATGTAGAGGTGAAAGAACAAACATGAGTAGACTTTAACATTGGAAGGTATAAGGACAAAGCACTTTGTGACATACTGTCCATGGATGCATGCCATCTCCTTTTAGGGTGGCCATGGAAAAATGATAGAGAAGCACAATATGATGGCAAGAAGAATGTATACAAGTTTAAGGTGAAGAGTCTTACACCATTCAATCTTTGTTGGAAGGGGAGAGCAACACAAAGATGTAACTTAATGGACTAATGGTAGGTGAGAAGGAGTTCTTTAAAATCATGAAGGAAGGAGAAGGTATAGGGTATGCCATTATTGTGAAGCCCCAAAATGAAAAAAGCACAATCGGATCATAGTCACCTAAGGAAGTGCACATATTTCTAAATCAGTTTGATGACATTGTGGGTGATGGAGAAAAAACATTGCCATGTTAGAGAGCTATCAGTCATCAGATAGAATTCATCACTAGAGAAACTTTTCCTAATAAGGCATCTTATAAGATGACACAAAGTCAACATGAGGAGATAGCCAAGCAAGTGCAAGAGTCGTTAGAAAATGGCTTGATAAGGAAAAGTGTAAGCCCATGTGCAGTACCAACTATTTTGGTGCCAAAGAAGGGAGGTACTTGGAGAATGTGTATAGATTCAAGAACAATCAACAAGATAACAATTAGGTATAGATTCCCAATCCCAATAATTGAAGACTTACTTGATTGCTTGGGCAATGCAAAGTATGCCACCAAAATTGACTTGAAGAGTGGATATCATCAAATAAGAATTAAGAAGGGAGATGAGTGGAAGAAATATTTTAAGACTACTGAAGGGTTGTATGAGTGGCTAGTGATGTCTTTTAGTTTTTCAAATGCCCCCTCTACATTCATGAAGCTCATGAATGAAGTTTTTGTTGATTACTTAGGTAAGGTTTTTGTAATTTATCTTGACTTTTAGTAGTACCAAGGAAGAACATTTAAGGCATTTAAGTCTAGTTTTGAAGAGGTTATCTGATGCTCAACTCTCCATCAACTTCGATAATTGTGATTTTATGGAGGAGTTGATCTACTTGGGTTTTTTCATCTCATAGGGATAGCTCAAGATGGATCCTAGAAAGGTGGAGGTTATACTTAGTTGGCCAACACCTAAGTCTACATTAGAGGTAAGGAGCTTCCATGGCTTAGCACAATTCTATAGGAAGTTCATTAAGAATTTTAGCCATATTTCTACACCATTGCTAGAGACTATAAAAGGTGGGATTAGAGAAAAGTTTAAATAGACTGATAAAGCCACTAGGACCTTTGAGGAGTTAAAAAATTAGATTGCCACCCAAACTATTTTTGTCCTACCTAGTTTTGAGAAGTTATTCACTATTGAGTTGGTGCTAGTAACCTTTCCATTGGAGAAGTACTTGGCTAGGAGGGTAAGCTAGTTGCATTTCATAGTGAAAAATTGAATGAAGCCAAGAGGAAATATTCTTCCTATGACCTTGAGTTGTATGCCTTGGTCCAAGCCTTGAGGAATTGGAGGAATTATCTATTGCCTAAATAATTTATGGTGTATTTTGATAATTAGGCTTTAAGTTTTTTGAATTCTCAAGACAAGTTGAGTCATAAGCACATGAAGTGGGTGGAATATATTCAAGCATATACCTTCACCATAAAAAATCAAAAAGGCATTGTAAATAGGGTTGTAGATCCACTTAGTCATAGGTTGTTGACTGTACAAGAAGTGAAGATTAGGAGTGTGGGGATTGAGAACTTCAAGGAGATGTATCCTGATGATCCAAACTTTGGAAAACCTTATAAGGTGTGTACTAATTATGGTAACCATTTTCATCATGAATAATCTAATTTTACCTTGTAGGAAGGTCTCTTATGTTGGAATTACAAAAAGAAAGGTAAATTTTTGAGAGGGTGGGGGGGTGTGAATTAGTAGTTTAAACTTGGACCCATAAAAATTTCACGATACATCCATCTCATGCATTCAATAAATAAACTGAAATAACATGTAAAGCACACAGATCTAAATCATGTAAACATAAAATCATTCACACACATATGACACCAGATATGATTACCTAGAAACCCTCCAAGTGAGAAGGTAAAACTGGGGTGGGGATGACACCCACAAATCTTCACTACTGTAGTAATAAAGTGTATCTAATGAAGGTTATAGTCTTTTGATTATGAGACATGATCTACCCTGTGAAAGGTTTTCCCTGTTAAAGGCTTACAAAGATTGTTAGGTCTCACCTTGTTAGAGGATTTCAACACCCTCTTAGAAGTGTGCCTTGTTAAAGGATTGTAACTCACAATTGAATAAGAACCCTATTAATGGATTTCAATACAGCCTGTTAGGACTACTCTATTAAGAGATTTTGACTGAAATCACTTGTTAGAATGTCTCAGCATTGATCCTACAGTTAGCACTTGATTGTTTGATAAGAGATCACCTCTAAACTAATATATTCTCAATCGTCCATGATCAAATGTATCTTTGTTGTACACTATTTCCTTCCTCTATTCTCCTTTAACTGATTCTGTAATGCAATTTTAGATCATAACTCCTTAGTCACCATGACTGTTCTATTTGTGCATGCAAAATTCTCTCTTTTCTCCTTCAATATTCATAGAATGTTTTAGGGTTTTTCCTCCTTAAGAAGACATATGTGAATTAGGGTTAGGTATGAATCAATGGCTGTGAATCATCCATTTTTTGGCTTAAACCTTTCCATTTTCTAATTGGATATATGCATTTTGATTTGGATTCCATCTAAAGATTTTTCCTTATCTCCAAAATATCATAATTCATCCTTAAGTTAGGTCAAAAATGGTCTACATAGTTGTTTGTGTCATTACAAACAAATATGTCAAAACTATCTCACTCGAAACCTAAAGTCTCTGATGCTTGGCATACACTGAACTCTCTATTGTGACTCAACATCTATATTACTTGGCATCCACTATTCACTCAGCTCCTGAATCACTTAAGCATACACTATCTACTTGAAACTTTAGTGACTCGGCACATGAGTGGCTCGACACTCACTGTGGACTTGGCATGCTCTATAATATACATATTTTTCTTGGCATGTACTACTTGTTCAACATGAACTAAGTAAATAACTTAGGTGTGTTGACACTCACTTGTTAAAACTAATATAAGATCAAAAATCTCCCCCTTTGACATGAGTGTCAAAAACACTTGAGTATGTAATAATATCCTTAATCTCATGAGCATAACATATCTCTAACTTGGCTTGTATACAAAACTTCAAAATTTCAAAATTTTGTAACAACTTGCATACCTCAAAATTTCATAACTCCCCCTAAGTTAATATGTCTATTCTATAGCCAAAATTGTGTACTCCTTCTAAGTAAGTATGTCTCAACTAACACTCTTTGACGTCATGTTGTTTTGTGCTTGCTCTCCCTTAGCTTGATCTAACTTTTTTGTGTCCTTGTTTCTTCTTCTTATTTCACACTCTCCTTATATCTCCCCCAAATTCTTATTCTCCCCCAAAATAGGTCACCCCCTTTTTGACACTTATTGTAGTGCCTCTCCCATTTGACTTTTGTAAGTCGTCCTGATGGATGCAACCTTCCTGATCTTTTGTTGTGATGGATCATGATTATGACCCTGAGTGGTCTACACCTTTGAGGTGTTTAGATTTATGTTTCTGTATCAGTTGCTTTGATTATGCTTTTGACTGATCTTTGAGATTATGATTTGATTTTTGGTTCACTGAGGTTTGTGCCAGTGGTTACAAGGATCGATGTGGCATCATGAGGTTGTTCCGTGATTACCCTGAGATGTGTGCAGAGATTGCACTATGTACTTTTTACCATGCTAGTCTGGACTAGGTTCCTATAGCAGTGGTTAGTCATGTTTATGACTGTGTTTGCTTATGTGTTTTTAGTGCCTTTTTAATGTAGAGTAATCAATCATTATTAAATGCATTAATGATTAGAAATGGATTATTCTTGTTGGATTCTTTGGTTATGTGTTGCGGACATTTACCTTGTTATATTTCTGATTAGAGAGATATTTGTTCTTATGTGATGTTTTACATTTGAGATGACCTGAGGGTCAAATGTTACTCTTTGATTTCCAGTATTATAGATATTAGACTACTATGCTGTTTAGTTAATCATATTGCATGATGATGCCATTTTGAGATGATAGTGTGTTTTATGATGTTATCTGGTTATCTGGTATTTGGACATACCTCTGATTTTGTTATGTGATGGATTTAGTGCTATGGTTATTTACTTCATTCCTGCGTTGCTATGCCTTTTGCGAACGTGAGTGATGTAAATAGATTATTTTAATATAATTAAATAAATGGTTAAATTAGGTGATTTAATGCATTTATTGCTTCGGCTATGTTATTATATGCAATTGCACTTGATCGTGTTGTTTAGTGTGCAGGATTTATATCCCTGGCAGTGGCACTTGGAGTTAGTGATTCAGCCGTTCATATTTTACCAATGTTGTCCTTGTATGGTCGACATATCCTTAATTAAATATTTAATTTAAACCTTTCGGTGATTATTAAATTTGAACTCATTGCATTATGTGATTAGACCAGTAAGCGTGTTTGTGCATTTAGAGGTTCGTATTGTCGCGAAAGTTGTTTAAGAAGATTTATGTGTTTTCGGGTTTTTGTGCTTTTAAATTGTTTTATTTTAGTTTCTGGCAGTTTTTCCATAGATGAATTCCTATTTATAGGAATAGCCTATATTCGTTTGGGTCGATTCAGGGTTTAACTAGATTGGCTGGTTAAATGCTCTAATCAATTATTCACCCAAAAAGTGAATAAGTATCCAAAGAGGAATTTAATTCCTCACTTCTCACATTTTGGAAAATTGAGTTTGGAGAGCAAATTTGGAAATCCTCTTCTAGGATTACTATTTTGTTCGTTGTGGGAGCTACGAGCATGGGATCGTCACGAGGTTGGGCTTGTTGGATCTAGCTCGGGGAAACCTTGCATTGTCGCAATTTTCAGCTACTTCTGCGGGATATTTATTTTCTAGTTCAGATTCCCATTTTGCCCTTTTGGCTGTGAAGTAGGGCTTTCTTGTTTTATTGTTTCTGCTCTGTTTCTGCTTCTAATTTTGGTAGCCATTTGTTTGGAGGCTGAGAACTAGTGTTCCCCTCCGTTTCTGTATGTTAGTTCTACCCGGTTGGGTGGGTATGAACATTTCCCTATTTTTTGAGATGAGGGTTTGGGATTTTGCACCGTTATGCTAGCCGTTTTTGCATATGGTGTTCGATTCCAGTTATTTTTGGATTTTTGGGGTTTTTGAACCCAAAGGCCAAATGGGTTTTAATTTTGAAGTTTTCCAAATTTTTGGGGTTTTTACCTCGTTTTGCGTGCTGCCCTATTTTCTTGATTTTTCTTGGCACAATGTGGGTCGTGGACCTTGATGATCTGTTTGGATATCAGTCAGACCACTTTTTCACTTTTATGTTGCATTGGGATGCGTGTTGCATCCGTACTCCCGACGTTGTGTTCGGTTGAGTGATTTTACACCTATTATGGTTTCTTGTGGACCTTTGCTTTTGTTTCGTGAACGCTAAGATTCATGTAGAATCCATACTCTCGAATTGAGGCCGGTTGAGTGAGTTCATGATGTTTGGTCTTGTTACATCATTGGGATTCGTGTAGAACCCATACTCTCGGATTGAGGCCGGTTGAGTGACTTCATGATGTATGATTTTATTGGCTTTGGGATTCATGTAGAATCTGTCCTTCTCGTGTTGCTTTCAATTGGGTGTTTTCTTTGCATTGTGTTCTCATTCTTGTCCATGTGTTATGATCTTCGTGATGGTGGTGCGCCACACACGAGTACATGTGCGTACATTTGTTGGGTGACTTGTGAGGCCCGATCTTCCGTGGATTTGCCAAAAGTTATGATCATTGGGGTTGGGATGGGAGTATGCATGCCCACAGGCACTTGTTGTAGGATGAGCATAGGTAGGGTAGGGTAGCATATGGAGGGGGCTTCTATCCTGTAACCTGGTGACTACTTCCCAGTTGGTAGAGGAAGTTTTATATAAGTGATAATTAAATTAAAACTTTGGGTGGTAATAAATACAAGACAATTAAAATGTGTGGGTTGTGCGCCTTCCGTCGTGAAGAGTAGCTACCCTAGGTTGTGCGCCTTCTGTTGAGAAGAGTAGCTGCCTATACTAGCTTGGGCTTGTCAATGCCAAGTGACTCTCCATGATGTTAGTCCCTACATAGTAGCCTATTGAGTGTCTGACCAGGACCTGTACTCCTTGCATTGTCTTAGGTTCTTTGTTGCAGCCATCATACTGTCTGGCGTGAGTGTTAGCCATGGATGTTGTGTTTTATGTGTGTTTGTGGGTTGATCATTATCTCCATCAGCATGGCGAGTGTGGACCTATGGGTGCCATGTGGTTGGGAGGCGTAGCTACCTTCACCACTGCTAGGGATCGGTGTACAGAGACGATCTTTGTCCTAGTGTGACCGTTGCTAGATGTCTTCACTTGGTACTTCAGGTTCCGGAGTATGCTTCCTTGTGATTTATGCTTTCATTGGGATGCTTGTATATCATGTTTAGATGATGTTATTTTATTTGACACATTCCCTTATTATGATGTTTAGCATATGATTAGATGCTGTGAATTGTTCTATTAGCATATCTGTTGCTTATGCTATTTGGCATGTGATAGGTGATGTTATCTACTGTAGGATTATCTTATGCTTTTCTACCAGCATGTTAGATTTCCTTATGCTTCTATTGTGCATGTTTTTAGTAGTGACGTCCCTATTACGACAACACCGACGATCTGGTTGGTGGCTTGGGATGTTATGCACGGTGGATGGCTAGGACCCACGATGGTCTTATGATGCTATTGACGGTTGGGAGGAACCGCACACTTATTTGGTTTTTTAGTTCTGAAATGTATTTTTGTTCCTTGTGATGTTTATTTCAGTATGTGCTTTACTATTATGGTTTAGATGGATATATGTTCCTCTTTCCTTTCGGTTGTTGCTCTCAAGTGTTCATTCCTCGATTTGCGTGGATCCGGTACTCCCCAATGTGGAGGTTTCCTTGTTTGTTTAGCTTTTTGTTTGCATTATGTGTTGTGCTGATTTGTTTCCTCATGAGAAATTGTATTTTCCTCGCGCGAGAGAATACACTTCTCGTGCGAGAATGTAAATCTTCGTGCAGTGCGCAGGGAATCCTCACGCGAGAATGTAAATCCTCATGCGAAGCTCACTAGTCCTCGCACGAAGCACACACTTTCTCGCGCAATGTGGTGAAAGATCTCGCGTGAAACTTGAGATCAATTTTCTTTCTCATGCGAGAAACAGGGGCTATCTAGGCTTGTCAGATGAAAGTTCGGAAGTTGGTTTTGGACACCCTTCTGGTTTTTACACCTTCCTAGTTCAAAACCGATTTCCTAGGGGTTTAAAATATATCATTTAAGTAGAAGTTGACGTATATTTAATTCCTTACATATATTTAATTCTTTATACTTAATATATATTTTAATATATGCAACAAATCATTTGAGATAGGTTTCAGACCTCTCGGAGATAAGTTATGGATTCTAGGAAATTTCAGGGCTTCCGAAATCTAGACTTAGCCAATTTTCAGGGATTCAGGATTTTAGGCTTAGCCAAATTTTTGGATTTTGCATTTTACCCCAGCTTGGTGTTTTTTTGATGAGTGGTCATTTCTTATGCCCTCATCTTGTTGTGGTGGTTGTTGGCTTTTGTTTTGGTGTGTCAGTTGGGTAGTGGCGTTCGGAGATTCGTTGGTTGTCGGGATTGTGTTGAAGTCTTCTATTGTGATCTTTGTGATCCTTGTTCGATAATGTCTTGTGCATTTATACTTGTAAAAAAAAAAATCTTGGCTTGATTTGAATCCTTGTTTCCAAGGATCTTCGGGCGAGGCATTATACTTATGTTAAAGGGTTATACACTTATAATGTGTTTGTCTAGAAAAGATTTATGGACGTCCAATATCATCTTGAGAGTTGCATCCCATTTCTCACATGCTACATCCAATGACTTGATTTGGATAGTGAGCTTGGCAGCAAGGTGGAATAGACCATCTAGTGTAGAAATATTTGGGTCTTTCTTAAGTAGGGTTTCAACATAGCCTAGTTCCTTGTGCAAAATTTTCATATGGGGGGTGAGAATGGTCTGGCTATTAATCGAATTGGCCCTTATGTTGGCCTCATCTACTAACAATGCAGCTAAGTGACTCTGGGTTTGAAGTAATGTATTGAAGTGCTTCTCACTTTGAGTTGGATTCATAGGAAACTTTTTACCTGTTGCACTGATGTGGCTTTCCAAGCTCAAAATGTGACTTTTGGTCTCTTGAGTGAAGAGTGTTGGATTATACAATTTAGTGTACAATGAAAATATATTCTAAAGTACCTTCTTCACATCCTTAACCTTAGTTTCCAATGCAACTTGTGTCAGTGCTATCTCACCTAATCTCTTTTCATTCACTTTTTTTTGGAACTTCTTTTCTGACCATTCTAATAGTTTAGCATTAGTATATAGGTCTTCATTATTAACCTTCTGCACTATGTCTATCAGCTATTCTATGAGTGGCTTGGTTTCATCTAGAGTTAGCAAACTAAATGCATCCAAATAGATGTCATTTATATCTTGTAATGCCTGCTTTTTCCTGTGCTCCCTTCTAAGCATTTCTTGATGCTTCTTCCTTGCTAGGGCTTGTTGGAGTATACCCATTTGTTCTATAATCATGGTATCATAGTCATACTTGGGTAGAAAAATTTCTTCATCAAGGATCACATCTCCATATTGTATGACTTCTTCTGCCTTTGATGAACTTGGGCTTGGCACTGAGATCTGCAGTGGTGTTGCATCTGTGCTTGGCTTCTAAAGAGTGTTAGTGGAAGGAGTGCCATATACTGGTAAGGCTACTAGGGCTTGAATGAAAATTTTCTTGTTCACCTTAGGTGTTAGTTCTATCTCTTCAAGCTTGCCCTTGACTTCCACAATGGCTTGACTTGCACCTTGATCTTTTGCTATAAGTGCAGATAACTCTATTAGACTTGTATCTTGTTATCCTTCAGTAGTGACTTGTGTTTCCACTATACACTTCTCTATTGTATCAACCTTAGCAATTGTATCAACCTTGTTAGATGTATCTCTTAGTATTTTGACCAAAGGTTGTACATGAGTGAATTGAAGGATGATACAAGGTGGTTCTTGTGGATTCACCTCTATCCTTGTTGTATCAGTCATTGTCTTTTGTAGCTCATCCACATTGACTAGAACAGGATTATCACAAAGTTTTGCTTATAATGTGGACTGATCTAGGATCTTCTTGAGATCTCCCTTTGTAAGGGGATTTTTGTTCTAAGCTATGACATTAGAACTATCCTTAATAGTTACTATTTTAGTATTTTTATTTGAGACATGTTGAGGACTGATAGTAGGCAATTGCATGTCTTGCACACTCTATTCTTCTGGTTGCTCTTCCTTAGTTGTGTCCTTGTCATCTATATGAATTTTTGTTGCTCCCTCAACAATACCTTCATTCTTATCATCTTCTTCATCATCCTTCACTTCAATAGGTTCTTCCTTACCTTCCTTAATTGTAGTTAACCCATATGTTACTTTCCACATTTGAGTGGTTTTCTTAACTACACCCTTAATGTTATTTTGTAAAATGCTAAAGGCTCTGTATTTAGGTACAAACCTAACTACATATTTATTTATAGCCTTAGAAATATATTCCTTAGTAAGTTTAGAAATATATTCCTTAGTAAGTTTAGGCATCACTTGTGCAAGTGAGGATTCTCTTATTTGTCTCTCCAAGTTCAGACAATAGTGCCATTTTTGCTCAACTCTATCATATAAACTCGTTGGTATAGAGTTGGCAAGTTCTAGTGGGGTGCTCTTAAATTTTTCCATCATGGCATATATGGCCTCCTCCACTCTATTCTTCTCCACTTTACCCAATTTATCAAAATCTACATGTGTAAAACCTGACAAATCTACACTATTCTTAACATTTTCACATAAGTTTTCAAGATCTAATAGGGGATTGCGACTCACCACCTTAAATTGGTTGTTGTCATCGGACTCTATTTTCTCCTCATTAGATTCTTCTTGTGCCACATATTTCCTTCTTGGCTTTTTTTGCACTTGACCTCCTTGTTCTATTAGTTTGGTTTTTTCCTTAGCCTTTTGTGTTATTGCACGTGTACTAGCCCTTGTAGTAGGTACTATTGGTTTGGGTTGACTCGGCTTAGCTACCTTCTTAGCTTTAGTTACTAGTTGGGCTTTAGCCTTCCTCTTCTTTTGCTTGACAAGAGTAGGTGCTTCCTTGACTTCTTCTTCCTCAACACCTTTAGTAACTTCAGTCTCCTCCTCCTCTTGTTCTTCTCCCATTCCTTGAGTTAGTGCAAGAAGTGCTCGTGTCTGAGAGTCTTCTTCCTCTTCATCCTCTTCTTCTTATTCTTCCTCCTACTCAACACCTTCACCAAATTTGGCTTTTAATTTCTTCACTAACTTGTCCTTTTTTCTTGATAATTGAGGCAGTCTTCAAATCCATTGTGATTTTAGACTTAGCCATTTCATAGTTTCCAAATGCCTTAGCATTTTTGTCTACCTCTTCTACAAGTAATGCAATTATAACTACAGAGGCTTCATCCATATTTATTTCATAACCTAAGGGTCTCAACCATCTCACCCTTGGTGTGGCAGCTTGTACAAAAGTATACTCAACATCCACTACAAAACATATATCATCATAGTGTTTCTCTACTAGTGACATTGGCATTCTCATTCTCTTCTTCATTAACTGCTTGAAGTCTTCAAAGTAATTTCTCAATATGCTCACCAATCTACACTGCTACTGATATGTTGGTTTTGCATCCCACAGTGCCAAATGAAGGAAATATGTTTTGAACATAAAAGAATATGCATATAAAAATAGAACCAAATTTACATTGTGCATTCTTTGTCTTTCTGATTGCCTCAAGGTTCTCCATGAGTTTCTGTAATTATAGCTCTGCTAGATCATATATGTGATCTTTCTTAACAATTTTATATCCCACATCCATAGCTATATAGGGCACACTGTTCAATCTACTAGATTCTTAAAATTTGTGTGAGACAATCCTTACAACAAAGTCTAGCAATGGATCAATAATTGTGTCAATTTTCATTCCTCTCTTGTTCCATACAACTCTAGTGTTTTTCTCAATCGCCTCCTTCGAATAATTTCTCAGTGTCTTATGCCGATCTAGGATTGGGTAACCGATAACCCTATGGATTATCCTCTTAGTTATTTTGATAGGTCCATTATCTATCCATAGTGAACCATTATGAATTTAGCTAAGCACTATCCTAATCCATTTTGTCTTGAACACATTCGTGAAATCTAGGGCTCGTGTCAACCCTTTCCTCTCAACAATTTTGAATCCTTCTTTCAACACACCATTCCCACATAATTTGTTGTATGCTTCCTTGATCTGCAAGTCTCTAATGTTACCAATTTTGTAGTTATAGTATTTTCTCACATCTTGCACCATTAAAACATTTGGTGGTATCATGGATAATGCAATAGAAGGGTCTTTCTTGTAAGCAATATTAGGAATAGCTTTCAAAATGGGTTACTTAACTTCATTACTCACTAATTGGACATTAAAAACTTCTTTTCCCTCTACATTATTTGAACTTGATGCCATAATCTGAAACTAGGGTTTATGAAAATAAAAATTGTGTAGCTCGGCTCTTGATAAATAGCTTGTGAGATCTAATGAACTAGTGTATAATCACTACCAAAATCTTCTACAACTTCTTGGAATGGATTTCTAGATTGCCTTCTTCTCTTCTTTTTGTTTCTCAAATTTGAAATGATGTGAAATGTGCTAAAAATCAATAAAATACCCTTTGAAAACCCTACAATAAATGTTGAGTTCTTACACAGCTGTAAGCTCAACATCAACCAATTACAAGCTCACTCAACATCCATTAACATTTCAACCACTTGGAAACCATTACAAGCTCAACATCAACTAGCCAGTCTAATAGCTAGGCATCTTCTAACATTTACTTGGCACACATAGGAAATATTTCATGCTCGACAGTAACATGAAAAAACTTAAAATTTTTATCTTTGATTCCTAATGACATCTTTCATCTTTATTCATGCTAATGTAATCTTTTCAATACTAAATCATTTGGAACTAATGTATGATATAACCTTTATTTATTAGTCCCACATACCTCTTGATTGCTTAGTTTGATGAGGTGTGATCACCTGACCCATTGGGTGAAGTGATCATTTCTCCATTTTATGTGTTGCAATCATCTTTCTTCTTCCATGTCTTGTTCATTTCATTTTTAACATTTTCAACATCAACATTCCTTTTTCCTTTATCAAACTCACAACTTAGTGCTTTTCACCTTGTTGGGCAATACCTACTAATGTGACTAGTCTTCAAATAGCTAAAACATGTGGTTTGACTCAACCACCTTTTGTAGTCACCTTTGAAGTGTGTTCTAATACAATTCTCAGGAACATGTCCATATTCTTGATAGTAATGACATCTACTTTTTGTATTATAATCCTAGTTATAAGAATTGCCATTGTTCCTTACTTTTGTTTGCCAGTTTGATGACCACATGGGTTTGGATCTATAGTCAAAAGCTCTATGTCCATAATTTTGATAGTTATAACAATATCCTTCAAACCTTTGTGTGTACATCATCTTGGTTCTACATTCATGTGCTTGATGACCTTGTTTGTTGCACTTGCGATAGTGAACCATGCTCTTACTGTTGACATTCTAATTTGTAGTCTTGCTCTTACACACATTAGTAGTATGTCCTTTCTTACCACAATTATGACAAGTAGGTTTGGAGTTCTTACCTTTTTTGCTCCTTTCTTTAGCAATTTTGGATGATTCTCCTTCTCCAATACTTGTGTGTCCCAGTCCTAATGTGTCATTATTAGATCTAGGTGATCTCATTAGTTGCTCAAAGTATTTGATAGCTTCACTTGGTTTGTTGAAACTTTCAGAAAATTCCTTTTCCCTTTTTAGGTCACTCTACAATTGCTCATTCTACAACTTCAATGTTGTTATCTCAATGTCCTTGACATTTAGCTCATAGTTGGCATTCATCATTTGACTTAGAGTATTCAATTGCATGTTGAAAATCTTGGTCAGTTATGATGATTTCACTTCCAATCTGTTGCTCAAAACTCTTTTGTCTTCTTCAATCATAGCTTTTTCTTCCATGGCTTTCTTCTTATGTTTAGTCACTTAACATAGCAATATGGCTTGTGATTCTTGCTCCAACTTGAGATTTCTGATTTCCTTAGCTTGAGCTTTATTCTTTTCCATTAGATTTGCTACTACTGCATCAAATTCATTTGATTCTCCATCTACAAATAGCTTAGTAGTGGCTATCTCTCTGTATTTTGTGTCATTCACCTCAATAGCAATTTATTTCCTTCTCTTTATAGATTTCTTTAACTCTTCTCTTGCTTCATTCAGTTGATGTAAAATGAGATGTATTTCAATCTCCTGATTCTCGATAGTCTTTCCCAACTTGTAGACATCCATTTCCAAGATCTCTCCTCAAAGCTACAAAGCTTCACTTTTAGAGAACAAGGCTCTGATACCAATTGTTGGAATTACAATAGGAAAGACAAACTTCTGAGAGAGGGGGGGGGGGGGTTTGAATTAGTAGTTTAAACTTGGACCCATAAAAATTTCACCATACATCCATCTCATGCATTCAATAGATAAACTAAAATAACATGTAAAGCACATACATCTAAGTCATCTAAACATAAAAGTATTCACACACATATGACACAAGATATGATTACCCAAAAACCCTCCAAGTGAGAAGGTAAAACTAGGGTGAGGATGAAACCCACAAATCTTCACCATTTTAGTAATAAATTGCATCCAATGAAGGTTATAGTGTTTTGATCATGAGACATGATCTACCTTGTGAAAGGTTTGCCCTATTAAAGGCTCACAAAGATTGTTAGGTCTAATTTGTTAGAGGATTTCAACACCCTATTAGAAGTGTGCCTTGTTAAAGGACTTTAACTCAACTAAGTGAGCACCCTATTAAAGGATTTCAATACAGCCTATTAGGACTACTCTATTAAGAGATTTTGACTGAAATCACCTATTAGAATGTCTCAGTATTGATCTTGCAGTTAGCACTTGATTGCTTGATAACCGATCACCTCTAAACTGATATATTCTCGATCCTCCTTGATCAGATGTATCTTAGTTGTACACTATTTCCTTCCTCTATTCTCCTTTAATTGATTCTATAACACAATTTTAGATCATAACTCCTTAGTCACCATGAATGCTCTATTTGCACATGTAAACTTCTCTTGTTCCTCCTTGAAAATTCACAAAAAGTTTTAGGGTTGTTCTCCTTAAGAAGACATATGTGACTTAGGGTTAGATATGAATCAACGATTGTGATTCATCCATATTTTCACTTAAACTTTCCATTTTCTGATTGGCTACATGTATTTGCATTTGGATTCCATCCAAAGAGTCATCCTTATCTCCAAAATATTGTAATTCATCCTTAAGTTGGCTTTAAAATGGTTTACATAGTTGTTTGTGCCATTACAAACAAATATGTCTAAACTATCTCACTCAGCACCTGAAGTCTCTGATACTTGACATATACTAAACTCTCTACTATGACTCAGCATCTATATTACTCAGTGTCCACTATTCACTCAGCTCTTGAATCACTTAGCATATACTGTCTGCTCGACACTTGACTGACTTGGCACATGAGTGGCTCAACACTCACCATGGACTCGACATGCTCTATAATATACATATTGTACTCAATATGTACTACTTGTTCAAAATGAATTAAGTAAATAACTTAAGTGTGTTGACACTCACTTGTCCAAAACAATTTAAGATCAGCATCTTATTCAAAAGTAATTAGCTATGTCTTCCAAGGGGCTCTATCAGAGAAAACCTCATACAAGAGAAGCGTAATGGTGCTTTGAGTGGACATTTTGAAGTTCATAAAATGGTAGATTTGGTCCAAAATTTCTACTACTAGCCTACATTGAGCAGGGATGTGAAGAAATGTGTGGAGTGATACATTGTTTGTGAGAAAACCAAGGGAGTTTCCACCAATGCAGGATTATACCAACCATTGCCCATTCCTCAAAGGCCCTGGGAATGTTTGAGGATGGATTTTTTGGTAGGGCTACCTAAAAAAAAACAAGGTTATGATAGTGTCTATGTCATTATCGATAGATTTAGCAAAATGTCTAATTTTGTGGCATGTAAGACTAGACATGATGCATGTGTTATTGCTAATTTGTTTTTTAGGGAGGTAGTAAGGATGCATGGCCTTCCTCCTAGCATTTTGTCTGATAGGGAAACTAAGTTTATGAGTCATTTTTGGAAGACTCCATGGCATAAATTAGGCACTAATCTTTCATTTGTATCTACCTACCATCCTCAAACAAATGGGAAGATAGAAGTGCTCAACAAAATCTTGGAGAACCTCTTAAGGTGTTTGACCAAAGAGTATGGTCAGAGTTGGGACCACATCATTAGACAAGAAGAATATGCTTACAATCATATTATCAATAGATCTATTGGGAAGAGTCCTTTAGAAGTGGTGTATGGAGTGCATCCTAAAGGCATTCTAGAGCTAAGGGACATAAAGGAAGGTGCAAAGGTTAGTGGAGTGGCTGAAGATTTTTCTCATTCCATGAAAGAGGTTCATGACATGGTCAAACAAAGCTTGGAGTAGAATACAAAAAACATGAAGCAAAGGGAAGATGCCAAGAACAGAGATGTATAATTTGTATTTGGGGACTATGTCATGGTCCATCTTAACAAGCATAGACTATCCAAGGGATAATTACACAAACTATAGATGGGAAAGGTGGGGCCATGCAAAATTTTGGCCATGTATGGGGCCAATGCCTACCAAGTTGATCTACCAACAGATATGGGCATCTCTACTAATTTTAATGTTGCAAATATAGTAGCATACAAGGGTCCCACTCCATCTTCCACTTCAGAAAAAGAGGCAAACTTTTAGGACATTGTAGCAACCTTACCCAAGCCATCTACCAACAAGTTGCAAGCTAGAAATATTCTGAGTTCACAAGTGTACAAGGTGACTAGGAACAAGACCTACATGAAGCATCTCGTAAAGTGGCTAGGAAAACTAGATAGTGAAGCCACTTGGGTCACAAAAGGATATTCCAAGAAGAAAGGCATTGACCTTTCTCTCATTCCCTCTTAAAGTCCTACGAGAACATTTCAACTCATTGGGGGAGTATAGTGCATGAGCACCTAGGTTAAGCCACTCAGAAGAAAATAAGGGTCTAGGAGCCTAGATAAGACATAAGACCTAGTAGATAGGAATAAGGAGTCATGAGTGATGCATGTGAAACACCAAAAACTAAAGTAATGCACGAGATGAGAAAATTAGATGTAATGATGCATTTGTTATCAATTAGGAGAAAAAGTGCAAAAAGTGGATTTGGAGGGCCAAATAAGAATAGTTGGGTAGGTATAAATGGAAATGGTCTAATTATGGCTTAAATACCTTCCATTTATGTTTTGGGAACATAAGGTATAGACCTACCAACTCTAAGATGCAAAAATTGCATATTGACAATTTTGCAAAAAGTGCAACTTTTCTTGTCAAAGTTGCAAAATTGATTAATAGTTACTAGGAGGTTACCAATGAATGAAAGTTGATTGAGTTAGATATGGAATGCATATGCAAGGCCCTGGAAGTCACTTTTGTATGGTTTAGAAATTTTGGATTGTACGACATCGTACAACAGAACAACAAATTAATGCCAGTTGGAAGGAAAGTTGGAGTTTTGGATTCATATGTGATTGAATCAATGTTTTTCTTTTGCAATATAGTTTCTACATTTTTTTCACTAGGTTTTTGTTTTGGTTTGAAATTTGGAATTTTCCATTGGTGTGCACAATAAATGTTTTGCTAAATAGTCTGCTTGCTGGCTTATACTTGGCAAACTAGGCAAAATGGTGTCAACTTGCATTCCCCATGGTTGAAACCTCATGAAACCTTGAGTAATGCTAGTATAAATCTTGTATATTATGTGGGAAGAAGGATGGAGTCAAAAGTGATGGGCCAAGCCAATTCCTTGGAAGCTCTAGGTGAGACAATGGTGTACTCAGCTAGAAATTGAGCCAAGGAAAGAAGTTTATTTGCAAGAGTGAATTATTTTGAAGAGGAAGGGTGTTATGGAAGGCTAGAGGATGGAGTGAAGGTATTGTGGTTGCAAGGAGAAACTCTAAAAGTTTCTAGGAAGTGAAGGAGAGAAACTCTGAAAGATTTTCTCTTGACTAGTCGATTGTTACTAAACCCTAGAAAACCCTTAAAAATAGGGTTAGGGCATCAGATAGAATTTGGGGACCTACAACCTCAAGAATATTGAGGACCTTGGAAAAGGGTATCAACATCAACATTTAAATTGTAGTCTTCTTGAGGGAAGTTTTTCACAAAGGCAAAATTAGTCAATTAGGAGGGCTAATTGAGGGCTACTAGACCTAATAAGGGATTTTTAAGGATTTGAGAGGATTGTATAGAACCCTAATAAATAAAATGTGGCAAATGGATGAGAAGAAGTCCAAGACACCCTAGGAAGAGCCTCCAACCCTTGCAAGAACTAGTGAACTGGTAAGGAGGCATAAAATGAAGTTCAAGCTAATGGGCAAGCCTGAATAAATAGGATAGTCAAAGGGAAAAGTTGTTTTTAGTTGATTAAGGGTAACTTGTGTAAGTAGGGGATTGCTAGGAGTTTTGATCTACTATCTACATTACCCTAGACTAGTCCTATCATTAATGAAGGAAAAGTGGAGAATTATTCTTAGAAGATGAAAAAACATTAAAGGATTAAAATCAAAGGAAAAATGAGCTCCCAAGATTTTGGGTCAACTTCCAAGGCTATTAAACCAATCTATATCTAATTGGATTTTAGATTTTCAAGTAAGTCAATAGGATTTTTAAGGAATTTAAATGGTTTTTCCATGTTTACATAACCCAGTTGGGTTATTTTGCTAGATAAAACTTGATCGGGTTATTTTGATAGACAAAACTTGATTAGGTTATTCTACTACACAAAACTTGGTCATATTATATTCTATTTCTGTATATACAATCACATATATTCATAACCTCTCTCTGTCTCTCTCTTAGTAACCCTTGACACGCACTCCCTCTTACCTATAACCCTTCTCTCTCTAGGCTAACCCCTAACCCTCTCCCTCTCTCCTCAAACACCTAACCCCTCTATCTCTCTATATAATTTCAAACCTCCCTCTCTCTAACTCCTAACCCTCTCTCTCTCTCTCTCTCTCTCTCTCTCTCTCTCTCTCTCCCACTCTCAAACCCCTAACCTACCTTTCTCCTCCCTCTCAAATCCCTAACCTCTCTCTCTCTCTCTCTCTCTCTCTCTCTCTCTCTCTCTCTCTCTCTCTCTCTCTCTCTCTCTCTCTCTCTCTCTAACTCCTAACTCCTAACCCTTAACCCCCCCTCTCTCTCTCCCTCTCTCCCCCTCCATTTAAAATCCCTAACCTACCCCTCTCTCTCTAAATATTAATCATTTCTCTCTACCCCTAATCTCCCTCTCTCACTAACCCCTAAACTCACTCTCTCTCCCCCTCTTAGACCCTAACCTACCTCCCTCCCTCTCTCACAATACATATCGTACTCCGACATTGCCACCATATTAGACCTCGAACTCTAAGTCCCATGTCCTTGCAAGAGGGGGAATTTTCAGGAGGTTGATAGTGGTTTTTTGTGGGGGATATTTTTGATGAAAGTGTAATTTTTATTGGTCCATGTGCACTCTTGCACAACCTTTGGTTTCGGTACCCAAGTCCTTGGTCTCACGCTACATTTTTTGATTGTCAGGCCACTATTTTTTGCCTTGGAGAATGCATGCATCTAATTGTAGGTCACATCCAACCTCCATACATATTTATTCTATAGGCCCTCTTGTTGAACCACAATGCAACATTCAAACACCTATCGACCCATTTTTTCTCGAAACCTATACCTTTTTTGGTAGTATCAAATTTTTTAAACAATATGATTTTGTTGTTTTTGGGAACCTCCCATGGTTTTGAGGCTCAAAAATAGTTTTGTGGACTTTTGAGGGTGATTTTCAACCCATTAACCATGGATTCACTTATTGGAGGCAATTTGGCCCATTTATCAGTGGTTTTTTGGGATCATGGGCAATGTTTTTCCCAGCCACATGTGGTTTGGAAAGCTCTGGCTATTTGTGACTTCCTTAGGTAGTTTCCTACAGATGTGAGTGGATTTTCCATCACATACAAAAAAAATTGCCACTAGACCTATTTTTCTTGCATTGGCATGATTTTTTGGTGGAGATGTTTTTTTCGGCCAATGTAATAATTTTTTGGCATTTCTTGCCTTGATGACCATTTGACCGTCAAGTTTGGGTTCATTATTTGTTGACATTAGCACAACATCAATATTCCTATTAGCCCTTCTAGCTCTATTTGAACCTACTAGTGTTCTTTTCTTATATTTAAGGCATACGAACTTTGTTTTCTACATGCAAGATATTGCTAGAAAGCTAGATTCAATTTCATCATAATCGTATAAGTATTTTTTGGTTTTGATGCTTTTTTATGGAATTTTTTTGCTATCAAAGTCAAAAGTTCATTTTCACACTCTAGGAGACATATCTTGAGCATCTAGTCTCCAATTTGGGAATTCTTTATATTGTAGGAAAGTGTACCATCTTAAATTGGAAGCACTCCATTGTAATGAAGGTTTAGCACCTATTTAATGCAAGATCATCAATCTCCTTCTCTCTATCATCTCTTCTTTCCTTTTATGTCCTTCCTCCTAGGCATAATTGGGGTTAAACTTAATAGATCCTCCTTGAAGCTCCTATTTTCATGGTGTTAATCTAAAGGGAGGATATATTTATCCTAGGTCCTCCCTTTCATCCATCCATCTAGTTGGAATATACTCCTTTCACTAAAATGGGACTTCCTCATAATCTGGAGTTGATTTTTAGATCTCGAGACCTATTTTGGAGCCCCGAGACAACCTTGGGGGTTTTTGCACCTGATCATTAGGGGAGTAATGTTCCTTTGACCAATTAGGGGCATAGTGCACCCTTGATGAGGCCCTATTTTTGGTCCCCCTCTTTGAGTCCTATGTTTCAGGATGTTCGAGTATTAACTTCTAGGTTGGTTAGTCTTCAAGAGTTAGTTAATTCCAAGCTCTATATAAACCCTTCCATTTAATTTATTTTTCATATCACATCTCATTCTCAAGTGCTCAAGCATCCACAAGTTCTAGATCTCAAGCACTCAAATTTCAAGTCTTCAAGCATGCATTCAAGCATTCCTCCATTGAAGATCAAGGATTCAATAATTGAAGAAATTAAAGGAGTTTATCTTCAAGATATTATTCAATCCACCCAAGATCATTTACTGCATCTTCTACATCCATTCATATTCATCTTCTTGGTCCAAATTTGTTGGTGAAGTAAGCACATTGCATTCGATTTAAGAGATCTAGCTTTTGTAAGGTGAATTTGTACATTTACTTTATATGTTTTTTCAATAATTCCAATTCAAGGTTAATTCCCAAACTGGGGTTTTCCCAAGGAAAACCCCTCATCCAAAACAAAAAAAAACTTTTTTATTGCAACTTGAGGATGCCAAATTGACAAACAAGTTGTAGATTAGTGCAACCTTTTTGGCCTTCTTTGAAATTGCAAAATCAAAATCAATGTCACACGCCACCATTAGGTGTGTACTACACCCCTGAAGATTTTTTTTTGACCATAAAGATCCAGTTCATCTCTGATAGTTCACTTTGATTTGACTTTTTGGTTAGTGACCCTTGTGGTCTCTTGAATAGTTATTTTTCTCTTTGTATTCACATGTTGATTAGATAGGACATAGTGATAATTTGTAAGTGGATTCGTGTGTTAATCATCCAAATTTCTTCCAAAAGACTTGGGATTTGTGAATGAATAAGGTTGATATGATGACACTACTACATTTAGACTTGAATTGTGATGGTAGGCTGTCGCAATTATGATAGCCTCCCATCACCCAAGTGATAGTACCAAGAATTGTCTCCCCTTCTGACAGGTGTCAGACTTTTTGCATCACAAATTGTGATGGAAAGCTTATCCATCATAATTTTGTAGAAGGCAAGGCCAAAAATTTGTCATCATCTTGTTGTTATTATGACAGGCCATCATTACAATTATGACATCTTACAATTTCACTTGTCACAATAGCGATGCCCGTACTCAATGGCCAATGGTCATCCATCAAAATGTGCATCACAATTGTGATGGTATGCAATAATAGTGCCATGGGTGTGATGAATATCCATTGGATTCTTCCATTGCATTTGTGACAACCATATAATAGAAATGTTGTTGGTCCAATGTCATTTTGTCAGACTAGGCCATCGCAATTATGACAACTTGCTAAAATATTTATAAAAAAAACTATTGCTAGAAGAGGAAGCACTGAAGGAGGACCCTTTAAAAAATGATGCTATGGAGCAGGACCCTTCAAATTGAAAAATTAGGTAGATAATTAGATGGTTATACTATTCTTCCAGTAGGAAAGGGAGTATTTATAGGAGGAAAAGGAATCAGGCAACCCATGAGATGGAAACTTGATGGGCCAATTGCTAGAATATAATTCATGATGTGTGGAACATAATTTATCTATGGTTGGAATGGAGCTAGAATAATATTGTATGATATCAGTGAGGTTGCATTCACTATTGGAGGGATAATTGGGAAAGTGGATGGGCGTGGAGGGAGAGTCATGTATTGTACTACAAGAGGAATAAAATCTTGCACCCATGGATTCAAATTGGTAGTCATGGCTTTCTACAATTATTGTGCCTCCAATATATCTCAAAATATATCTTTGTAAGGGAAATGATAGAATGAGAAATCTAGTTTTGGAAGTTGTGGTAGGGACAAATGTTTTGAAGTAGACTTTTGGTAGTGGTCTACCTATTTTCATGTCAAGTCCTCAATAAACTAATGTTGCAAACAAAATGTATGTTGAATCCATGACTTCCTACATGGAGAAATAATCATGACATTAGGCTTCTTCTCTATAGTAATATGAAAAATAAATGGAAATGCAACACTATATGTGAAATGCTTGAGCAAAAGCAATATCAATCAGACAACTTAGAATAATGTCAAACACAATCTCTGTGAGAGGGGCCAAAGAGGAAACTGCATGACCTGCATTAAACAACATACACATGTGATCAAATAACTAAAATGTATTTCTAACAAAGAAGACAATATTTATTTTTTCATTATTGTCTTTATAAAACATGAGGTGTAGATCTGAACAACATACTAAAATGAATAAGATACTTAGTAGTTCTTTTTCATCATTCTCTTTATAAAAGATATGTTTTAATTGGATGCTTAGCCATGGGTGTATCCTTAGGAGTTGAGTAAAATATTTGTAGTGTGACATGTTCTTCAAATGTTTTCTTGTGCTATCATTCAATTTTCTTTTATATCTCATGTCTTGACACATGATGAGATATTGGGTTGTATTTACTTATCTACACATCTCCCAAGGGATTTACCATGCTTTTATATTGCATAACATTGCTTTTATAAGGTCCTTTCAACATGTGCAGCTTCATTGATGTAGCACAAATTTCCTCCTTTTGAGGCACACTCCATTTTCTCTCCTGCGGGTCTACCTAATATTACAAATGTCCTCAATTACACAAGGTCAAAATTAACTATTTTCTTCTAAATCTATTTGTCCTTTATTATCTAGCTCATTAATACGCCTTTTCTTCCTAGCACCAACATTCGTCATTTGATTACATTTTGTTTTGACAACTAATTTTTAAACACCAATAATTATTTTACATAAATGAGATTTATATAAATAACTTTTTAAATTACTAAGAAACACTTTTATGGAAAATTAAAATACGATCTTGCACAAAACTTTACAATAGATGTTGAAAACCTTCCATGTCTATATAACTCCAATGTATGATGAAGGAACTCTAGTATATGAATATGATATTCACACCATTTTTCCAATATAAGACTAAATATATCCAGGGTACTGAAAAATCAATGTACGAAGAATCTAATTCAATTGCATTAATAAAAATCCCTAAAATAATGTTAATAAAAATTCTTTTTCTATCATTATTCATCATACATGTTTCAAATGAGAAGAGACTGAATCCAATTTTAAGTCGTGAACTTTTTAAAAACTCTTTTTCTAATAGCTGATTTCAATAGAAAATATTTAATACATAGCATTATATAAGTATCCCCTAAAATCAATGAGCAATGAATGTGATATTGTGGAGTGCTTTCCAAGAATCAGTTGCCTCTAAATAATGTATACTAACATAATTTCATTCCATATTTTTAAGGAAGTTATCTTTGTGGTTATGGACCTTGCTATTAAGGGGAGGAAGTGGTAGAAGGTGACTAGGCTTGCTGATGAGCTGAGCCTAAATCATTTTTTTCTAGAAGGCAAAGAATCCATACATCTTAGGGGAGGGTTTATGAGGGAAAATCTCCCAGAGCCTTGGAACGAAGTCTACTTGGTGCTGATGAAGTATTTAACACTTGAAGGAAGGTATGGTGTCTGCTATTATTATCATATTCCTCTTTTGAACCATTTCCATCATCTTGATCACATTTCTATCCCATTTTTTATGTTACTTGATTTGATTGATACAATTGTCGATGTTAAGGAGAAAATGAGGAAGGGAGTTAACTATACCATTCTCCATCAAGGGCTACTATTTTTCCTTTATCAATTTCACCTTGCTCTGCTACCCCACAAATTTTTTGAGGTGGCTATCCTTTCTCTCCCTAACCCTCGTCCCCACTAAATCTTGATTAGAATTATTAGACCCAGAGCCCCCACCCCCTAGCCTTCCCATAGTGGGTCCCTTATGGAGAGGAAGAAGAAAGGTAAGGAGAAAGAGTTGGAGGACTCTAAGGATAAGGGGAGAAGTGGTAGGAGGAGGTTCGAGAGAATTGCAAAGTCTAATGCAAAAAGGAAGTTGAGTTATAGGGCCTTGCAGGAGGAGGAATCTGATTTAGAGAAGACAACCCACCCTAAGCAAAGATTTAAATAAAAGACCTCAAACTTTGGTGGGGGAAATATGAAGGGGGAGGAGGTGGACGTCTCAGACTCCTTAATGTCTAGTTTAGGAGGTGTGACTAGAGGTGGGAAAGACATGAATCATGTGTTGAATTCCATTGTGATGCAGTGCATGGACCTCACACGGGACTAGTTCCCTGACATAGTGGAAAGAGAGCCCTCCCCCATGACAATATTTACAACCATAGATAATTTTTTCTGTAACCCATTGATTTTGTAGGAAATTGCTAAGGATCAACTGGATGGTAACCAGTGTGATATGCAAGAAACCCCCTATGGAGGCCCAAAAACTATTTGATAAAGAGCTGAGAGAGAGAGTCTATGCCCTGGAGGAAAGAGTGAGACTTCTGGCCAAGTTCACTATCAAGGTCACTCATGCTGTAGCTACCACCTTGCACTTGTTGAAGGACAACCAAGAAGGTGATCTAAACAACAATGATTCCAAAATTTTATTCGACTTCTTGGATGAGGACTAGACTAACATCCTCCTCAAGGGGAAGGATGACAAGAAGCCCAATTAGGATTGTTTCCCCCTTTTTCCTTATGTTTATCTTCTACTAGTTTATGAACTTTGATAATTTTAAGGTAGTTGTGCCTTTGTTTAAAAATTTTTATATTTAATGTTGTTATGGTACATGCAATGGTAGTTTAATGCCTACTAAAACTCTTATTTTCATCTATCTAGTTAATTTTTTTGTTATTTTAAGCATTAGGGGGTAATTTTGTCTAGTGCTTATCAGTTAGGTGTTGTCCAGTTTGACTATTGTAAGGGTTAGCCCCCTTGTTTGGCTAGTTTATAATCTAAAAACATATTGTGAGTATGATCTTAAAATCATTCTTAATAACTCACAACATTATGTAGAAGATCACATGATTCAAGAACCCATTGTGATGGTTCTAGTTGCTTCTGTTGTGGTTTGAGTTCCTCTTGTTATTGTTGATGGTGTTGCTAGAGCTCCTTTCCTTGGTCCTTGTGATGACATGCCCACTCTGCATGTTGGTATTTCAATGGGGGTGTGTGTCTTCCTTACTCATCACTTGCTTGGAGGTTTCTCTTTCTCATATGGTTTTGGTCGCAACTTTTGTTGGTGTGGCTATCCCTATGGTTGCTAAGATTTGAACTCTGCAAGCATGTGTATTCCATATCTGAATTAGTATGTTGTGACAATGCTCATTGAACTGAACATAGATCAAACTAATATTCAATAGAGGTTAATTGAAATCATATCACAAAAATTAATCTAAATGCAGTACTCTTATTTTAGTACTTGGCCAATGGAGAAAGTGGTATCCCAAGGACTAAAAATGTCTAAATTATCACATGGAAATGACACAAGTATAATGTTGTGCATCTCTTCTTCAATCTTATACATATATGTTGTACAAAAAAGAAAAAGGAAAAGCACCACTCTTTGCTTAGTCTTCTCCAATATGTGCCTAGAAATTTCTAGAAAATTTTGTTGGCTGAGCATGGAATAAAAGAGATTTGTTTCTATTGTAATAGAGATGTATTGTGTTATATAATTATTTGTGTATTTTTTGTTTAAGATTCTCTTATGTTGTATTAGAACTTCAACCACATTTATTTTTTAGAGAAGTCCCATAAATGCAATTTGGGAGGGGATCAAAATATTATTGATTGGTATCCTTTATTTTTAATAGATCAAGCAATGATATGATATTCATGCATAGAAGCGGTCAAGAAAGGATCAAATACAATAATTTTGATACATGAATTGGATCGGGTATATTATCCATTGTTCTTATATGCATATCAATGACCTAAGCTTATAATAGTATTGGTTAAAGTTAACTAATTTGATCTAGGCCATTGTTATGATTTGGTTAGTTAATAGTGAAGCCATGTCCTGTATGGACATGGCTCCACATTGTGGAGACATGTCCTTTCATGACATGTCTTCTTCATAACATACTTATACCAATTTCTCAAAGATAAGAGAGATATCAAAATCTATTAATATTCTCTCATTTTGGTGATTAGTGATTTTAGACTTGATGAATAATAAGAACTTTGATCTTAAATCGGATCTTTAACATGGTATCAGAGCCTAGTTAAGAGAAAGATCAAATTTATTTAGAGAGATACCTATTCTATGATGACATGTTCTGTGGAGTTTGAAATAATGTCTACTAATGTTTGTTGAGACAAGGTCATCTATCTCAATATTTTTATGCTTTTTCTTGAGACAATGACTATACTCCAAAATCATACAATAGCAGGCAAGATCATACAATAACCTAGACGTAGGACAGATAACCATGAGGCTAGAAAATATACAAATAGACCCTCCTATGAAGCATGTGTGAATTAATTAATATAAGGAACATTAAAAATTTTAGTTCTTGCTTGACAAAGAAGGTAATCATTAAGTCTATTCTACAATGAAGGAAGAATCAAGCTCAACCTTATTTGCAAAGTCACAATCACACTGTTGAGTAACCATCACCAGATAAGATGTCATTTTTATGTGGAAGCATGTCAGTTGTTGAGTTTCAAAGAAATATGACAATGTTTGTCTTCCAACACACTAAATAATAAAAATTCATTGATGTCAGTGCTAGTAGTGCATGTGTATCATGTTTGGAAAAGAAATTCTTGGAGTCTCTCTCAATCAAGAATATTTATGATATGCTATGAAGCATGATAGTCCTGTAGCATTCTAATATTATTCTTGGCTAAGCACCAATTCAATGAGGACTTTATCACAATCCCTACAAATATCTAAGAATTCAAAGTTTCAACATTGGCCAAAGTTTCTAAAAACATTCATTAGTGTTACAACTCATCGAAGAAGAACATCGTTTCACAGTCCTAGCAAAAGGGGAATTTGGTTGATATCAAAGAAGAGTTTTTGGATAAAGAACGATATTGATGCCGAGATATATTCTCAATTGGGTATGGTTGTAGGATAATATTTATTTGAGCATTAGCCTACCAAGATTCATTTCATTCCTCTATTGTAGGGAATAATTTTAGAGATATCATTCATTTTGAAATTGCTATGAAAACTCAACACAACACATTAGACATATTGTGCTACATGAAGCTTATGTTGGGATTTGTAAAACTAAGAAATATAGTGTAAGAGTGGATGGGAATTTGATTTTGTTGTTCAATATTGACAACAACCATTTAGAAAGGTCTAGCTTGTTTGAAAAATCTAAAGGTTTGGGTTGTGAACATTCAAGGGTTGAACGTGGACTTACCTATCCAGAATTTAGGATATCTTCCTATGACAAGAGGAAGCAGCTAGTGGATCTGATTCAATTGATCTTCGAGGATAGATGGATAATTAAATGCTTATAGTTAGGGGACTAAGTTTTTAGAGGGACTTTGACATTACATTATAAGAAACATTGGATGATGAGGTCAGGAGGTTGAAACTCCTTTACTATCTAACATCTATGTTTTCCTAGGAAAAACTCCACTTTCTTTGTCTCTATGCATTTCTTATTATCTCAAACAATTTATTGGCACCTCTTTAGGATTTTATCTAAACAAGTTGAACTTTGTATTTTATTGACCAACTCTACATATTAGTGGATATTTAATACTAATTTCATATGTGTCATCTAACAATGTGTGCATTCAAGAAAGGAAAATTAATATTAAAATTTTCATCTTTTTTGCAAATTGCACTAGACACTCTTCAATTATAGCCTGAAAAGACTTGTTCTAGTTTTTTATATCATCATTGAGATTGGAAGCCAGATTAGAAATGACACTAACCATTGCTACAAAAGCTTGTGATTTTGATTGTTGTGCAAATTTCTATGATATTAATTTGCATTTGTGGTTGTTGCACCACATTCTTGTGATCAAGATATTTAATGTGCATGGACAATAGAAAATGACTAGAATGGCCTACAAATTAGTGATCAGAAAAGAATGAAATATCATAAAATATTAAAATGAAAAGGTGAACTTGGCATTTGGAAATATTGACTAAAATAGTCACGTATAAATTATAATTTAACCAAAGTATTTTGAAAGTAAAATTCAAAACTCAAATCAATACATATCATAAGTAAACCTAGCTAGAGATGTAGCCAATGAAGTTTGACTTTTACATATTGTAATTTACAACAAGGATTATAAATTGTGAAATTATAAATATCTACTTTCTCCATTAAATATTGCATGTCATATAGAACACATAGTGCGAGTCCTTTCTGAAGGGACTAGTGTTTCCCTCTATCAAAAAAATGAAACATAGGTTCAAGTACATGACGTATTGTTGTGGCCTCCTTTGCTAATTTGGTCATGTTTTGAAGACAAATCTTTGACCAAACTTTAGGATCCTTTTCTTCCTCCTTGTGATATTATTCAAGATATCACCACACTCAAGATAAATAATGAGAATAGTTCATTAATCAATGTATAGTTTAAAATGATCTAATTTCATTTGTTTCCACTATTCAAATTCTTCTTCATGTCTCCCAATTTACAAGTAAAGTTATAAAATGCAATTAAACATGATTGTAGATAAATAGAAACAATAGAATACCTTAGAGAGGAATAATTTGATGCAATCCCATAGAAAGCCATTTTTTCAAAACTTCAGACACTGCAACTAAATTTCATAAATAAATGAGTTTGACTATGGCATCCTTTTACATTGCTTGAAACCAAGAGATTCAAATAGTTAGTTTTCATGCAATCATAGATTATTGTTGAGCTTCTCTTGGTTTCAAGAATAGTTTAATATTCTCTACTAATCAGGGCCAACCACGTGAAGGTGGAAGCTCATTTGTGCCCCCCCAACATCTAAATTTCCCATTAATATCTAAAATGCATTCATTATATTAATAAAATGTAACATTCATGAATTATCACATGATAACATTCATTAACACATTAGTTTCATTAGAACATTCAAAACAACATTGAAACATAAGGTTCATTAAAACATTCACATGAAC
Organism: Cupressus sempervirens; assembly: GCA_028749045.1. Classification (NCBI taxonomy): domain Eukaryota; kingdom Viridiplantae; phylum Streptophyta; class Pinopsida; order Cupressales; family Cupressaceae; genus Cupressus; species Cupressus sempervirens. The sequence goes on from CM053789.1 coordinate 793,028,712, forward strand.
ATTCAATAGAACATAAATAAAACATCTATACATAAACATCAATCATTATCAAATAAGTTACACAAGTTACATGAATCATTTCTTTTTTCTTTTTTTATCCTTCCCTATATTGTTGCAAAGGCATATCCATGTCGTCATCAATATTTCTTCTCACTCGTGTATGTGAAATCATTGTCCTTTGCAAAGGAAAGTCCTCTGCAATAATAAATAAAAGGGTTAAATTTAAAAAAAAATTGAGACTTTAAAGATTTTAGAGAATATTGTAGCACTCTTTACCTTGTCCAAAAACATCGTCTTTCCCATTGGCTTGGACCTCAACATGCTCATTAGGAACAACCTTTGCATCCCTTGCAATTACAATTCAAAATTTTTTCTTAATGCCAACACATATTATAGTTAAATTTGTATTACTACACCAAATTCAATTTAAATTTTTTACTTGTATTAATAATTCTTAAATAAAAAATCAAATAGAAAATATATACCTTGAGTACAAGGATCCACATTTGAATCACCACCTCAATGGTGCTTGGCTGATGTATCAGGATTTGTAGGCTGCAATCCAATGTAACTAATTAGTGCATTTATCAAAAATATATACATATAAATACAATACAAATACGAAGAAATCTTAATCATTCATTTTAATATGTATAAATATATTAACTTTAAAGTTTTAAACAATTATTTAATCATTGTTTCCTTTCTTTAAACAAATATAAAATGACTTATATTTTTGGAACTTAATATCAAATACAATAATTTTTAAAGTATTCAATTTGAAATAAAAATCAATTGACTTATTTAGCTCATTGATAGATCTAATAGAAGAATCTTGCACACTCATTGTTCAAAGTCATTCAGTCACGACTATACAGCCTTTTATGTAGGCTAATTTCTTGTCCTCTTCAGAGATTGTTTTCTTAAACTCCATAGCCTACATTTTTTCTTTGTATCATGAAATTTTTTGGTAATCAATTTCATCAAGACCAAATTGTTTACAATTTATAAATATTTGCATATAATTTTTCATTTACTTATACTTACAACTCATGCAACAAGTTTTGAATATCCACCTGAGCTGAGCTTGTGCTGCCCATGCTTTTGTTTCCTTGCTTCGGTTTCCTTTGATGTGTCAGGAAACCTATGTGAAGTTTGAAATATGTTGTAGATCACATAAGTATTAAGATTAATTATTACATAATCTCATTCTTAATATTATGACATACCTTCTTTCCTTGGATGGTATCATTTCTCCATCATCTAATGTTTTTTTCTCAATGGCATCCTTTATAATATTCTCCCACTCAATAATGGGAATATAGGGGGGCCACTAATAACAAGAGTCTTTTTATTTGGGTATTTTAGTTGAATCTAATATACTTCAAAGCTTGGCCCACTTTCTCAAGGAGCCTAAGTGTTTGAAAGATGTGGGGTCCAAAAAGTGTTGTCATGGCATCAATGAGTTGGTCCTTTAACCCTTTTGCTTGCAATTCCACCTTTAAGAAAAGAAAAAATTATTAGATTCATAAATGAACTGAACCTATCTTTTAATTTACTTGAAGAAATTGATCATATTAAGGAAGCGTGATCTAGTAATGAAATCAAAATATGATACCATGTGTGTATGGTTGGCCCAAATATATGCAAACATTCATCATTAAATTTTTTATAAAATATATTATTCCCTGCAAAATAATAATGTGATTAGTAGTTATTACAAGGGACTACATGGGAGGTTAGTGCATTTGATTATGAGTATAAGATTATATAGTAAAAGAAATGATCAATCTTTAAAGTACCTAGAAGTTTGGGTACTTTTAGAGGAATACCATCTTAATTGGTAATGAGCAATTGATCCCAATTCTTTACTGTTCCTGTACATCTAGGAAGGTCCTCATTGCCTCCTACATCAAATGAATCCAATATTACAAAATGCCCCCTAGGAGATAATAGTTCAAGTGAAATAAACACATGAAAAATGAGAGAGAGAAAGAGGAATCTACTTACCAATAGGTGGTGCCACCACATCTATCATCGAGCTATGTGTTGCTAAATTTGTAGTTGACAGTGCCTCTTTGGTTCTATTCCTTGTAGAAGGCAGCATAGCGAACATAGGATCAATGGTAGGAGTTAAAAATTGAGATTGTTAGAGCACAATAAAACAAGATTGTTAGAGCTATTAAAAAAATATTGTTCAATCAAAACGCAAGTGTAGGATAAAACATGTGATGTACTTAAACCACCTAAAGTATCATCTTGTAGGGGATCACCCCTTAACATCCTTAGCATCCTCTGAAAAAATAACAAATGCATTTTATTTAATGACATAAATAAAAGAGTATACTATAAAAACTATTATTGAACTTTTTTTATAATTAAAAACTACATTAATACTTACTATATATGTGCGAATTAGGTTCACCAACCTATTATCCATATCTTGTAATGTAGGAGTCTGAGGTTGAGTTAATGCTAATTGTGATAACCTTCTTCCCATATCATTCATCAACTTTTATAATACAATCATACGATTAGGGGCTAAATCAAAATCAATAATAAATTCAACTAGCTCATTGTGTGGCTTCTCATCCTTGTGGACTACTTTTTCCTTTCCCTTGTCCTTATTAGCACTTACTTGCGAGAATAATATTATTAGCTCTATATTTAGAATCAATTCAAAATAGTAGTAAAGAATAAAACATAATAAAACATACACATTAACATACTTCTTGTATCTAATTTGTACAACAACAATGAGTTTTACCTGTCACGAAGAAGAACCATTTTCATCATGCATATCCTATGGTTGTTGATCCATACTATAGCCTACATTTTAAAAAAAATTCATTTGAGACATGTTAAATCACATGTGTTACTATTATAAGTTAGCAAAAAAGATATACAAATTTAATGGTGTGTTTATCTTCATTGCTTGGAGTTCATTTTAAATGTACATAGTATGTACCAACTTTCCCATGATAATGGCTTTTTCTGTATCTATGTGATTCAAATTGTAATCAATAAGAAGCTCTTTGCCTCCATGTGTTGATTTTATCGCACATACAAATACGCGATTTCCTTTGCATGCCTCAAATATGCAATTGGGTTGCTTCTTAGTTGACGTAGGTTATGTACTATTTATAAAACCTACAATATTCCCTTATGCTTTTGGTCTTCCATCAACATATATAGTTATTATTTTACTTTTTTCACTAACTTTTTTTTGTATATAATTTTCCGTGAGTGCATACCTACACATACTTTTTTATATTTAAGAATCTGCATCCAACTACTGTAATCATAGCAAGGTCCAACATACTCCATCAATTCAACAACCTTGTTGTAAGAGATCTTTATGCCATCCATGGAAAATAGGCCCAAACCATGTAATGAGAATGGTGCTATGTGATGTGTCCTCTCTCCAAGACAAAAATTAGTGGTTATTGGAGGAGGTTCATTGGTGACCTATTGTTTCTATAGATGTTTGTACCTAAAGGATACATTGAAGTTACATTTACTCTCATCATCATAAGAACATGACCCTCCTTAAGCAAGGAAAAATTTCATGCACTTATTGAATTTCTTTATAATATTTTGACCTTGAGTTGATCTCCTAGATTTAGACATATTAAATGTCTCACTTTCTTCTTCCATTCCTACATTTTCCTCCCTTGAGGAAGAAAAATCTAACAAATACCTATTTACCATTACCTGCACTCCATGAAATAAGAGAGATAGGTGGCAATGAGAGATATATTTTAAAAATTGTAAAAGAAATTAATCTCTATGGGGCATACTGACTTATACTTGACGATCCATGAGACTATGTGGGATGCTCATGAAAGGGCTTCGTATTTCTGCAATAGTAAATCAATTGTCTTATGTTAGCTAAAAATCTGATGATATATATATACTAAAAATTACATCAAATATTAGCGTCACATATGAATTAGAAATGGTAAAAGGTACATGAAAAGTTAATCAAATTAATCATGTATCTATCAAGAATTGAATATTGAATAGCATAGGCATTTATCACATAACTGTACATTTCATTCTTCACATTGATAATAAAACTCCCCTCTAATGTTAGCTAATCAGACCCCTCGGTCATTGATATTATTCTTCATCCATCTCATCATTAGGATTATTGTCATCATTGACATCGTCACCACCACTATCCTAGTCATCATTGTTGTCATCATCACCATCATCATCATCATCATCATCATCATCATCACCCTCATCATCATCATCATTCTGATAAGTAGCAACATTATTTACATCAGGAACATCATCTTCTTAATGTTTATATCTGCACATATGGTTTTGCAAGAAAAAATTGGTGTAATTAATGTGTCTATTTGCAAAAATATTGGACATGTTGTACTTAATGTTTATACCTACACATATGGTTTTGAAAGAAAAATTTGGTGTATGTATGCCTCTTCATTTTGATACTGTTCAAGGGAAGCCTATCAATGGTAATAGAAAACAAGAATGCATTTTCTAAGAGTTTACAATTGTTCAACAAAATTAATGTTTTACAAGAAAATGCACCTAAAGAACTATTAGCTCAGAAGCAAGAACATGGTGTTGGTACTAGATCTACCTTGCTAACTCCTAATGGGTTGGGCTATTATTATTTGTCCCCTTCACATTCACTTTGATAGCCATGTTATGGAGGTGATCTCACCTAGTTCATCCTCATGACCTTGAAGTCCTTAATCATGATCTTGGGTGCTCAAATTAATGTCCAAGACATTTGCACCTTAGGGCCCTATTTGATCATCATTTGAAAGGGACTCAATGTCGACCACAAAATGTCTCTCAATATGTTTAGAGGTTTAGAGGTAATGTCATTGTAACAGAGGCTTCTACAAGGGAATGAGCCTCATGATTATAGCATTTACATAGAAGCAAAACTTTCTTCTTCAACTCCTTTCACTCAACTCTTCACTAAAATTTTTCTTCAACATCCTTGGTTTTCATTGATGGGATAGTGTATGGAGCCTTTATATCCAACCATTCATTATAAGTTGGTGAATGCACTTCATGCCTGACATGCAATTGATGCATCTGCACATGCAATTTTATCACCTTGAAAAACTGTATTTGATTCTGCTAGCTAGGAACAACTGATTGTTCAAATTATTTTCAATTGAGAAATTATTTCTCCATCTTCAACTAACCTAAATCCTTCCTTCCCCCAGCTGTATTGTTTCTTTATTGTTATATATTATAGAATAGATTTTCAATTTCTTTCTCCATGTTTTTATGATTCATAGAAAAGCCCATATCATCTTAGGATAACACTAAGGAAAGTAATTAAAAATATATGAATTAAAAACTCAAAAAGAATTTCAATTAAATTAATAATTTGTGTGTCTGATGCTATTTAGTGAAATACTAAACCAGCTAATCATCATATGCTTATAACGATCAAAGTATGCACAAAGTAACATGAAAATGAGAGAGAGAATATCATACTATTAATTTTAAATATTACATTAGTTTTATATGTATCTCATTCACTTGAAAGACTTACTTGGAAAACCTATGTCTTGCATAAAATTTTGAAAAAGGAAGGGTCCCAATAGGCCATATCAAAATACATAATGATATCCAAAAACTCTCAAGATATAGCCATGTATAAGAACTTAAAAAAAAGAGTTGAACAAAGAGAGTGCCCATGCTTACAAACCATTACCTACAAACCACATTTCAATATGAAACCACCCATAATTAAAATTGGAACTAGATACTTGAGTTCCTCACAAGGAGACTCCAATACATGCATGGTTACATCCTTGGCTTCCATTTTTGGGCCAACATATGGAGCCTTCATATCCACCCATTCATTATAAGTTGGGGAATGCACTTCATGCCTGGCATGCAAGTGATGCATCTACATATGCAATTTTATCACCTTCAAAAACTATATTTGATCTTGCTAGCTAGGAACAACTAATTTTTCATTTTACTGTACCTAAACTGATGACAGTTCTACAAGAATTTGTAATCAACTGAGCTAATTAGTACCTAGACCAATTTAACTGGGTTATGCCTTGTTTCTCTCTACAAATATGTATCTACTATGATATATTTTTGTAAAATTTCTTGTGAACTCTGCCCATTTTTCGTGGTCTACATTATTTTTGTGTAGAATCTTGAGGTAAGTCACTTAGCATGGGTTGAGTGAGTATTATTGTTTTATTATTTGGATTTTGGAATATGTATGCAACTAGATCATTTTTGGTAAAGTTGATTATTTCTTTTATTGTACCTAATCTAATGATAGTTCTATAGGAATTTGTAATCAACCCAGCTAATAAAAAACTAGACCAATTTAACTAGGTTATGGCTTGTTTCTTTCTAAAAATATCTGCTATGATATGTTTTTTGTAAAATTTCTTGTGAACTGTACCTATTTTTCATGGTTTACATTATTTTTGTGTAGGATCTTGAAGTAAGTCACTTAGCACGGGTTGAGTGAGTTTTATTGTTTTATTATTTGGATTCTAGAATATGCATGCAACTAGATTAGTTTTGGTAAAGTTGATTGTTCATTTTATTATACCTAATATGATGACAATTCTATAGGAATTTTTAATCAACCCAGCTAATGAGCAAGTAGACCAATTTAACTAGGCTATGCCTTGTTTCTTTCTAATAATATTTGCTATGATATGTTTGCTTAAAATTTCTTGTGAACTCTACCCATTTTTTGTGGTCTACATTATTTTTGTGCAAGATCTTGAGGTAAGTCACTTAGCATGGGTTGAGTGAGTTTTATTGTTTTATTATTTAGATTCTAGAATATGTATGCAGCTGGATCATTTTTGGTAAAGCTGATTGTTCATTTTACTGTACCTAATATGATGACGCTTCTATAGGAATTTGTAATCAACCCAGCTAATCAACAACTAGACCAATTTAATTGGGTTATGCCTTGTTTCTTTCTAAAAATATTTACTATGATATGTTTTTGTAAAAAAAATTGTGAACTTTGCCCATTTTTTGTGTTCTGCATTAATTTTGTATAGGATCTTGAGGTAAGTCACTTAGCACGAGTTGAGTGAGTTTTATTGTTTTATTATTTGGATTCTGCAATATGTATGTAGCTGGATCATTTTTTCTATTGTGAGATAATATGTAATAAGCACTTTAAAAGATATCTCTTTGACTATATAAATAGATACATGTTTAGAAGGAAATATAAAGACATACATGTTTACAAGGAAAAGAAAAAACATTTACATATGTACCTCTTCTAGCCTTTGAAGAAAATCATAGAGCAAAGGCATGTAGATCACCAGGGCACCACATGATAATAAAATTGTAGAGCAAGGGCACACCACGAGAATGCAATTGCAAAGCAAGGGCATGACAAAAAAATGCGGAGATCAAAAGGGTACAACAACCAAATGCATTGATCACAAGGGCACGACAAAATTCACAACTCTCCACCCTCATTCAGAGCTCTCCAACTCTTTCATGCTCAAATCTCGACAATGAAAATAAATGTAAAATGTTTTAAGTCATGTTTTTTTTTTTTTTTTTTTGTTTATGCTCGTAGGGGCATTGCAATTGCTACTCCAACATCGGTATTGCGATGACGTCGAGGAGAATTACAAAAAGAACAACATGAAAATCACCACAAATTAAATAGTCGTCACAAATTGTTGTCACTGTTTGACCCCAAATGTCGTAGTGCAAGTTAGATGGAAAGGTGGATAAAGGTTTGTCAAGATTAATGAGTGCCTTTATTGATCTTGAGATATAATGGGGGAAGTAGGTGATGATCTAGGAGTGGAAGTAGGAGATGGAGAAACTTCAATTTCCTTGTGTATCCTAGTGATCCTTATACTACTACATCTATTTCTTAAAGCACAAGCCCAAGCAAGTTTCCTCTTCAAAAAATTCAATGCCACCACCCTTTATCAGATTAGAGAAACTTCAATCTTCTCCAATGCAATCTGCCTCACAAATAAATCCCAACACATATTTGGTCGTACTTTGTATCCTTGGCCTTTCAAAATGAAAGATCCCAACTCAACAAATGAATGCTCATCATTCAACACAACATAATTTGTATTTGAAATACTTCCATATACAACTAATCCATCACACTACGAGTAGGGGACGAACTTCATCATGACTCCCAACAAAACAAGGGTGAAATCTTCACCGCCTTCAATATTTAGTTTGTTCAATCTCTCCACCACTAGCAACCAATCAAATCATCTATTTGCTGTGGAGTTCAATATCCAAAAAAGCCCATTGTTTGAAGACATTGACAACAATCATGTGGGCATGTATCTCAATGATATTAGGTCTATAACATTTGATCATGTAGGATACTAGATTGATGACTATTTCTATCAACTAAATCTCAAGAGTGGGCAAAATTATCAAGCTTGGATTGACTACGAAGATGCCCAACAACAATTGAATGTTACAATGGTAGAAGCTGGTTCATTTTAACCCAAGAAGCCTCTTTTATTTATCAAGATTACAAACCTTTTAGACATTTTGAGGAAGAAATGTATGTGGGTTTCTTTGCAACTACTACAACTAATGTTGAAGACCACTGTGTACTTGCTTGGAGCTTCAACACAAATGGGTCCTTGCCTAATCTTTGATTTATCTCACCTTTATTCTCTTCCTTGTTAGTTGTGTGTTGTCCTTGATGCAAATAGTGAATAGGTGGCAATATCACATTGAAAAGTCAATTCAACTCTTTGCATTTATATGTCAGCTTAGACAACAATGAAATGGTGGAAACTCATGCTAATAAATATTTACCTTATCATAATGTTGGGTTTGAGCTATGAGTAAAGTAAATTCTCTAATGTGGATATTATTATGCCACTTGGCAGAGCTATATTATAAATTTCAAACACTTAAAAACTTTGGTTAAGGACATCATTGAAAAAGGTTCAAAAGTAGGGTTTAGTTTGTTCCTCCCCAAACCCTACAACCACCACCATGAATAACAGTATAAAAATTAATGTTTTTTTGAAGTTCTTCTTGAGGAATGAGATTGTGGGTTTATGATATATTGTAAATCTTTCTTCTTTAGATGAATCATTTGGTAGTGGTTTTGTAGCATCCCATGTAGTGGTTGAGAGGAAATATGAAGTTTAAACATTCACAAGAAAATCAATAATTATTGTGGTTTTCTCAATGCTCACATATGCTAATAGTTTTGTTTGTTTCTTGACATGCATAATCAAATATTGAGAAAAATGGTTGTTGCCATCTTCCAAAGTAAAGATATGACATCAAGAGTTGGAGGTAGCCATTTGTCATTTTGCTGAAATTATCCTATTTGAATCATTAGTTTTGAAAGACTTAGTAGACAGAGACAATGGTTTGTCTTTTCAATCTATCGATTTCTCAGGTATGACTTAGTTCCAAATCTCTTGTGGTTTCAATGCTTCACCTATGAAGAAGGCATTGGTATTTGATGCAGATTGATGCATTTCTTTTGTTAAAAGAGGAAGTTTTCTCAGAATATCATAGCTCTCTCCTTTTTTGTTCTTTAAGGAAATTAAGGATGAAAATATTATAACTATTTGATTGGTTATTAATGGTGTCATTCAATTTTACTCTCATGAACATTCCATTTGATTTGGAAGTTTGCAGATCTTAGGACAATATTTTCTCTCTCTATATTCATGTGGGTCTTTGAAATAGTTGTTCAAAAGTTAGTTTGTTTTTGGTTAAAATGAAAATGTTTCTTTACCCAAATAGAGAAGTTTTTGAAACCTTAAACAATTCTATTTTTGAAAGCTTAAACAATTCAATTCAGATTGAAAGACATGCTTCCTGATAGTTTTTTTTTTTTTCAAATAGTGTGTATATTTTGCAACAAAAGGATATGTGTTCAATTATGGAGAGTACTCAGTTTGCAAGGAATTGATTCAAACTATTAATCCTACTCTTAGGGTTGATTGTATAAATAATTTTTTAGTTTCTTGGTTGGACTAACATAAATTAGTTACAATTATTGTAACTAATATGAAGGCAATGAAAGAGATATTCTTATTGTATTCCTATATAAGAGCCTGTTTGGCTATGGGAATAGGAATAGGGTAAAAGGAATAGCTATTCTAGAATAGAAAATGGGGGTACATATTCCTATTCTCTATTTGGTTCAGCCAGAATTTGATGAGGAATTTGTGGACCCAAAAATTTATGTTTTTAAAAATAAATAAAACTGGAATAGGAATACGTATTCCAATTCAACCTATTTTGGTGGAATTGCAAAACCTCATTTTTGGGCCAAAATTGGAATATATATTCCTATTTTATTTCATATTCCAATTTCGATTTGGTGCATCCAAAAGAAGAATTCAAAATTTTATGAATTTACATATGGCTCTTGCCAAATGGACCTTAAGGGAGTATGTTTATGCATCAAAAAAGTGTGGAGTTGTAGTAAATTAAAAGTGAATATACATACTTTCTCATATATAGAACATGAAATTTTATTAAAAGAAAATTTATATGATTATATATATTTTCACATGAGTACAGATTTACAAAAGTACTTGTGTACATGTATATGTAATACTAGAAAAAAAAATTGTGAGGAAGAAAGAGGGTTGTAGACCTAAGCAATTGTTGCTATAGATGTAAAAACAAGTTGTTACTCAATAAATATAACAGGTTCCATCAGAGTGGTTTTTCACCCTATGAAGAAAGTGTAAGGTTTTGAAGGTTTTCCACTCAACATAAAATCTTGTGTCTTTCTATGAGTTCTTTAATTTGCATTGATATCTTCCACTCTTATTTATGATCATTTTATATATTCAATTGGTTCAATGTTTAAATGTGAATGAGATAAATAAATCTATTAAAACTTGTTAAGAAATATTTATTCTAATTCAGCCCCCTCTTAGAATAGCTGCTACTTCCAACAAGTGGTATCAGAGCATAGGGTTCCTTCTTAGGTTTTCTAATTGGGATTATCTAGGGACATTTGGAAGTACAGTGGTATTAGAGCATAGGGTTCCTTCTTAGGTTTTCCTATAGGGATTATCTAGGGACATTTGGAAGTACAAATGACATAGGTTGAAGGTGCCTCTCTTAATCAAGCTTCATTATTTCATGGTAGTGATTATGTTTTTTGGAAGGTCATGATGGAGGCCTTCATACATTCTTTAGATGTCAAAATGTGGGATGTAGTAATTTCAAAATACACTATTCAAAAAGTTATACCCATTGATCTAGATAAGAAGCTTAAATATAGATTGGATAAAAAGGCTATATATGCTCTTGTATGTGGTCTCACCAAAGATTTATTCGCTAATGCTAATGACATATGGGTTAAATTATAAACCATTTATCAAGGTGATGAAAAGGTAAAAGAGTCAAAATTAATAACTCTAAAAACATAGTTTGACAATGTAAAGATGAATGAAGATGAAAGTGTAGCAGTGTATTTTTTGAGAGTTGATGTAGTAGTTAATGCAAGAAGAGGTTTGGGAGAACATATTGAAGAACATGACATGGTTTCAAAAGTCATAAGGTCTATTCTACCTAAATTTGAAACAAAAAAATCTCTACTTTGGAAGAGAAGAAAAACTTTTCTAAAAATACTTTACATCAATTACAAGGAACTTTAACTACATATGAAATGAGAATCAACAACAATGTTGGTTCCACATCAAAAGAAACAACCTTCAAGGCTGAAAATCAAGATGACAGTGACTCAGATATAACAAATGCTCTTGAAGCATTACTAGTTAGAAAAATGAAAAATAAATATCATGGAAAACCAAAATGTTTTAGTTGTTGACAATAAGGAAACTTTGTTACAAAGTGTCCCTATGCCAATCAAGATGAAAATGATGAAAAATTTAAAAAAAAGATTCAAAAAGTAACCTTGGAATCAAAATAAAAATTTTAAAAATTTTAAGAAAAAGGGTCTCTATTCAAAAGAAGACTTGAATGATGAATTAAATGTTTCAAAAGAGGAAGGAGAAGTGTTATTCATGGTTGAAATAGTAAATGTTCCAAAATCAAAATCCAGTAATTCAAAATCTTCATCTAAATCTAGTTCCACATAAAAAGAAACAACCTTGAAGGCTAAAAAACAAGATGAAAGTGACTAAGATATAAGATCTGTGCTCTTGAAGCATTACTAGTTAGAAAAATGAAAAAGAAATATCATGGAAAACCAAAATGTTTTAGTTGTGGACAATAAGGACACTACTGCAAAGTGTCCCTATGTCGATCAAGATGAAAATGATGAAATATCTGAAATTTTTTTCAAAAAGAAACCTCAGAATCAAAATAAAAGATTCAAGAATTTTAAGAAAAAGGGTCTCTATTCAAAAGAAGACTCGAATGATGAATCAAATGTTTCAAAAGAGGAAGGAGAAGTGTTATTCATGGCTGAAATAGTAAATGTTCCAAAATCAAAATCCACTAATTCAGAAGCTTCATCTGTTGAAGATGAAGATGTTGATCTTGAAGAAGATCTTCTACATTCTTTGTAAGAACTAAAGATATTAAAGAAAATATTCTCAAGTCATGAAAAGGAAAATAAAACTTTGCAAGCTAAATTAGAAAAAGTGAATAAGCTAATTGAGAATAAAAAATTGTTACTTAATGAAAAAGAAAAGAAGTTGATTTCATTACAAAAGCAGATTAATCAATCTTATTTAAATGACAAAATAATTGGAAAAGGAAAGTCCTTAAACCAACATTCTTTCAAAGGTTATTGTTACAATTGCAATCTTTATGGTGATAAGGCATATCAATGTAAGTTGAGCAAAAATGACTTAATGAAAATAATTAGATGTTTCAAGTGTCTTCATTATGGGCACTTTGCTAATCAGTATAAATTGAATTTTAAACCTAAACAAGTATGGAAACCTATTGTGAATAATATTGAAGAGTCTCTAATTGTTGAAACAACCCTATTTACCCATAAACCTACAACTTGTGTTTTGGATAACAGATGTCCACACCATATGACTGAATGTAAAAGAAAGTTTAAAACCCTTGAAGATTTTGATAGAGGGTTTGTTTGATTTGGGGATAATTCAGGTGCCTACATCATAAGTTGTGGTTCAATAATCCTTAGTAAAGACACACCCATCCATGATGTCTATTATGTAGAAGGTCTAAAACATAACCTTCTAAATGTAAGTCAAGTTTGTGATAACAGATATCCAATTTTCTTCAATGCTAAAGGACATTCAATAAAAAATGAAAAGAATAAAGTTATTGCTAGTGGTTTAAGGAAAGGAGGAAATCTTTATAATCTGATTGATTCTACAGTCCTAGAGTCATCATTGATTAATACTTATCTTGTGGGTCATGTTGAAGAAAATTGGTTATGGTATAAAAGATTGAGACAACTAAATTTTGATTTAATCTTGCTAGGATTAGCAAGAACAAAAAGGTAAGAGGTTTAACTCTAATCAATAAACCAACTAGTGTTTTTGAAGAGTGTATAAAAGGAAAAGAAACATGAATATCTTTCAAAACAAAAGAATACTTATCCAATAGACCATTAGAGCTTGTGCATACTGATATGTGTGGTACAACGAAAACCCCATCCTTGAATGGTGAAAAATAATTCATGCTATTTGTAGATGATTACTCAAGAATGGTTTGGGTAACTTTCTTGAAACAAAAATTTGAATCATTTGAATGCTTCAAAATATTCATAAAAATGGTAGCGAGGGAAACTAATCTAAAGTTAAAATATCTAAGATTAGATCGAGTTGGAGAGTTCACCTCTCAAGAATTTATTGAATATTGTGAGAAACATGGTATCAAAAGGCAATACTCAACTTCTCGTACACCACAATAGAATGGTGTTGTGGATAGGAAAAACATAATTGTCAAAGAAATGTCTAGAACAATGCTAAATGAAGCCAAAATACCAGATAAATTCTAGAAAGAATTTTTTCATACAACTTTATATATTTTAAATAGGGCTCAAATTAGAGTAACGACTACTTATACTCCTTATGAATTATAAAATGGTAAAACAAAAAATGTCAAGAACTTCAAAAAATCTGGTTGTAAATGCTTCATCAAAAATGATAATGATTCTTTAGAGAGTTTCAAT
>CM053789.1:793045312-793082812 GCA_028749045.1 Cupressus sempervirens
AATGTAGATACAAAGGAATAATTCACATCATCAACCTAAAAATAATATTAAATAATCAAAGTTAAAGGTAGTATAACAAGAGGAATAAGGGTCTTCATATAACTTCAGGATTAATGACAAAAAAATTCAAAAAAGTGAAGATTACAGATTAAAATTACAGATTAAAAAGTGAAGATTATAGACAATGCTATCCATAGCAAGTCACAAGAAGATTACAGATTAAAAAAGGTTATTCTTATTCTTGGAGATAATTTTCTGCCTAAATTATTCTTATTTTATTCTCAATTATTCTTCTTGAATATACAACTTTGTTCTTTGTTTTATAGCTAGATCAACTATGATTTGTACGATTTTTCTTACATGGTATTAGAGCATGCAATTTTGCATAGTATCATACCTTATGACTTCTAAAAAGAAGAATAAAATTTCTTTTGTAGGTATTGAAGATTACAACTTACAAACAAGAGACGCAATGCGTCATAGTTCTTGCCTAACGCATAATGGTTGTAGAGGTGTAGATGAGTGAGAATCTAAATTAACATTATGAATGCATTAATTTTTTCCTAGAAATGCACTTGTGATATGATAGGATTGCTCATTTTTTGTTGTTAAATTCTCGTCCTAGAAATGTGCTTGTGATCTGATAGGATGGGTCATATTTTTTTGTTAAGTTCTCATGCTATATTATTATATCTTTGGGCATTTAAGCCCAAGAATAAGAGGCCAAAGTCCCCAATATGGCACTATGTACTTAATATTATACTACGATCAATACATATACTTTAGACAAATTTGCACCTTTACATTGACAACTTAAATTATGTGCAATGAGGAAAGATATATATATATATACACCAATATTTGAATTATAGAACTCGAAGAACTGATGAAGCATTTGGAGTATCACATTATATGTTTAAGCATAATATGCATGCTACTAGACAACCATAGGTGGTTGGAATAACTCTCCCAACTATGTATTATTCTCATCTTGATTATCAAATGGAACTCACACTATTTTTAATCATTAGCACTGGACAAAAACTAGGATAGAGATAAATAATAGTATACAACAATAACAACATAAACATAGATGTAGAGGGAAAAAAGATAGATAATATAGAGGAGGAAGAGGAAGAGAGATAAAATAGGAAGATAGAGTGATACCAACATAAGTTGTGTGTGTGTGTGAGATATAATTAAATATAATTATTTTTCTTAATAAAACAAATAGTCAAAATAAAATCATAGTTATAATAAAGAATTAAAATATATTATATTTTAATTAATGAAACTAAGAATTTAATTTTTATATTAAAACTCACATTTCTATAAGAAAAAATGAAATGTATTAAAGTATAAAAATATTTTATAAGTAAAACTAATTGTTTAATTTTACACAATTAGAGAAGGTTTACTATTTAATGTTTTGTATTTCCAAATTTTTCCATAAAATTAAGTAATTTTTAATTATGAAATAATATCTATATAATTTAATATGTACATTTGTAAATAATAAATAGATGTAATACATATAAATTTGATGTTGATGAATAAATATGATATAATAAATAAGAAATAAAATATAACTATTTAATTTTAATACATAGTTTATAAAAACATAATAATAATTTATATATATTTAAGAATTGAATTATTTCTATTTTGTGGTTATTTCTTTAGTATTTTTTTGATATAAAATATAATAATTAATTTAATATTAAAATGTATATTTAAGTTTTAAATGTATTTAAACTAAATGATAAATTGTTTAAATAAAAAATATTAATAATAATAAATAATATAATTTAAAAATTGTAACACTTATCAATTATACATATTACAAACACTATTATAAAATATAATTAAAAAGATTATTGTTTAATTTATTTTTATAAAAGTAAAATAATAGTAATAATTTAACTATTTTTATTAAAAAGGAAAAGTTTTAAAAAAATAAGAAATTCAAATACAAAGATATAACATATTAGAATTATATTAAAAAGACACACACACACACACACACACACACACACACACACACACACATATTTTTTTTATTTAAAAATTTAAATTTTTTTTGAACTTATGCATTACATGAAGTTTTAGGAACAAGTTATATCAAATAGTCAAAAATAAACATCAATGTAAAACTAATAATAAATATATTTAAAATAAGAAATTAAAAATACTTAATAGATTGTGATAATTAATATTGATTAGACATGTTGTGTGAGGTGGAAGATAAAATGATTGAAAAAAAAAATCTTATCAACTTATCACAAATGTGAAAAAGATAAAGTTATAATTAATACATTCATTAATGCAAGATGAAGTTGTTAGAAAATATTTGTATTTTTTGTTGAAAAAAATTAATTTTCTCCCCCACCAAAAATAATATGGACCAATAAAATGGATGAAAAATGTGATTTATAAAATAATGAAAAATTAAAAAAAGATATAAACATTTGAAATTTCATATAATCTTTTAAATTTTTAGATTTGATTGGTTAGTGTTAATGTTATATTTGGATTGACATGAATGCATAAGTATTCTTGCCTTGGCAGGAATTGATAATAAGCTTCTCATTATCTTAAGGGGTTTATTTTAGTAAATTTTGTGTATTCATGAATTGAGATAAAGTTTCATTTATAAGGGATTCATCATATCTTCTAGAAATTATTTTCATCATTCTTTTGTCAAGATTTCTCATAGAACTATTTAGCTTAGAAAGAAGGGATAAAGAATCGCTATCTTGAGTAAGATCTATTGCCTTATCTCCTTTGACATGTTTCTAAGCCAAGTAACTTTGAACAAAGAATAAATGGTTGAACGATAATATAATATTCTATGGACTCATATACATGTTACTATTTTGGAGAAAATTTTACATCATATAGAGCACATTGGGTGCCCTTTCATTGCCTAGACCATCATCTAACAATTATATGAAGACTCCAATTCTGTAATATTTTGAATCAGCTGAAAGTCAAAATATAATCTGGAGATGGTGTTGACTATGTGATGGAGTGGGTATAGAGGGAGTTGTACATAGTGGAAATGGAAAATGACATTCAACATGGTGGATAGGAAACAAGTAGTACAGTAGGGGATTTGATCAGTGTGTAATCATTGTGTTCTACCATATAGTAGCAAGGAGTGATCATATAGAATGGGTAATGAGTGGAGAGTCATACAGTGGAAAAGTAATGTGCAAATGGTGGAGGGTAGTGGGTCATATGGTATGGATGAAGGTTGTCATATGAGGTGAAAATTGAGTGTCGTACAATAACAGTGATTCTTAGCCGCAAGGTGGGAGCATGTCAATGGGAGTGAGATGTTTGTATGGAAGAGAGAGGTAAGGGTGTAAGAGGGTAAGTGCACAAAGTTGTGGTGCCAAAAGGGGGGGTATAAGTGGACACCTTTTTCCTGAAATCTACAAATTTTGAACTTCAACAAGAATTTGAAGATAGTTACGCTCAAAATTTTAAGATATGAAAAAAATGAAAGTCGTAGTCCTTTGAATTTAGTTTCTAAACTACTAATTTTTTTTCAAAATGGTTTAGTTTTAGGTCCTCAAAAAAGGGGGCCACAAAAAGTGGTACTGTTTATTCCAAAAAAACATAACACTATACAAAGTGAGGCCCCCCTAAAATTTTAACTTTTTTTTTTTGAAATTCTTTAATTGCTCTGGTCAAAAGTTACTTAACACTATGCAGTTTATCCCAGATTTTTCAAGTAATTTTATAATGTGTATTTTTCTTTAATGAATTTTTTATCTAGACACATCCCAAAAATGTGAAACATCTATGTGCTCCCCCTAGAAATAATTGAAAACTAATCTAAAATCATTTTTTTTTTCAAAGTGTGTAGAATGGAGTCTAGTTTCTAAAAAACTAAGTTGTTGCAAAATTTGATGAACGAGCTAAAAAATATAGCCCAATGAGTACATGGTGGTTTTTGACAAAAAATGAACATACATTCAAAAGAAATTATAGATGAAAGGTTTGAAATAGTTCAAATTAAAAATAAATTATATGGTTAGATAGCTAACATAGAGACCTATAATGCTATGTAACCTGATCTTATCGATACCCAACCATGAGGAATCTTGAAGGGGAGCACACAAGGAAAAACAATTATTTTTGGTATGTTTGTTGGAAAACACATCTCAAACCTATTCATAAACTCCAAACCTTTGGGTTGGATCTCCAAGGCAAAACGAAGCCTTAGGCTTGGGTTTAAATAAGATTTCAATAGTGCGTGCACCCTATAGCACACAGACGTTATAGTGCACATGCACTATCTAAAACATAATTTCTTAGTAGCACGTGCGCACTATAGTGTGCACACACTATTAAGAGCTAAATTTCATAAGAGAACTAGGTTTGGGGGGGGGGGGGGATAAGGGAATGGCCATGTGTGTGTGAGAGAGAGATAGAAAGAAAGTAGGGGATGGGAGAGGGGAGAGAGAAAGTGATAAAGAGTAGGGGTGGCAAAGAGAGTACAAGATGTGAGAGAGCGGAAGTGTGAGAGAGAGAGTAGGGGTGGAAAAGAAAGAGTGTGGGATGGGGGAAAGAGATTGAAAGTAGGGGATGGAAGAGAGAGGAAGTGTGAGAGAGAGTACAGGTTGGGAGAGAGAGATGAAGAGTAGGGGATGGGGGAGAAAGAGAGTAGGCCATGGGAGATGGAGTGGGAGAGAAAGAGTGAGAGAGAGGAGGATGGGAGTGCATGTGTGTGAAAGAGAGAGAGTATGAAATGGGAGAGAGGGAAGACAAAGTAGCTTGAGAGAGAGTAGGGGATGGAAGAGAGAGTAGGCAATGGGAGAGGGAGTGAGAGAGGGAGAGAAAGGGGGGATAGAAATGTGTGTAAGAGAGAAAGAGAGAGAGAGAAAGTAGGGGATAGAAGAGAGTATGAAAATGTAAGAGAGAGTAGAGAGAGAGAGAGAGAGAGAGTAGGCAGTGAGAGAGGGAGAGCGAGTGAGAGAAAAAGTAGGGGATGGAAGAGGAGAGAGGGGGGATGGGTGTGTGTGTGTGTGAGAAAGAGAGAGAGAGTAGAGAATGAGAGAAGGGAGAGAGAGATAGAGAGAGTAGCCAATGGCCGAGGGATAAGTGAAAGAGAAAGAGAGAGAGAGATAGTAGGCGGTGGGAGAGGGAGTTGGAGGGAGAGAGAGGTGGAATGGAAGCATGTAAGAGAGATAGAGTAGGGGACGGGAGAGAGTACGTAGTGGGACAGGGACTGTAAGAGAGAGAGAGAGGGGGGAATGAGAATGTGTATTTTTTTATAAGAGAGATAGAGTAAGGGATGGGAGAGAGTGTGAGAGTTTGAGAGAAAGTAGGAGGTGGTAGAGAGAGCTCATACGAGATGGGGGTGAGAGAGAGAGAGAGAGAGAGAGAGAGAGAGAGAGTAGGGGATGGAAGAGAGTGTGAGAGAGAGTAGGGGATGGAAGAGAGAGAGTGATAGTAGGGGATGGGAGAGAGAAAGTAGAGAGGGAGTGGGAGAGAGAGAGAAAGGGGGGATGGGAGTGTGTGACAAATCTAGAGAGTAGGGAATAGGAGAGGAGAGAGAGAGGGAGGATGGGTGTGTGCATGTAAGAGAGACAGAGTGGGGGATGGGAGAGAGTGTGAGAGAGAGTAAGTGGTGGAAAAGAGAGCTCATATAGGATGGGAGAGAGAGAGAGAGAGAGAGAGAGAGAGAGAGAGAGAGAGAGAGAGAGAGGAAGAAAGAGAACTTGAAAGAGAGAGAGGTAGTAGGCGGTAGGAGAGGGAGTGGGAGAGGAAGAAGGAGAGAGATAAGGGGGATGGGAGTGTGTGTGAAAAATGTAGAGAGTAGGGGATGGGAGAGAAGAAGAGTGGGGGGATAAGAGTGTGTGTATATCTGAAATAGAGAGAGTAGGGGATGGGAGAGAGTGTGAGAGTGTGAGAGAAGGCGGTGGCAAAGAGAGAGTACGACGATGGGGGAGAGAAAGTAGGCAGTGGGAGAGGGAAAGAGAGAGGGGGGATGGGAGTGTGTGTGTGAGAGAGACAGAGTAGGGGATGGAGAGAGTGTCAGTGTGAGAGAGTAGGGGATGGGAGAGGAGAGAGAGAGAGCAAGGGATGGGGGAGAGAAAGTAGGCGATGGGAGAGGGAGAGAGAGAGGGGGGATGGGAGTGTGTGCATGAGAGAGACAGAGTAGGGGATGGAAGAGAGTGTGAGTGTGAGAGAGTAGGGGATGGGAGAGGAGGGTGTGGGAGTGTGTGTGTGAGAGAGATAGAGTAGGGGATGGAAGAGAGTGTGAGTGTGAGAGAGTAGGGGATGGGAGAGGAGAGAGAGAGCAGGGGATGGGTGAGAGAAAGTAGGTGATGGGATAGGGAGAGAGAGAGGGGGGGGATGAGAGTGTGTGTGTGAGAGAGACATAGTAGGGGATGGAAGAGAGTGTGAGTGTGAGAGAGCAGAGGATGGGAGAGGAGAGAGACAACAAGGGATGGGGGAGAGAAAGTAGGTGGTGGGAGAGGGAGTGGTAGAGGGAGAGAGAGAGGGGGAATGGGAGTGTGTGTGTAAGAGAGATAGAGTAGGGAATGGGAGAGAGTGTGAGAGTGAGTAGGTGGTGGTAGAGAGAGCTCATACAAGATGGGAGAGAGAAAGAGTAGAGAGGGAGAGAGAGAGAACTTGAGAGAGAGAGATAGTAGGTAGTAGGAGAGGGAGAGAGATAGGGGGAATGGGAATGTGTGTAAGAGAGACAAAGTAGGGGATGGGAGAGGAGAGAGAGAGTAGGTGGTAGGAGAGGAAGAGAGAGAGAGATAGGGGGGATAAGAGTGTGTGTGAGAGATGTAAAGAGTCAGGGATCGGAGAGGAGAGAGGGTGAGAGAGGTAGAGAGAGTAGGTGGTGGGAGAGGGAGAGTGAGAGAGAGTAAAGGATGAGAGAGGGGAGAGAGAGTATGAAGAGAGAGAGGGAGGAGGTGGGAGAGAGAGTAGGAAGGATAGAGAGTAGGGAGGATGGGGAGTAGGGAGGATGGGGAGTGATGTGATTTCACATAGTGCGTATGCACTATAGTGCATACACACTTTATAGTGCATACGTGCTTTATAGTGCATACGCACTATCTCAAATTACCTAAAAACAGTAAAAAACCAACCTTGGGGCCCATTTCATCCATTTCTTGATTTTGGTCTATTATGCACTTTGTTATTTCGACAGAAATCATGGGTTTTAACATAGCAAACACCATTTCAACACTTTTTGAAGTTAGTAAACACCAAATTCAATCAATGGATATGTGATTTGAAGACTTTTTTAATATTCCTTTAATAGAAAAGGTTAGTGCAATCCATTTTAAATATTGTTTGTCAATATATATATACAAATTTGATTATAATTTGACACGTTATTTAATATATAATGAATTCATTGAAAATTATATGTTTGAATGAAATGTTATTTTGGAATGGTTATCTAGAAATTTGACAAGTTGTTTGATATATATTGCGTATTCATTCAAATAATTATAATTTTTATATGTAATTGAATAATTTGTAATTTACACATTTTAAGTAATTTGGATCTTTGAATAATTTGACATGTAGAAATCATCATCATGCCAAGGAAGAAACCAAAGATTAAAACAAATGAAGATAGGGAGAGAGATTTGGCAATTAAAAGAGATAAAATGAAATTACTATGTGAACAAAGAAAATTACAAAGCAATAATGAAGAATTTACTTTCAAGGAGGATCGAGAACCACCAATACAAAGAAACAAAGAGAAAGAATTAGAAAGACAAAGAGAACGAATGAGATTGTTACGCTCAAGAAGACAATTGAATTGTGAAGCTACACCATCCTCCAATGTTGGAGTCATATCATCCGCTACACCATCTTCCAATGTTGAAGGCATATCATCCTCTCATGTAGAAGAGACACTAATTTGTAGATCCGACAATATATACACTCCATCATGTCATGTTGAAAGCACAACATCAACACATCAAGTAGGTGATATTCCATCTTTTACATCTTATTGCCCAAGGCACATCATCTTCAGTTCAAGGTACGCAATAACTCAACCTTATATTGATGTTCAAAATGTTGAGAGAATTGAAGAGATTAGAACACCTTCTAGAATTAGTTTTAGAAGACCAAAATATTTGATTGATATTGATACTAACATTTTGAAATTAATACCTGACAAGATTAGCAAGTGTACTTGTCAAAGAAAAGTTAATAGTATGTGGAGATTATTTTTTGAAGAATTAAATATTATAGGTCAATTCCAATTATTTTTTGAAATGATGAAAAAATTAAAATCTAGGCCTATCATGAAGATTCTTGGGCTAAGAATGATGGACGATTCAAATAAAAGAAATATTGTAAAGAATCTAATGAGTGCTTATGACAAAGTGGGTTCTAAATCATGCACCAAAGATAGTAATATCACAAGATGAGTATCACAGCGACAATAGTACGTAACCAAATGAAGAAAGCTTGACTCATGAGAAAGACAAGAAAAACATTAAAAATTGGTAGAGGTACCCTAAGGAGAGCCATGCTAAGGCGTGAGAGACTAGAAGATCCAACAAAAAATAAGTTATGGACATTTAGCAATAGACTACCACAAAAGAATAAAGAAATTAGTGAAGCCTTGAAATCATTGATTGAAGATTTTTTGAAAAATAATACACGTGTTTCTCCTAATCAAAGAGATGTTGTAAGGAGGAGGATTGGTAGCCGAAATCGTGAGCCACATGCGAAACATTTTTTGGACTCAACTCAAACACAATTTTTTGCAAAATTTATTGGTATGTATCCTCAAATTTGAATAAGTCAAATATTTTTTGAGATGGGTAAACCTTTTTATGTGAAGATAAATCACACATGCACAAATTGTTGTTGTAGGATACATATTGAATTTTCTAACCATTTTGATTTTTTTAGGCATATATGCATAGTTTTGCATTCTCAATTTTTTTTGCAAGATTGTGACATAAAAGAGCCACCAAGATATTCAAGGGAATTCATATCCAACATTTTATGTGAAATAGGGGACAACCAACAATTTTACAAGACATCATGCTTGGATGGTATGTGCTTATTTTTTGGTTCTTTACAACTTTTATCAACTTGTCAACATATGGATAGTACGCATGCAATTGGAAATGAAATAATAGATTACAAAAAATTCAAGATAGTGACATATTCTCTAAAAGATGGGAAACATGGTAAAAGATGTGATCTAGTCATTGAAAAGATTCCAATGTATGAGTTCATGAAGATTTTTCATGAAAATATTATTTACGAGTATGCAAGGCATACTCATAGAGCTCGATGGTTGGATTTGAAATTCAAGTTGTGCAAGGGTACACTTCCATTGGATACCATTATTTTGGTTGTAGATTTTGCAGAGAACTACATACTACAATCACAAAATGAGGTGCAAGCAAAGTATTATACATCCCAACAGGTTTCCATATTTGTTCACATAACATTCATGCATTCACCTACAAGTACAGAGGATGATAGGAAGATTTTTAGGGAGTACCATTTTCACATTAGTGATGATTGATCACATTCTATGTAGTTTATACATGGTTGTTTTCAACTATTTTATGGAGATTTGGCTAACAAGGGCATATCATATCGTCAGCACATTATTTGGTCAAACAATTGTGCATCTCAATTCAAGAATGCACGGATTTTCTATTGGTTGAGTTGGATGCATAGCTTGTGTAGAATTAAATATGTGGAATTTCATAGAGGTAGGTCATGGTAAGGGAGAGCACGATGGTGCAAGCGCATGCATTAAAAGAGCCTTGGCTCATGAAGAACTAAAGTATAAAGATGGAGCAATATTTATAGATGCAAAATCCATCGTCCAATGGTGTAACACTACAATGGGTCTAGGTAAGGAAGGTGAGTCTATAGTCCATAGATTTTTTTGGTTGATAGATAATACTAACATTGCACTATATCAGGATTGTTGCACACTAATAGGATCTAGTGAGTTACACTCTTTTAGAAGCTCTGATGCAGGTTCATGGAGTATCCACACACGAAAAATGGCATGCTATTTTCCATCATGTGTAGAGGAATATTGGGATGACTGTGAGTCAACTAAATGGGTGGACAAATGGGATATACAGGTGTTGGACCCAATTGACACCTATCATCCCCCACAAACACTGGAAATAGTAGAGATGGATTCATCTATTGACTTTGACCACTTGTTAGATCTAGTGCAACCTAGTAATATATATATATATATATATCTTTGTAATTTCAATATGTAACTTTATAGCTTTTGCCCAAGTATTTTCTAAATTAATGACTCCATTTTGTACATTTGTCACTACAGGCCATGTTTTTGATGTTATTGCATCTAAAGACAATGAAGAAGGGATAGATTATTATTTGTTTCGTTGTGTTGAAGCCAAAAAAAAATTGGATCACTTGATTATAGATGGTGAAGGTTTAGAGTACCATGTCGATGCGGTGGTTGTAACAGGCACATGGCTTAGATGATATCCTATGAAGAATCCTAACTTGTGGGTATTCGAGGATTGGCAAATAGAGAGGAAGATTCTTCATTATTCAAACCTTGTTGTCGCATCAAATTTCCACTTGATAAAATATGGTGGAAAACCAAATAATAAGATTCTTTGGAAAGTTTGCGAGTCAGACCATGAGGCAATACTTGAGACATTAAAATGTCAAGCATATCCAATTGGCTCATTAGATTGAATAGGGAGAGAGGGAGAGAGATAAAAAGTGATCAATTTGATCCAAATACAATGTTACAACCTCTTCCCCAAGACTATCACATGACTAAGGTGGACCATATTGTTATGATGTGTAAGTGATGAGATTTAGTTTTTATTTGTTTAGAATCTAGATACATTATTTTAATTTATATTAGATTCTTTAATAGGATCCATTTTTTTAATCTTATCTTAGATTTTTTACTGTACTAATTCTTCATTTGTAGGTCACCAAAGAAGAGGGCTAATAAAGTTGATGCACAAGTGATAAAGGGTGAGATGCCAAAATCATCTGCGAAATGGTATTATCAATTCACATCCTCAATATTTATTAGTGTTCTTTGTTCAAGTACCATTGTATGCTAATCATCTTATGCCTAGAATTGCAGAGGATCACAATCATCAAAAAGTAAGAAGGAAAATAGGTCTCGATCTGATGATAATGGGGTAGTGACAGATATAGTTCTCTCTAAGGATTCCAATTTGTTGGACTTTGACTCATTATTATCATAAAGTTGGAATGTTGGAAAGGGTTAATAGTTGATTATGAATATTCATCCCATGTTTGTTAATCTTAGAGGATTAATCTTATCTTAGATTTTTTACTGTGCTAATTCTTCATTTGCAGGTCACCAAAGAAGAGGGCTAATAAAGTTGATGCACAAGTGATAAAGGGTGAGATGCCAAAATCATTTGTGAAATGGTATTATCAATTCACATCCTCAATATTTATTAGTGTGCTTTGTTCAAGTACCATTGTATGCTAATCATCTTATGCCTGGAATTGTAGAGGATCACAATCATAAAAAAGTAAGAAGGAAAATAGGTCTCGATCTGATGATAATGGGGCAGTGACAGATATAGTTCTCTCTATGGATTCCAATTTTTTGGAATTTGACTCATTATTATCATAAAGTTGGTATGTTGGAAAGGGTTAATAGTTGATAATGTATATTCATCCCATGTGTGTTCCATGAGGTTAATACTATTGTAACATGATCAGTTTGTTCAAGTGACATATTCAATGAGGTTGTTTGTACAATGTAATGATTGAGTTGAAGTGATTGATGAAGTAATGGTTGTTTGTACACTATAGTTTTTAGCATAGACTTCCTAGGATAAATTTTTTACTATGCTTTGAATGACATATAGAAATTTCAATCTGCATATAATATGATCCTCTAGTTTTGTTATAGCTTGTGCATACATTATCCCTCAATATCAAACATGGAAGGCTATTATCTACTATATTTAGAATTGCTCTCATAGTTCATACACATGTTAATAATAACTTATTTCCAAACCCAATTGAATTCAACCTGCAATATGGTTAAATTATGCCAATACTAAGGTTTGTAGCTTTAATTGGTTGTACCATTAATTGGTCACATTCCTAATATTGACACACAACTAAATTGGGACCAACAATTCCTCACAGGTTTACACCAGCAAACATATTTTAATGGAGATGTATATTAGAAGATTCAACACAATGGTGATGCATTTGGGTCATAGCTTTCATGAAGAGTTTGACATAGTTTAAAATAGTTATAAGTACATACTTCTAGGAAGTCACATTCTAATGACTTGAAATAGATTTACAATGCTCAGAACTTCCATTTGTTTAAAGTAGAGCACAATCATATAGAACTAGTTTCCAATAAATTCCTAGAGATGTCATTCAATTCAGGATAGTCACCTCATAGTCATCTATCTTTTAAGAAAATCATCACTACTTACATGTGATGCTCTATACGGCCTATTGTGTGGTGACCATTCCAAATATAAATTGTTCACCATTTCATATGAAACTAAACTATCATTGGAACCTAGATGAATTCTTGTCATTCACAACTTATCTTGACTCTTATATTGTGCTCTAAAAATTAATAGCTTTGGTATCACTTTTTTTGTTTTCCCTTATAAAAATCAACATTTATTCTTTAGTCTCTAGAATTAGTTAAACATAAGGATCTGAACCTCTATGTGCTCTAACTTCTTGACCCTCTTCTTAATCTTCCTTTCACCTTGATCATTTAATTGACACTTAATTGATGTGTTCCCTACCCTTCCTATAAACATCCATGTTCCTCTACCTAAAAAAAATCTTCCTCCAACTCTATAGCCTCCTCTTTGATAAGAAAAAAAGGTTCATTACCCTTGTCATTTCTTCCTTGTCCTATTCCTATATTATTGGTTTTTCTTCCCCTTCCTCTGTTTGCATTTCCTCTACCACCTTCTTGTCTCTCTTTCTTCCTATTGACCATATCTTATGCACTTATAGCCAATTGGAAACTATCTCTAAGCATCTTAGGAAAAATCAAGGTAATCCCATTTTGCAAGTTTTATATGAGCCCATTAAGATACCTTGCAACATTTTCATCTTTATGCTCTAATCCACCTCTTATGCTCAATTTGTGAAATTCCTCTATGTAGGTCATCAAACCCATCTCCTTTTATTTCAAGTTATTCCTTATCCTCTATTTTTGGATTGTATTATTTGATGGAAGAGGCACATCCTTCACCATTTGGTCATGTTTGTTCCACCCTTACAAAACCTCTTTTCCATTACACTACTCCACCATGTCAATGTTCTCCCTCTTAGCTATGTTTTGTATAGCTTTACCTTATTTTACTTCACTTATATCTCCATAATTATAATAGTTCTCTTGGGAATCTATCAACCCCAAAAGCTCTTCACTATCTATCTCGCCATGATAGATATGTAAATCAATTATTGTATTTCTTCTACCACATTGAAATATCTTCAACAACCTTATCATCCATCTATCTTCAAGATCCAAGTCCCCTCCATCCTCTCCATGAGGATTCTCAAGTGCTTAAGCATCACTTTCTTTTTCTTCATGCACATCCCTCGTAGGAATCCTTTCCAAAGCTTCCAAGATTTCCAAGATGGTTGCATTTTACTTGCTTAGTTGTCTGAGTTCTCTTTACCTTATTGCATCTTAGTCTCTTTTTTTCCTCAACTCTCTATCCATTATTTTAGTAGCTTATATCATCTCTTGTATCTCCTTCTATATATATTTTTTTGGAGGCATCTTCTCAATATAACAATCTACAACACAAGTAACTAATTTTGCACCCCTCAATAGATCTACTAGATTTGATACCAATAATTTGAGGAGTCAAACTAGATCCCCAAGAAGTAATAAACATTTAGCAAATGACTTGTTTCAAGAATAGATTCAAACCATTAAACTAAATACCTACCCTTCTCCACAAGGGTCCCTCCAAATGTTCAAATTGGGTTACCAAATTTATTGGCTTGTCCCAACTCTTTCTAAGGTCTTCAAATATCTCAATTAGGTTGTTCCAATAGTCTAAATGCATATCTTTAATAGGTTTATTCAAAACCTCGTACTTGGACATTATCTAGGCTTGATCTTAGTATCACTATGAATTAGGTAATTCCTTATTTTCACCAATTTCTCGCAAACCCCACACAAGTAAATTATAGTTAAAAATAATGCTATTGTAGTATGAAAACATATATAAATTTCATTTTTAGTTCCTTTGGACCAACTATTTGATCCAACACTATGGATTCAACAAAATAGGCCTAATTACCCTTCACTTACAAAGAAAATCTCAATATTTCTAACCCAAGGCCCTATACGGGCTATGGTAATATTATATCATGATCTAAAACAACATATTTTCACACCCATCTACCTAGCCATGGGCATTCGATAGGCTAACTACCAAACCCTCAGTCTTATGCCCTCAAAACTAGGGCTTTCTCAAAGTGCCTTCTCCAACCACTTCCAAATTCAAACAAAGGTTACTTCACCTTTCCTTGAACATAAATGACATATTATAAAGGAAAATATCACCTAAAAACAATCAATTTCCATTTTGAAGAAAGAAAGCATTTCTCCTTTATCTCTAGTCATCTTAGTTGGTGCAGGAGCACCTAGGAAATATGCCAAGTTTCCTAAATCATTTTTGGCTTGTAGTGTTCTTGGCTAGACCACATGAATAGGGGCTATTTGATAAAGCCCCAAGTGTGTGATTTGTGTTTGTAAATAGGTTTTTGTTGTGTTTGAGTTCCCAAGTTGCTTCTATGTTGGCAAAATTGCTTAAATTGCTTGTTAGAGCCTAGAATGGTAAAACATTGACCAAGACCCCAGGAGGATGGGAAAGATGGAAAAAATGTTAAAGTTGTAATTACATGGAAATAGGTTCATTTAACCATGTTTGAGGTCATGGAGCCATTAAATGCACAATAGTGCAAAAGTTGCACTTGGCAACTTTGCAAGTTTGCAAAGTTGCTTGACAACATTAACAAAAAGTGCTAAAACTTTATAAGGGCTTCAAGAATCTGTTGGAAACCTATTATATCTATTGATTCACATGGGTAAGAGCTATTTAAGACCAATACAAGTCATTTTTAGGGTTGACACATGCTTTTGTATGAATTTTGGCATTGGAATGAAGAGCAAACTAAGCATTTTGATGACAATTTTCTGATTTCACCCTTCATCCACACCTTTAATGGATTGATAGGGTTTTTGTTTTCATGTGTTTTGATAGTGTATGGAATTTATATTATTTGCTAAATATTAGGAGTTTTTTTGATCAGTTTCTTTACTAGTTTGAAAAATCTTTTTAAAGTTGCTAGTTCGCTGGTCTGTACAAAGCAATTAGCAAAGAAACCTCTATAACTTGAATTCCAATGGTGGAACCATGATGGAATTTTGGAATAAAGTAATAGACTGTATAAAAAATGTAAATATGTATTTTGGTCTTGTTTTTCAAATTTTTTTTTTTTTTTTTTCCAAGAGGCCCTAGGCGAGTTTGCATACCCGGCTAGGCAATGAAATCAGCAAATAAATGTTTGAAAGGAGCATAGAATGGGGTGTTGGTGGTGCATGGGCACCTTGAAATATAGGTCCCTCACCTTTTCTTTTTTTTGTCTTTTACTCCAAGAGAGCTCTTGTAAATAATAATAAGGGTCATTGGACCTAAGTGTGGTAGTTGAGGTGTAGGAAGTCAAAATGTCCTAGGCAGAGTGCAAAATGGCCTAAAAGGCAAGGTATACCTTACCATGGGGTAATGGGTAGCTTAAGTGATGAGTAACTAACTTAGGAAAGGGTCTTTAGCATGAAATTGCTAAGGGGTGACCTATTTGACAAGTTGGAAGTGTAAAAAGGCATGTAAGCAAGAAAAATTGCAAAAGTTGCTCTATTGCAATTTTAGTATTTTTGAAAAAAATACTGTCCTTTGCTAGAAATTGGAGTTTTTTTCTTTAAAACATAAAGATGCTGATGCAAAAAATTAGGAGGGGAGGAAAAGACCTAGGAGGAAGTATAAATGACTTCCCAAATCCTAAAGTGAGGAAGAAATTGTCATTTTGAAAAAAACAAGTGCTGTAGCATGCATTTTGAGAGCAAAAAGACTAGTTTTTTTAAATTTTGAGATTTTTCTTCATTGTTTTTGTGTGATGTTCCTGATATAATGTTAGATGGCATGATTTAGAAAAAAAATTATTTAGGAATTTTTTCTTGAAAGCATTTCGTTTGGTAGTTATAAAAATCTTTTATTTTTAGGTAGTTTGTTGTCCAATTTACAACACTCTATAAAGAAAATGAGATAACTCACTATCCCACTGTAGGAATTGTATGAACTTTTTGGGATAGTGAGTACACTCAATGTACTATATGCAAGAAAAATTAGGGCCCTTCAAAATGTTGGCAAGCATTTTTAATCTCTTGCCCTAGGCAAGCCAAAGCAAGCCCAGTTAGGGAAGAGTTGCATAAATAAGCATTTTACATTGCAAGATTGTGGATTTTGTTGCAGGTTGCTAAAGGAGATTAGAAGAGGATTGAAAGGATATTATTTGGGTGAAAGGAAAATGATCCACCAATCCATTTGGCCAACAAACAAGATAGGATAGCAGGTTGTCCTTTGATTCCTTGTAGCTCTATTTTGGAGCAATTTGGTGAAAACGGTAAAGAAGAAGGCTTTAGCAACCTATTTTGACATGATAAAGGAGTACATTGCAAGGGTGTGAGACTCCTTCCATGATACTACAAGTGGTTGGTAATATTGGTCAAGAAGACCTAGTTTGATTGAAGGTTTTGAATGATCTTCATTGAGAATGGCAGCCTGGCACGTAGCAAGAAGTGAAAACTTTTCAAGATAGTGGAGAAGGGTTTAGGATTGGGGGATATTTGCTTGAAAAAGATCCTATAAATCCATGTGGTGATCTTGGAGGACACCCTAAGTCTCAGAGGTAGACTAGAAACATGAATCAGTGATTGATTCATCCCTTCTCTCCATATCAATTGGGTGCACTACAAATTCATGGAAGGCAAGAGTGGGGAGTGAAGGAAATTAATTCTAGAAGATTATTCATTTAGAGTCCATTTGACTGGTGGAAGGAAAAACCCTCTATATTCATGTTCATACAAACAAGAAACCCTTGTAAATAGGCATATTTTTGGGAATCCCTTGTACGGATGACTTGGGTGTTGCAAACCTAAAAAATCTTCAAGGGGAGCCAAAAGGGTACCCAAATCATAAATTTTTTTGAGTTCTTCTTAAGGTTTTGAGGAGATATAAGCCAAAAATCAATTTTGGAGGCCTAATTTGTTATTAGTCCTAGTAGCCCTCTTAACTATGCAATCTGCAAATCGATTGGAAACCCAATACTCCAATTCACTTAGTGATCCTAAAAACTATTGAATGAGACCTAATACAAGCCTTGAAATTCAATATATCCAAGAATGCACTCTTGGAAGCCAGTTGTGAAGAACGGTGCAATGAGAGCACTAGGGAGACCCCATGGTGAAATAGAGTTTTGAGTTGATTGGTGAGGATTAGTGTAATAAGGGAATAGAGAGAAGATTCCCTTGGAATAGGGTATAGGATAAATACCCTAAGAGGGTAGGAGAAAGCCTGGAGTGACTTCTAGTAGTTGAGGCTAGAACCTTGTTCAAGATCCTCCCCATCATTTTTCCTCCAACTCCAAACTATTTCCAATACCAAACTGAAATTGATTTTCTAGAATAATCAAAACTGACAACACCAGAAGGTTAGATTACCATGCACCATGCACCTAGTACATACCAACTATTATAAAGACTCAAAACTGGCTATTTCAATCTGTCAACTAGGCCTAGTTTAAGGCCATTTACAAAGCAACTCACAATCCCTTGACTTTTGGAACTCCGATGACCCAAAATAGTCTTAAGAGATGACTCAAATGCAAGGATTCTTTTATTTTTTTGGTCTCATGATCAACTTTACAATGCTTTTTACAAAACCCTCCTTTCTAGCCCCTTTACCCTAGGGCTTTCTAGAAATCTTACTTTGCAATGTCTCTAGAATCCCAAAATGGTTCAAACACCTTCACTTTGGTTATATTAGATGACTTCCAATGTAAAATGAAACTCTTGTTTAGAGAAAACACTAAATCCACCTTTGGAGCAATCAATTTTGACTACCCAAACTTGTCTCCCATATGTGGGAATGAGGTTTTAAACTCATTTAGACTCTCAAAACCAAATGAAACCTCCCTTTGGACCCTTTACATGACTTGATTAAGCCCATTTTGGCTTATATTGCCAATGTTGGCAATTTTACAAAATATTGCACTTTTAGTACCTTTTACATCTTTTAGAGGCTTTGATAGCCTTATTACATTATTTAATACCTTTATAGGTCTTTTCTATCCACTCCTAACCTAGGATCAATCTTGATGCAGAGGATAGGGTGATGGACCCAAGTAACAACCCAAAATGAGCAAATTTGTAACAATGTGCCAAGTGACCCTTCTAGGTCCTGATGAGAAAATCCTACAAATAGTCAACTCTAAGATGTTTTTAGGCTTTAATAGGTTTTTTCTACCCTATCTAGTATGTTCCCATCAACACCTTTCAATTTCCATACCCTCCAAGCCAAAATGCATAATTCACCCAAATGTTGTCAATGCAAAAATTGCAAAGTTGCATTAGCAACTTTTGCAACAAGTTAGCAACTTTTAGGAAATAACCATAAAATTGTCTATATTCCTATATTACTTTGAGGTTTTACTATTTCCAAACCTTTTCTAAGTCATAGAATTGCAATCAAGTGAAAAATGTAAAAATTGCACTTTTTGTGCAAAGTTGCATTGTTGAAAGTTGTAAAAATTGCTCAAATTTGCAACTTAGTGGAAAAAAGGTCGTGGGATCAAACTGCCTACTTCATTAGCTCTAGGTGGTTGGGTAAACCCTATCCTCAACCTCATCCTGTCCGCTTTAGTGCTCGAATGTTCTCAGGCATGCCAAACTGGAATGTCCCCAAGGGTCACTAAATGCCAGAGGGCTGCGATCTTTGACAAGGCATATCTCGGAGCTCGTGTAAGGTATGGATGCAATTCCAGTTCCTACAAGACCGTGTTGTAGAGACCTACAATAACCTCTCTCTCTTTTTTGATTTCACATTCTATTTTCATTTTACAACACCATCTTAGGTGATGATGAAACTTGCAATGTTGGCTAGTACAAAGTTGCCAACTGCCAAATCTCTCTCACCTTTCGTCATGGGATTGAACTATGTGCTCCGTTAGCTTTGGGTGGCTAGGTAAACTCTATCCTCAACCTCCTCATGTCCCCTTCAGTGCTCAAACATTCTTGGGCACGCTGAACCAGAATGTCCCCAAGGGTCACTAAATCCCATAGGGCTGCGATCTTTGATGAGGCATATCTCGGAGCTCGTGTGAAGTATGGATGTGATTCTAGTTCCTACAGTACCAGGTTAAAAAAACCTACAATAACCTCTCTCTCTTTTTGGATATCACATTCCATTTTCATTTTACAATGCCATCTTAGGTGATGCTGAAACTTGTAGTGTTGACTAGTACAAAGTTGCCAACTGCCAAATCTCTCTCACCTTTTGTCGTGGGATTGAACTGTCTACTCCATTAGCTGTGGATGGCTAGGTAAACCCTATACTCAACCTTTTCCTATCCCCTTCAGTGTTCAAACATTCTCGGGCATGCCGAACCAAAATATCCCCAAGGGTCACTAAATCCCACGGGGATGCAATCTTTGATGGGGCATATCTCGGAGCTCATGTGAGGTATGGATGTAATTTTAGTTCTCACTGGACCATGTTTTAGAGACCTAAAATAACCTCTCTCACTTTTTTGAGATCACATTCCATTTTCATTTTACAACGCCATCTCGGGTGATGCTGAAACTTGCAGTGTTGGCTAGTACAAAGTTGCCAATTGCCAAATCTCTCTCACCTTTCATCTTGGGATCAAACTGCCTACTCCATCAGCTCCAAGTGGCTGGGTAAACCCTATCCTCAACCTTTTCATGTCCCCTTCAACGCTCAAACATTCTTGGGCATGCCGAATCGGAATGTCCCCAAGGGTCACTAAATCCCATAGGGTTGCGATCTTTGATGGGGCATATCTTGGAGCTCGTGTGAGGTATGGATGCAATTCTAGTTCCTATAGGACCGTGTTGTAGAGACCTACAATAAAATCTCTCACTTTTTGGAGATCACATTTCATTTTTATTTTACAATGCCATCTCGAGTGATCTTGAAACTTGCAGTGTTGGCTAGTACAAAGTTGCCAACTGCCAAATCTCTCTCACCTTTCATTGTGGGATCAAACTGTCTACTCTATTAGCTCAAAGTGGCTGAGTAAACCCTATCCTCAACCTCGTCCTATCCCCTTTAGCACTTGAACATTCTCGAGCATGCCGAACTAGAATGTCCCCAAGGGTCACTAAATCCCATAGGGATACGATCTTCGATAGGGCATATCTCAGAGCTTGTGTGAGGTATGGATGTGATTCTAGTTCCTACAGGACCGTGTTGTAGAGACCTACAATAACCTCTCTCTCTTTTTGGAGATCACATTCCATTTTCATTTTACAATGCCATCTCAGGTGATGCTGAAACTTGTAGTGTTGGCTAATACAAAGTTGTCAACTGCCAAATCTCTCTCACCTTTCATTGTGGGATCAAATTGTCTACTTTGTTAGCTTTGGGTGGCCGGGTAAACCCTATCCTTAACCTCATCCTATTTTCTTCAAAGCTTGAATGTTCTCAGGAACACCAAATCGGAATGTCCCCAAGGGTCACTAAATGCCAGAGGGCTGCGATCTTTGATAGGGCATATCTCAGAGCTCATGCAAGGTATGGATACGATTCTAGTTCCTACAGGACCATGTTGTAGAGACCTACAATAACCTCTCTGTCTTTTTGGATATCACATTCTATTTTAATTTTACAATGCCATCTCGGGTGATGCTGAAACTTGTAGTGTTGGCTAGTAAAAAGTTTTCAACTGCCAAATCTCTCTCACCTTTCGTCATGGGATTGAACTATCTACTCCATTAGCTTTGGGTGGTCGAGTAAACCCTATCCTCAACCTCATCATGTCCCCTTCAGCACTCAAACATTCTCGAGCATGCCGAATCAGAATGTCCCCAAGGGTCACTAAATCCCACAGCGATGCGATCTTTGACGGGGCATATCTTAGAGCTCGTGTGAGGTATGGATGCAATTCTAGATCCTATAGGACCATGTTGTAGAGACTTACAATAACCTCTCTCACCTTTTGAATATCACATTCTATTTTCATTTTACAACGCCATCTCGGGTGATGTTGAAACTTATAGTGTTGGCTAGTACAAAGTTGCCAATTGCCAAATCTCTCTCACCTTTCATTGTGGGATCGAAATGTCTGCTCTGTTAGCTCCGGGTGGCCGGGTAAACCCTATCCTCAACCTATTAAACAAATATTTGTAGACCACTATTAATTCTATCTCTCTAATGACTTGTCAAATGTCTTTTGTTGCATGAAAATGATCACCAATTGAACCATTGATAATTACAAAAAATCTTGCACCCTCTAAAAAAGACATATTCCATTTACATCATTTCTTAAGAAACCAAATTTTATCATAAATTTGTGCAAGAAATCCCTTTGAAGCCTATCATAATCTTTCATCATAGTCAGGTTAATGACACATAAGGGAAGGGATTTTTTTTAATGGAATGCAATACTTCATGAAAAACTAATGCACCATCAATAGTTTCTCTTCCAAAAATAAACCCCCTTCTATTTAGAAACAATCAAAGGGGGAATATACCTTCAATTTTCTCATCCTGAGATAGAATGCCATTGAAATCCCCAGGCACAATAAATTTATCATATTCAATGCTGGGAATAGCCTAAGAATAGGAATCCAAAAGTTTTGTCTTATCATCACATGTAGACGTAGGGCCACATATATTAAGCATTGTGAATGACATACCAAAATTAGTAACAACTACTTGCCACTAGTTAGGAAAAGACTAAATATATAGTAGTACAAGATTTATGGTTCCAAAGAATACATGAACCACCCGAAGCACTTGCAACATGAACGTGAAATGAGTTCCATGTAGTCAGATTTGCAATTATAGAAGAATATGATTATTGAGACAATTTGGTTTTTTGAAGCAAAATTACATCAGCACCACCCGCATCAAGTTAGATTAGAGAGAAAAAAATTTGTCTGACATTTCATGAAAGGTCCCTCATTCTTCTAAGGAGTGCCTTTTGCACTCCTTTTCCTTTTGCTATCTATCAAATTTTTATCCAGAGTAGCTTGAATACTAAGGTTAATTTTCTCCTTAATCTTTTAAACGTTAGGTTTTCTTTGTTGTCTCTTATAAGTAGGCACTTGAATTGAATCAGGCATGGGAGTTTGATGTGGAGAATAGGTTTGCAAAGGATCAAAATTCTTCTTAGAGTCCTTATTCACATAATATGACTTACTAATAGGCACCTTATGCACAACCAAGTCATAATTAGTTAAATCCTTATAGAAATTATCGACTATTATAGGACTGTAATGAATAAAAGGGAACATTATTGGGGTTACATGGACTAGTAACTATCACTATTCCATTAAATAATAATGAACACTGTTGTATACACATAGCCAAAACTAAACAAAATTGTTGTTTCAAATGTTGTTATAGGGACACTAGCTAAATAGCCTAATATTTGCACAACAGAAAGTGGGTAAAGTAAGAAAAACCTTTAATTGATGAGAAAAATAAGAAATCTAAGGAGGAGATTGCTTTAGTGCAACCAATTACATCACCAAGTACAAGATCAATCACATTACAAGACAAGAAAAAGATGAAAAAGAGTAGAAGAGATTAGGTAATATTATATGAAGCTATCATACTTTCAATCTATGATGATACAAAATTGGATTCTAATGCTATGATAAATTATGGAGAATTGTGAAGGGGAAAGATAGGAAGTGAAGTACAAACAAGTATTATAAGATGTAAAGGACATCTTATTACAAATTGTTCTAGATGCACCAGCCAATGACAAACCTCCAATGATTGATCAATTAAGTTACTTGTAAAATAGGTAAATGCACCTGATGTTGATGTTAATGAAAATTTGATACAATTAGAAGAGAAAAGAATAGAGAAGAAGATTATGGAGAAACTAAATGAGTCCATTACTACTCAACAAGTTGAACTTGGTGGTATTACAACCAAGCTAGAAAATATTCTTAAGGAGATAATCCACCTACTCCAATAGTTATGTGATGTACTACATTTGACACAATATATTTTAAAGAAAGTTGAAAAATATTGACGAGGATTTAAAGAATAGTGTTTCTAAGTTAACTGAGGTACCTTAGTTAATCCAAGTTGATTTAAGTAAAGACATGGACAAGATGAGAAGACAAAGTCTTGAATTTAAAGCACTCTTGATACCTTACTTGGAACTCATACAAAAGAATGTTAATAAGGTTAGATAACTTATTCTTACTCCTAAAATGTCTATTATTTAACATGTGATTGAACTTTGAATGGAGATACATCCACAACACTTGGCATTGGATGGCCACTTGGTAAATATTAAGTCTATCTCTCTAATATTTGTAGACCACTATTTTGTTGGATAGAGTAATTTCAAACTATTGATTTCTTTAATGGAGTTCCTAATAAATCTCAAGGTTCTCATTTGGGTGACCAATTGCCAGGAGGTCCACGAATATTGCCTGATAAAGTCTATTGCCAATCAATATTGTATCAAAAATTCAAACTAATTAGCTATTGAATTAAACTTGATAGACAAATGATAGAGAAGGAAAAATTTAAACATGAAGAAGATCATAAATCATATGACAATGACATATTGAAAATGATTAACTTATGCTTAAACAATGATAAAGTTTATTGTTAATCAATATTCTATCAAAGTTTTGAATAGATTAGGTATTGAATTTAATTTCATGCATGCACATATCTAATTTAATGTCATACATGAACATATCTAATTTAATGTCATACATGAACAAACATATCATATCATATGTCATATATGAACAAACATATCATATATTAACCAATAATGTCATATACATCAAATGTGTATCGAATATGTCCACTGATGCCTATATATATACATGTCTAGATCAACTACATCTTTTTCTTCCCACAAGGGGAAGGAAACAAATCTCTCGACGTCCTTTGTCGTCGTGTGGAGGGAGACAATGGAGATGATGGGGCCCTCCTGACATGCTCACTCGACCTCTTGTTGAGGCTCTTCTCCAACTCCAATTGATACAAAGAAAGTAGATATGAATCAATATTTATTATACGTTGAAATCAAATATATGTACACACAAAATCAATTATTTTCTTACTACCAACAAATAGTCACTCTATAAGTTCACCTCAAATGCTCGTGGACGATTAGGCGTGATGAGACCCTACAACAATTCAATAAATATAATCACATATAAATACACATATCACCAACAAAAATATTGTACCCAAGTAAATATCACCAAAGTCTTTTTATATCCACCAATTCCAACTCAAGTTTTGATTGTGGGTCCAAGA
Source organism: Cupressus sempervirens (assembly GCA_028749045.1). Classification (NCBI taxonomy): domain Eukaryota; kingdom Viridiplantae; phylum Streptophyta; class Pinopsida; order Cupressales; family Cupressaceae; genus Cupressus; species Cupressus sempervirens. Next base: position 793,069,936 of record CM053789.1, read on the forward strand.
TATTTAGAGCATGTGAAATTTGATCTAAAAACTTATTTGTGGGTTTAGAGAGAAAATATATGTCATAAATGGTAAGATAAGATCCAATAAATGAAAGGAATTATTTGATTGAAGTTGAAATAGAGAAGCACACTTATAGATAAGGGTAACCTTGATTTTTTAAAGAAAATGAATCAATATAGGACTTAAATAATAATTTGAAGGTCCAATGAGTGTTAGGAGAGTGTGAAATAAATGTAGGAACCCATAATGTATATTAAAATGGGGCTAAAATTAATACCAAATAAGTGTTCTTACTTTTTAAAATGATACACGTAGTCCCCACTTTATTGGAAGCATGTGTCTACCTCATGCACACAATAAAGTAGAAGAAAAAAAGAGAAAGAGGTAAAGATTTTGGGAAAACTACAAGGAGATTAAATATCACCAAGCTGAAGGACAAAAGCTCCCAAACCAAGAATATTAACTATTACATTCATTTAAAAGGATACATAAAAGAACAACAAAATCCTAAAGCTTACTAAGATTCCTGTTGAGATAATGGGTGTTGCACACATTGCATAATATTGTTATTTTATTATTTTATTTTATTATGTAATGTTGTACCTAGATGGATGTGCAACATGTAAAGATTTCCATGGAATATTCTTGATGAGTTGTATTGTAACATTATGAAAATATTTCATGTAATTATTTAATATTGGGGAAAAGAATTAAATGCCCAATATTAAATGCGGGGTCAGTGAGTTAGGTGGCACATGGTTTTAGCACATGGTTTATGTAATACCACTTAGTGGTTTTGTGGGACTTGCTACTATATAAGCAGCCACAAGGGTAGTTGTTGTAGAGAGAGTGACAAGGAGAAGACAAAAGGCAAGAGTCAAGCAGGACAAGGCTTGACAGGTTAGCCAAGGGAGCATTTGTGAAGGTTGAAAGCATGGCATGGGATCTGTGGATTCATGCTTGTTCACATAGTTTGCTCGGTTGTGGCTATGGCCATGAAGGCTTCCATGATTGTATGGCAATGGTATTTTTTGCTGAATAATACATGATGATGGATGCTTTTGGAGGCTGGGTTTTTTTCCTCAATGAGGGTTTCCTAGGGTATATCTTGTGTCAGAATTTTGTGGGTATGTTGTCTTTTCTCTTGCATGTGGATTTTAATTCCGTATTTATTTTCAGATCTATTATGGGTTATGTGGAAATGGTTATATTCTTTATTGCCAAGTTTCCTTACAAGTGGTATCAGAGCTATGGTTTTATTATTGTAACCCTAGATTGAGTCCATGGGAATGCATGAGAGGATAAAAGAAAGGGCAAGATATATGAATGATTTATTGCAGATCTGAGGCTTTTGGGTTTGCTGTTATGATGGGATGTTAAAAGATTTGGGCATGTGAAATTGCTACACAAAAGAGTTTTTTCGGATGTTTCATTTAAATGAGGGTTTTGGGGGGTAGCTTGCAGAAATGACCTCTTGGGTAAAAACAGACCTCACCATTGGATCTGGGTTGACATTTCCATAAATTTTGATATATAATATGCCCTAGTTTGGCCATGTTTAGAGGAAATGAAAGAGTTTTTTGGTTTCATCCCATGATGGCCGTCAAATTTAATCCGGTCAGAATTTTCGTCACTGAAAAAAAAAAATGAAAAATCGTACTGAAAATGGTAAAAATATTGTCTTAGTAAAATGGACATAACTTTCTCTTAGAATATCAAATTTTGGAGTTCTTACAGGCATTGGAAAGATAATTCAGAGCACTACAAGATGGTGTAGGTTTGGTTCTATGATTTTAAAATTTTGTCAAGTTTTAAGAGCCCTAAAGTCAGATGTTATTTATTTTGAGCACAGTTAGGGCATAACTTGGGCATACGGAGTCAGATTTTGGACTTCGAGTAGTCAACGGAAAGCTCTTGGAGAGCTCTACACATTGGTTCAGATTTGGTGTAGGTTTGGCATGATTTATTTGTTGATATATTGATCTGAATAGTTTATAGGTATATTTTGACTATGGTAACATGTGATTTTATGGCATTAGAGATTTAAGTTTTAATGTCATTGTATACTCAAGTTTGGTCTCATGATGATATGGTTATCAATGTTTGGTTTGGATATGCATGATGACTTGTTGGGTCTACAAGTTGTGCAGTGTTGTAAGCGGTCTATACTTACAGGTTGCATTTATAGCTTGATTATGGGTTGTCTTTGCCCATTGATCTTTCATTATTGATGCATATTCAGATTGGTGGCTTGGATTTGGGTTGTCTATGCCTTAAGTCACATGATTTTATCTTCATGTAGAAGGGATGAGATGTTGTTACCAAGGACAGTCATGGTGGAGGATTGTGGTTGACTATGCTGACAGGTTGGACACTTTGAGAGCCAGATGCTTAGTTCATGGATGTGATCATGGTGTCATGGATTTTAGCATGACATGATTGGATATATAGGTAGATCCTTGATGTTCATTAGCTTGGATTTCTGATATAGTTATGGTGGTATATCTTCTTGGTTGAGGATCATGGTTATTTGGTTTCTTTTGAGGAGCTCATGATGTGCACTTTGAGTTCTTTGATGGTTTGATGCCTTGGTTGATTCTCATGGTTAGAGGATGGGTTTTTCATCATGATGTCATGGATAGCTTGGATACACAATTTAGTGGGAGCTTGTGATAGTGATGAGGTGACAGTGTAGGATTAGTTCCTGGTTTGGTTTGGATCTTCAAGTAGGAGATGGATTTTATGGTGCCATAGGTGACTTGGTACCACAGTTGAGTGGGAGTTATTGGCATTGATATATTTATTGAGTGTTTGCAGATGTTGGAGGTTTGTCTTAGATCCTGTTGCTGCAGAAGCGTCTTTCACATTTGCATGGTGCACTTGTTGTCTTCATGGTGTATGAAGATGGTTAGATCTTGAGGACTCATGGAGTTCTTGGTTATCCTCATGGTATGTGGAGATGGTTCTTCATGGTATGTGGAGATGGTTGCATCTTGAGGGCTCATAGGGTTCTTGGCAAAGGTGTGGTTTATGCTTTTATTTGGCATGTTATCCTTGGTGTGAGGATGGTTTCATTATTATGTCATGGTATACTCTTGATATGCATTTAGAGTTGTGACATGTTATGGTGTGTTCATATGGAGCATGTTATCTCTTTAGTTGAGATGGTAAGATCATGTTGTCATGTTTATGTTCCTGAGGCCATGGTTGGAACTTTGACATTGATCTTGGTTTAGTTTCTTGGTATTGAGTACACTGATCATAAGCTAGATACTTAATGATATTGCTATGTTGAATTTGGAGTTGGCATGGATTGATTGGTTACAGGTGCTCATGGATACTTAGAGATGGTGGTGACGTTGATTTCTCTTGGATTAGAGAAGTATTTGTTGTGATGATTGATGGTTTTAGTAGGAAGTCTGAGGGGTAGTCACCTGATATGCACTTGAGAGAAGATTGTTCTTAGATGAGTCTTGGTTGGAGACTTGGGTATCTTGATGAGCATTCTCATTCCCCACTCTTGGTCTACTCAGCGGTTTGCTACTTGAGAGGTATAGCCCATTGTTTCTCTCAGTTGCATTACATTTATGCTTGTCTTTCATGGATATGGATCTTGAGCTATGGTACATGAGTTAGTTCTGGAGGATTCATTTGAGAGTGGTTTAGCATTGGTTATCTCCATGTGCATATGTTGTTATGCTGGTTGAATTTGGGAGATGGTTTTATATTGAGCATTTTCCTTGGATTAGGAATGGTTATTCCTTGGTTTAGGAATGGTTTTATTGAGTTTGATCTTCTTTTGAGAGGCTTACATCCATGATGAGTTATATGGTATGGTTTGGGTGTTGTTGAGGCTTCTTGTTGGGGTTTTATGGAGGAGATCATACTTGCACAGTTTACATGTAGAGGTGTGTGTAGAAGGACATGATACAGATTATTATTTGCATGGTTTCTTTGGTCTTGGTTATCTTCCTAGATGTTCAGTTTTGCCTACATTGGATTTGAGATTAGTTAGAGATTGTGATCACTGGTTTGTGATCATGTATGTCATGTGAGAGATGACATGGCTATTCCTTTATCTCTTTCCTCTGTTGGTTGTGGTGAACTTGGGAGAGCATTGGAGACTTGTTATGAGAGTTGTTCTTGCAGGATATTTGTTTATGTATTGTGGATTTCCTTGATACTACATGGATTCACTTCTTTGAGATGTGTTGAGTGGATTGGTTATAGATTTGACATTATCTTTTGTAGTGGGAGCTTCTTGGTATATATGTGGCAGGTATTGCTCTTGAGGCTTGTGATTGCAGGTTATAGAATGGATATGTCGGTGATATGAGATTCACTTGTTATACCTTTAAGGTATGGATAGTTGGATGGTTTTGGCACTTTGTTGTGGGTGCTATTTCAGCTATGGATATTTTGACAACTATGGATACATGTGATTACCTTTGGATCAGGTTTTTTGTGCTTGGAATTTTAGTTGGTACAGGATTTTATGATCTTTTAATGTGACAAGTTGGGTGGATTTCTCTTTGGATGGCTTCTATGTATGTTCAATGGGAGTGGCACAATAGGAGGTGAGATCATTCATGTTCGAGATGCTGGATACTTTGATTTTGTTGCGGGTACTAGGATGGAGCACTTGGTGTATTTTTTATCCATGATGGTGGATGTGCTGGGAGGGATTGTTCCCTTGTTCATTTATGTGGGTACGGATTGACCCTATGCAATGTATACAACAGGTGGGAAATTGTTGAGATAATGGGTGTTGCACACATTGCATAATATTATTATTTTATTATTTTATTTTACTATGTAATGTTGTACCTAGATGGACGTGCAACATGTAAAGATTCCTATAGAATATTCTTGATGAGTTGTATTGTAACATTGTGAAAATATTTCATGTAATTATTTAATATTGGGGAAAAGAATTAAATGCCCAATATTAAATACGGGGTCAGTGAGTTAGGTAGCACATGATTTTAGCACATGGTTTATGTAATACCACTTAGTGGTTTTGTGGGACTTGCTAGTATATAAGTAGCCACAAGGGTAGTTTTTGTAGAGAGAGTGACAAGGAGAAGACAAAAGGCAAGAGTCAAGCGGGACAAGGCTTGACAGGTTAGCCAAGGGAGCATTTGTGAAGGTTGAAAGCATGGCATGGGATGTGTGGATTCATGCTTGTTCACATAGTTTTCTCGGTTGTGGCTATGACCATGAAGGCTTCCATGGTTGTATGGCAATGGTATTTTTTGCTGAATAATACATGATGATGGATGCTTTTGGAGGCTGGGTTTTTTCCCTCAATGAGGGTTTCCCAGGGTATATCTTGTGTCAGAATTTTGTGGGCATGTTGTCTTTTCTCTTGCATGTGGATTTTAATTTCGTATTTATTTTTAGATCTATTATGGGTTATGTGGAAATGGTTATATTCTTTATTGCCAAGTTTCCTTACAATTCCAAGTCAACTAGTTGAAGAGACCTCACTGAAGAAAATGTCTCAATCTCAAGTATCATGTTGAAAAAGCTATAGCAAAAGCTCAAGTGGTCACTTGAGAAAAGAAAGAGAAAAAATAAAAGATAAGAAAATACTCAATGATTTATCCCACTAGCATAGCTATAAGAGTATGAAAAGAAGAGAGAAGGGCCATGAATCCAAAAGTCTAGTAAGTTATCTTATCCAAGTTTATTTTGTATGAGAGGAGGAGGAGGCCGAGAATGAAAGAATGTAGAATTTTGTTATGCTAGCTCCATTCATCCCAAAGAAATAGTGAAGGAGAGTTGATGGTGTTGATTCCAAAAACTATAGTTTCTTTGAATCCTAAGGATATGCCTAGTTCTATTATCAAGTTCAACATTTGACTTTGGCCTATGAATAATATTAATTTAAAACACAAATTCTCCTACACTTATGACTCTACTAGACCAAGGTGACTAAGTCTAATCACCAATTATATCTTTAAACTTGACTATTATTTACAGAAAACATATAACTTCCATCTTGTAGGTCCCACTCCTAGTTGCAATCAACTTGGAATATACAACTAATCTTCTATTCCTATCTTTACTTTTAATTTCATTATCTCCTACTCTTAGTCCTCATACCTTTATTTGATTTTCCTACTTCTTCTCTACTTCTAACTTCAATATGTGCTCCTAGTTCTTCTTTATTAATTCTTTTACTGCCACTTCCACCTTCACTCCTAGTTTTTGAATTAAAAGTGGCCAAAACTAAGGGGCTAACCCTTTAACAAAAAACTAACCTACTATCAGCAAATAACCATTGAACAAAACTACCCCTTACCACTTAGTAAAACAAAAACAAGGTTTTGATCCATAATTAAAAGAGTATCAGTAGGCCTAAAATACATACTACTTGTGTAAAAACCATAAAAGCTATAGTAATATATAAACAAAGGTTAAAATTAGAAATTTTGAGATTAAATATTATAAACAACAACTAAAATGAAGAAAATTCTTTCATACCTTCATCAGTGGCTATGAGCTAGCCATAGTTGTGGCCACTCCACTATCAACAGATTGTCATACAATACACGATGAGGAGGTGTGTCTGACATCATGAGCTGCATGTCATACAATACACGTTACATCTAACATGAAACATAAAATAAATATAATCAAATGAATTAAATTAACATGAAACAATTGTACCTGTGTGAAGCTCCTATGATGTCTATGCTCCAAGTTTGTGGTAAAGGTTGAGGGTCCTGTGGAGAACTGATGCACATGCATAATTTTTTTTGTCAATCCTTAATATGATTATGTAATAAATATATGTATTAATTAAAATTATTAAATTGATACATACCTCAAGACTTGTGGAAGGGACAAAAAATGGGCCTGGAGGATCACTGCTAGGCCCAACAACACTCTGACCCTGAATTTTGAACAATGTCAATAGATGCTAATTAATTAATCATTCACTATACATATGAAATGTGATCAAATTAGTAAATTATAATTTTAATTTACCTATGTGTCAATGCCAAATGTATCGTTCAGGAATTGATTGGTGATAAGCCCATCATCTGCACCATCTCTAGCATGAGTGCCAAATGTGCATAGGGATCCGCATGAAGTGCACATGTGACCACGACACACAGAAGGCTCCCCCTCAACTAATGGGCTCATGGAATGGATGAGGGTCTATGTCAAAGCATTAATGGTCCCTAGAGTGCTGGCCTCTACATTTTCCTTCACAACTGAAGGAATAGTCACATGCTTGCGTTGTGGCTTGACCACAGGTGCCCTAACTACATTAGGGTCACGACATGCTCTTGGCCTCTCAAATGATGATCCCTCACCTCTACCCTATGAGTCTAATATATCAAAATAATTGGGGATCTCCCCAAGGACAAACTCACAATATAATTTCTTCAAAAAATACATGGGGACCTCATGATTGTTGCAAGGAGGGGCATCAAAAATCATCCACCATCTATCCCAAAAATTATTTCTAATAGCGTCGTGTATGCAAAAATGGATGGGGAATCATTTAGTACCCTCTCTAATAGTATTTTGTTCATCGAGTTTTCTAAATAATGCACGTATACTACCTTTTGGTATTTCTTTTTTTTTAACATCTTCATATGACAATTTATTTGCATAAAATCTTTTTTTTTCATCCCTCTTAACCCGCCAAATATCTAATTGACCACTAACTGAGGCCATCTGAGTGTTAATGGATTTGAGGGATGATGCCAATTGAGCCCTCATTGGATTGGTTTGTCGAGATTCTTTCAACCGGGCAATGAGTCTTTCTAATTCAATTTTGCCTCTCACCATTTCATTTATTATATTTTCTTGTGTGCCTGGTGGAGGTCCTGTAATTGGTTTGAGTTGTGGAATTTGTTGTTCAAGTCTTGAGGAGGGTTTTGGTTTTGAGGTTCTTGAGGGTTTTGATGTTCTTGTGGATTTTCCAGTTGATTATGGACATTTCCTGATAAAATATCAATTGAAATCCAAATAAATAAACAAATGTAAATGAATTTTGTAAAAACCCTACAAAACAATATGAAAAACCTACAAAACAATATGAAAAACATATCAAACAATGCAAAGTTAGGTTTATATCACTTACGGCATCGTCGTGGGTGTGCTTGTGGTCTTGGATTTCATCGACGAGGAGGCATTTTGGCAAATGGTGGTGAAAATGTTAAGTTTTCAACTCACGTACGCGCATATGCCCAAGATGGTGGTGTGTTTCCAAGGGTATGGAGAGAAAATAGTAATATTGTGCATATATATCATACATGTAAAATGCCTAATATTGATTAATGAATTCACACACCCATAGATAATGGAATTCCAAATACAAATAATATTTGCAAATCCAATAATGAAAACACTTCATGGTTACAAAAGCATCAAACAAGATCCAATCAAATACAGAGTAGTCGACAAATGATGATGATTAGAAAATTTGGCACATAGTGAAATATTTGAGCGATACCTCCAACAACATAATAGGGTGGTTCTTTCACCTCTGAAATTGCACATGAAGCCTTAAAAAATACAAAGAGAAATCTAATCTAATCCATGATCCATTACAATGCCCAAAATTCTCCTTACAAAGGCCTCCAAGAAGTATCTAGAAATTTACAAGGTTAGGTAGAAATTTACAAGGTTAGGTCAACAATTTAATTATTTTATTTTCTTTATTAAATTGGGGTCCACATTTCTTAATTAATTAAAGGTCCTGATACATCAACTTCTGAGAGTCATAACTTTTGACTCAGATATGGGTTTTGGCTGAAATTTTACAGGTAGTTGTATGAGGAGGAGTTATTTGGATTGTTGATAATCTCAACTTGAATGGTGGCCAATTCAGAAAAAAAAATTGGGAGCTTGAAATATCATCCTGGCCTTCAAAATTGGATTTTTGTGTTTTTTTCCAATTTTTTAGAAAGTTGTTTTTGTAATAAATTTGAAATCATATTCTTGATTTCATAGATTAGTTGGCAATTCATCTTGCCTTAGTTGGGGGCTTTTCTTGGGAAAAATTGAGATTTGTAGGATGGGTTTTGAAAATTACCAAAAATGGAAAAACTTGTTTCTCCCAAAAATATTCCAAATATGGTAATTTTAAAAATTGTAATAAGTAGTTGTTCTCTTTCATTGCGGAAGTTGAGTAGGAGTTGGAAAGGTTTAATGAAGAATTTGGCATTTTGAAACTTTTATCTTGTGTTATTTTTTGAGTTATTGTTGTGAAGGGTTTGGGTTGCATCATTTATTATTTTATTTAATTCCAGGGACCAATTAATTAATTAATTAATACACTAAAATTGGGGACATCAAAATCCTCACCGCCCAAATATTTCTTTCCCTCGAGCAATCTGTGATTAAAGAAAAGACCATCAGCTCCAGGGTTCCAGACCAACTATGCTGATGGAATGAGTGAATTGGCAAAAATCTTTTGTTGCAATGCATTGTCATTATACTTCTGCTGCACCACTCTAATATAATCATTCTCAAGTTAAGAGTCACTAGGATCCCAAAGATTCCAATCACAAAATACATCAATGACATAAGGATTAACAATGTCTTCTGGAATCTTGTAGCATAGAAAAAGCTATTTATCTGGCTAGGAAGTCCCTCACATGCAAATATTGTAGTTATTATTGTCAAAGGATAGACTCTAGAATGAATCGATGGTAGAAATTATTTTTGCACATTAGTTTTGGTAACACCTACACTTTTAGGTTTGTAATTCCATTGATGGAACTCCAGATTGTTAACCATATTCTCTTGAAGATTTGTAGCCTTGCTTTCCTTCCACACACTGGAAGTATTATGCAGATCCACTTTGACATTGGCTCATTTGTCATCCTATTTTAGATTTACTATTTTGTCTTGTTCCATGATCTCAACTATTTCTCTATCATCATCCTTATTGGTCTTGTTCCATATCCTCTAATGTCTACATGACTTCATCCTATAGCCACTTATCAATCTCTCACTTCAGACCATTGCGAAAGAGTTTATTTTGCTAAGATGACAATTACTTCATTCACAACTATTTATCATCCTTTAGAGAAATGTCCTTCTCCTATCCATAAATCACCCAAACTTGCTTGATTTTCTTATTAGACTCAGCCAAGGTGGGTGTTTGAAATTCTTGACATTATGCCCTAGGAGTGAAAGTCATCATCAATTTCCTTGTGCCTGCCAAGAGTTTGAGTGTTTCTTTTGCCTCCTCATAGAGCCTTTCTTGACTTCATACCTCTCTTAGTGCATCAGCCAAACCATCAGGTGGTGTCATGATTCAATCTCAATACCCAATAGGCTGGAAAGATCACCAGCTCTGATGCCACTATAATGTCTTGAATCTGCTCAGAGTCAAAACCAAATGTGGTGGTGGTGTTGTCCATATGATGGAGTTGGTACAAAGGGAGGTGTACATAGTGGAAATGGAAAATGACAGTCTACACACTGGATGGGAAATAGGTTGTACAATAGGGGATTTGATCAACATACAATGATTGTGTTTTCCATATAGTAGCAAGGCCTATGGATTCCTCTCTGGATACTTCACAGATGATAATGGTGGATTGGGTTAGAGAGATTCATGCGGAAGGCAGACTCACAAATGAAGCGGATCCCAATCTTGGTGGTGATTATGCGAAAGATGAGATGGAGAAGGTACTAAAATTGGGACTGCTATGCTACAATTCCAAGTCGGAGGCAAGACCTATAATGAGACAATATTGTGAATAATTGAAGGGGAAACCTGTATTCCCACTTTAGAGACATATGAGAGGAGCACAAGAAATGCAAAGTTCAACTCCAGACACGGTAGAATCTTTTGCCTCTACTTCCAACTCTCTAGAGGGACAATAGTCAAGTCTTCTTTGTGTGAATTTGTTCACCATTAGATCCCATATAGTACTAACTACTACCATTTATTAGTTTGAAAAACTTATGCATTCGGGTAAGTGCATTTATCTCATTAGTTCTAATGAATCAAAATTAAAAATTAATCCATTTCTGAAGTGTGTTACATTAGTTTGTTCTTTTTATAATATTTTTAAAATTAGAATAAAGCTATTTGTTAGAGCTTCTATTTGCCCCAGTCCAAAAAGGAAAGGTAAAAAATAGATTTCTGAAATAGAAATTAGAAAGAAATTTACAGCCTTTGAATTAATGAACATTTAATAGATAACTTGTCCTTTTATCTGAATCATTGTTCAATGTGCTTCCATCACCACATCTTTGTCTAGGAATTCGATCTTGTTGGATTTAGCGATTTCATTTCTTCTCTTCAAGGTCATATCCACTGCCACCACTGCCACCTCTTTCATCTTCAAATTCGTGATCATATCAACTACCACATCTCCATCTTGATATTCTTGTTTTGGGGTTATGATAATGGTTTAAATTATGTTGATCACCTAAATTAGAACATTCTAAATCCAATAGAATAGATTTGGAAGAATTTTTTCCATAGAGACAGATTAAGGGTTTGGAAGTAGAGAATACAGAGATGAAGGAGAAATAAGTGATAAGGTGGGTGTTCAAAATTCTCAATGATTTATGGGCTCTAGTGGGAGAGTGACTCAACATAAAGGTGTTGAGAAAGAACTGAGTTCAAAAAGAATGTCTCTGAACTTTTTAGCACTCAATGGTGAAGGAGATCGGAAAGTGGTCTAACAATATCACATCAATCAAGGGAATGAAAGGTACCTCCCTAGAATCAAAGAAGGAAAAAAAAGATTGAGCAAAGATCATGGCATGATCAAGCCTTTCTAAAACCCTATCAATACTAGCTCAAAAATTGGACTAGGTATGCCAAACACTATTGGTATGACAACGGGCAATATTGGGGTCATAAAAACCCAATTTATTTTGCATGTAGTACCATGCCTCCCTCTCTCCATTTGTCCAGTGAAAAGGGAGAATGCAAACTTTATCAAAGGCCACGTCAACCATATTAAAATCACCACATAAAACCCAAGTGGAAAGTGGCAATGAGTTAGCAAGCCAATGTCAAAGATAAGATCTTTCAACTGCATCATTGGGAGCATAAACATTAGCAATTCTAAAGGAATGATTATGGAGAGATAGAAGAATCCATACCACTCACTGCATGGGGTCAGACCCATAGGAAATGACAAAAGAATATAAGTGAGGAGAGATGAACGTAGCCACTTCACCTCAACCAACTCCATGTTAAGAAGAGAAGACTGAGGCCTCAAGGAAAATGGAATGACAAGAAGCATCAAGTAAAAAACCATAGATTTTAATCTCTTGCAAGCACAAAACATCCAAGGTGCCTAAATGACATCTTACATCATGAACATAATATTTCATGTGGAGGTTAGTTAAACCTCAAACATTCTAGGAGAGGAAATTCATGAAAACTCCTGAATTCTTCATCCCCAAGAGAAGAGAAACTATTATGCAAAAACTTTGAAGTATTGGTGTTAGAAAGAGTGAAGAAAATAAGCCTTCTCTTTTCTGGCATGCCTTTTGTCATCTCAATGTGCCCAGTAGGCTGCGAGAGAGACAAGAAGTCTGCAAAGCAATACTGAAGTGGATTGTGGAGTATGGATCCATTAGGATCGTAAGGCACCTATTGAAACCTCTTTTGTTAGTTGGATAGGGTTTGAAACCTCTTTCCCCTACTAGGCAGAGTTTGAAACTTTTGAAACAACCTATGAAGGTTCTTGGACCTCTTGCCATGGCTGAGAGGCCATGGCGGACGGATACCTTGGAGCTGACGCAGACTTGCCTTTGTGAACCACCATGGTCCATTCCTCCTTTTTTGTAGACTCTTCCTAACAAGAAAAATTTTCCTTGGGAGATGCTCTTTGTTGAGGAACTACAAGAGGGCAGTCTTTAACCTTATGAT
>CM053789.1:793087812-793150312 GCA_028749045.1 Cupressus sempervirens
TTATATAAAAAATTTGTATATGAAAAAATAACAATCAATGTTTTTCAAAAACATAAAGTTAAAGGCATTAAAATGGTCAAACCATCAAAAAAAAATTTATTTGATAGGTAGAGATGACCTTCAAATTGCAAACCTGAATAGAGGTATGAATGTAAATAAGAGAGTTGATTTTTTTTGAAACTTTTATCAATGTATAATAACTCATTTGCTCATTTTTCTCATTTCCAACACTTTTTGACTTCTAGGTATGCATAGGATGATGGTGAACCAAACTATGGCCTTAAGTGGCAGTGAAAAACTAGAAAATCAAGGTTATGTCAACTTGACACATAATTTTAAAGTGGTTATGTACTTTATATCAAAAAGTTTTAAGAAAATAATCTATAGCAAATTGAATTTTGTTTCTAAAATACTAGGCCTTATCTAGAAAAAGAAAAATTGATTGGTCAAAAGTTTGGATTTTAATGCAGTACTACAAAAATTTTAAGGCAAAAATAAAAAGTAGGTGTATGTCTGACGACCTTAATCAAAATCAAATGATAATATTTTTTTAATATAATTATAGATATAAAAATTAGATTCATGCCTAGATGTGATGCATATTTTTGGAAATTTTTATTCCAAATAAATAATTAAATATGAATTTTCTACTAAAACTTTTTTGGAAAAAAAAACTTCTGTGTCTGACGAGCTTAACTATTAGAAAATTTTACCAAATTTATTTTTCTTATACTAGGCGAAGCATAGAATGTGATGCAACTTTTGGATTTAAAAAATGTTATACCGTTTGAATGTTATAGCTATTTTTCATTCAGTATGTCGATCAACACTTTACAATAATTTTCATTGAAAATTAACTAATAAATACTTATCAAACTCAGAATTTGATAGAAATTATATTGATGGAATCTCAAGAGTGATATAAAAAAACACTTTTCGTTTCATCCAATTTCAATGAAGAAAACATTGTCAAATGGCTAACTAAAGTCTGAGTGTCAATGAAACCCTTCTCGAACACTTTTTTTGGGTTGACCAAATAGGTTGGGTAAATACGAGATTTTTTTCAATTTTAAATTTGGAGGGAGGGAAATTTGAGAGGAAATCAATTTAAGAGGGAAATTTTAGACTATTTTATAGGGAAATTTATTTCAAGAAAGTGTAGACATTGATATTATTATTATTATATATTATTATAATAATTATTATTATTATATTATAGTAATATGTATGATTATTATTAAAAAATATACATAGTAATATTATATGATTAAATTATATTATATAATAATATATATGGTTATTATTATTATTGTTGTTATATAATCTAATAATAAATTATTATTATATTAGAATATACAATATTTTATAATTATTAAATATAATATTGTCATAAAATGTATCATTTCGACGCATTTCATGACAACAGATGTCCCTAGGGCCCCTAGTGACCCCCTTCCAATGCATTCCCAATGTGTCCCTAGGGATATACATTGTCATGGAATGTGTTTGTAATGGGCACCCTGGAATGCCCAAAAACTGAACCAACTTCCAAAATAGATTTTTTATGCAAACTAAAAATTGAACTGATGTTGAAATTATATTAATTCTCAAAATGATGAAATTCAGTACAAAGCAATGTATTCCAAAGGCCAAACCCCAAGGGAATGACGTCTAGAATGTTACAAGAGAGGATGAACGTCCCCTAATGCCAAGAAAAGATATGTGACTTACACATCCAAGCTCTTATCAAATACCATTCACAAAAATCCAATGCTCAACAATGAGACTTTCACCCCTATTTATCCTTTTCCTTCACCCTTCTAGAAGGAACTAAAACATTAATTAATTGCAAGTGCTAGAAGCTTCCTCCTTCCAATAATTAATGCACTCTCTAGAAACTCCTCCCTTGCAATACAATAATTAATTGTGCTTCTAGAAAATTTAATTACTAGAGGCTTCCACCATTCCAATAATTAATACACACTCTAGAAGCTTCTCTCTTGTAATACAATAATTAATTAGATTAATTAAATATAAAGTCACCTTTTAATTTTTTAATTTTAATTTATTTAATGACTTTATAAGAAATTAATTTAATTTCCTCTTATGCTCCACTTAATCTTTGGAGAATGTGAAGGCTAAAAGATGGGGTCATTACAGTCTGCCCTCCTTGAAATTACTTGTCCTCAAGCAATCCAGCAACACAATAAACTCCAATCTCCACCTAGATCCCAATTAAAGTAGCATGTGATATCCCTGTAGACATTAAACCAACTGTAAATGAGCATCATCAAGACCAACCACATGTCCTGCAACCTAGCACCCAAAACTTGTCTTGATGATGTAGAAGTCAGAATGTCACTAGAAGTTAGCTCGATAGAAGATCTATGAAATCTCTTCTTCCCAATTGCTACAACACAAACTAAATCTTTGTAGATGGTAAAAATTGAGCCCAACTCCACTTAGGTGAGCGATCAACATCAACCTCAAACATCAGATTTTCATAAGATAATGTTGCATCCATGTTGAACATAGTACTATCCCAGAAGTGAACATCAACACTTTGTTGATCGATAGTATAATATGACTCTATCACTATATCACTCACCTCACTAGTAGTAATAAATTTACTATCATCAGAGCACACATGTACAACCGCATGTTGGATGGTTCAACTGACACATAACTAGTTGCTAATATGATAGTATGTTCACATTCTCCTAATCCCACTACTGTTGCATCACCATCCCCTAACAAAGCCTCATATGTGGACTCTTGACTCTGCACACATGACTCAACATGAGATTGCAAATCAATAATACTAGAGCCTAAACCCACATCTACTAACTCTGCTAAAACACCCACATCACCAACATCATAATTGGGTGGCTCTATACATGTCTCAATCCCACTTGAGGAATCAACTACCTCCTGGACTGGAGCAACATACAAATCTTCAATATTGATGCCCATCTGTCTAGCCATAAGTTGCAACATCATATCCATTCGCCTATTCTACTCCTATTGCAAATGATGCCCCACCTCTAATGTACCCAGTAACCATTTGAGCACTTTTTAAAACACTTTTCCCTCTACCCAACTATTCCAAATTCTCTATAAGACCTCCATAGGATGGTAGGACTTTTAGCTCTGATACCACTATAATGGGCTCCCACCGATTATAACTTCATGAAAGACTTTGAAACTTGGCTCTGATACCACTATAATGGGCACTTTGGAAATGCCCAAAAACTAAACCAATTGTTGCAAGTGGTTTTAATGTCTTTGCATAGATTTCAATTCACATAACATGAGCAAGAAGGAATTTATGCAAATTGAAAATTGAACTGCTGCTAAAATATTATTAGTTCTCAAAATGATAAAATCAAATACAAAGTAATGTATTCCAAAGGCCAAATCCCAAGGGAATGATGTCTAGAATGTTACAAGAGAGGATGAACGTCCTCTATTGCCAAGAAAGATATGTGATTCACACATCCAAGATCTTATAAAATGTCATTCACAAAAATCCCATGCTCAACAATGAGACTTTCACCCCTATTTATACTTTTTCTTCACCCTTCTGGAAGGAACTAAAACATTAATTAATTGCAAGTGCTAGAAGCTTCCCCCTTCCAATAATTAATGCACTCTCTAGAAACTCCTCCCTTGCAATACAATAATTAATTATTCTTCTAAAAAATTAAATTACTAGAGGCTTCCACCTTTCCAATAGTTAATACACACTCTAGAAGCTTCTCCCTAGTAATACAATAATTAATTTAATTGATTAAATATAAAGTCTCCTTTTAATTTTTAATTTTAATTTATTTAATGACTTTATAAGAAATTAATTTAATTTCCTCTTCTACTCCACTTAGACTTTGGAGAATCTAAAAGCTAAAAGATGGGGTCATTATAGTTTGCCCTCCTTGAAATTGCTTGTCCTCAAGAAATCCAGCAACACAATAAATTCCAACCTCCACCTGGATCCCAAATGAAGTAGTATGTGACACCCTTGTAGAAATTAAACCAACTACAAACCAGCATCATCAAAACCAACCACATGTCCTGTAGCATAGCACCCAAAACTTGTGCTAATGATGTAGAAGTCAAAATGTCACTAGAAGGTAACTCCATAGAATATTTACGAAAACTTTTCTTCCTTGTATCCACCGACATAATATATATTGGACAAGAATATTGTTCATCACCAACATGCATTGAAAAAGATGTAGCTATAGGTGAACCATAGACAATCATGCTAATTGTATCAACAATAGGTGTAGCTGCATCAAAATATGTGGACATAGGGACAATACTAACTGCTACAATAGAAAATTGAACCAAGTCTGTAGTAGATGAAAAATCATAATCATCAACATGTGTGCCATCATTAGAACACACATCAACAACTACATGCATACTACTAAACTCATCATTAGATGGTTCAATTGAAATAGAAGTGGTTGTTGATATGGCAGTATCCTCACATTCTCCTAATCCCACTATTGTTGCATCGCCATCCCCTGACAAAGCCTTATATGTGGACTCCATACTTTGCACACATGACTCAATGCCAGATTGTGAATCAATAATACTAGAGCATAAACCCATATTGATGGACTCCACATCACCAACATCATAGCTGGGTGGCTCTATACATGTCTCAATCCCACCAGAGGAATCAACTACCTCCTGCACTGGAGCAACATACAAATCATCAATATTGATGCCCATTTGTCTAGCCATAAGCTACAACATCATATCCATTTGCCTATTCAGCTCCTTTTGCAAATGCTACCCTACCTCTAATGTACCTAGTAACCATTTGAGCATTTTGTGAAACACTTTTCCCTCTATCTAACTATTTCACATTCCATATAAGACCTCCACAGGATGGTAGGACTTATAGCTATGATACCATTGTAATGGGCTCCCACTGGTTATAACTTCATGAAAGACTTTACAACTTGGCTCTGATACCACTGTAATGGGCACTCTGGAAATGCCCTAAAACTAAACCAATTGTTGCAAGTGATTTTAATGTTTTTGCATAGATTTCAATCCACACAACATGAACAAGAAGGAATTTATGCAAATTGAAGACTGCACCGCTACTGAAATAATATTAATTCTCACAATGATAAAATCAAGTATATAGCAATGTTTTCCAAAGGCCAAACCCCAAGGGAATGACGTTTAGAATGTTACAAGAGAGGATGAACATCCTCTAATGCCAAGAAAGATATGTGATTCACACATCCAAGCTCTTATCAAATGCAATTCACAATCATCCGATCCTCAACAATGACTCTCCCACCTCTATTTATACTTTTCCTACACCCTTCTAGAAGGAAATCAAATATTAATTAATTGCAAGTACTATAAGCTTCCCCCTTCCAATAATTAATGCACTCTCTAGAAACTTTTTCCTTGCAATACAATAATTAATTGTACTTCTAGAAGATTAAAATACTAGAGGCTTCCCCCTTTCCAATAATTAATACATACTTTAGAAGCTTCTCCCTTATAATATAATAATTATTTTTAATTTTTAATTTATTTAATGACTTTATAGGAAATTAATTTAATTTCCTCTTATGCTCCACTTAGCCTTTGGAGAATGTGAAGGCTAAGAACTCCACTTAGTTTCTAAAAAGATGGGGTGATTACAATTCGCCCTCCTTGAAATTGCTTGTCCTCAAGCAATCCAGCAACACAATAAACTCCAACCTCCACCTAGATCCCAATTAAAGTAGTATGTGACATCCCTGTACACATTAAACCAACTGCAAACTAGCATCATCAAGACCAACCACATGTCTTGTAGCCGAGCACCCAAAACTTGTGCTAATGATGTAGAAGTCAAAATGTCACTAGAAGGTAACTCCATAGAAGATTTATGAAAAATTTTCTTCCTTGTATCCACCCACATAATCTATATTGGACTAGAATATTTTTCATCACCAACATGCATTAAAAAATATGTAGCTACAGGTGAACCATAGACACTCATGCTAATTGTATGAACAATAGGTGTAGCCGCATCAAAATATGTGGACATAGGGACAACACTAATTGCTGCAATAGAAAATTGAACTGAGTCTATAGTGGATGAAAAATCATAATCATCAACATGTGCGCTATCATTGGAACACACATCAACAACTGCATGCATACTACTAAACTCCTCATTGGATGGTTCAACTAATATAGAAGTGGCTACTAATATGATAGTATCCTCGCATTCTCCTAATCCCACTATTGTTGCATTGTCATCCCTTGATAAAGCCTCATTCCCATTATATCCATTATTACTATTAAATCTATTCTCAAGACTATTTTTTTTGCCTTGGCCTCCATTATTATTATTGTTTTTGTTTCCTCCATTTTTATTGTTTCCATTGTTGGCATCATCTGGATTAATATTGATGCCTATCTGCCTAGCCATAAGCTGCAACATCATATCCATTTGCCTATTTTTCTCCTGTTGCAAACATTGACCCACCTCTAATGTACTCATTAACCTAAATATTACATTTTCTTGATCTAGATTGGTATTCCTATCATCTTGGTCACCCATACTATTTCCTTGTTCAAAGAATGTCTCCTTTGCGTCTGTATGACTGGATTGTATGTCCTTTTGCACGGATGAACTACCATGTTCGTTCTACAATTCTAAACTCCTATTTTGTCTTTCTCTCATATTTCAAAAATTATAAAGCCCTTGTCACATACTCAAACATAGATGCTGAAGATCTCCATAGGATGGCAAGACTTATACCTCTGATACCACTATAATGGGTACCCTAGAATGCTCAAAAACTGAATCAACTTCTGAAATAGATTTTTTATGCAAACTGAAAATTGAACTAATGCTAAAATTATATTAATTCTCAAAATGGTGAAATCCAATACAAAGAAATGTATTCCAAAAGCCAAACCCCAAGGGAATGAGGTCTAGAATGTTACAAGAGATGATGAACGTCCCCTAATGCCAAGAAAAGATATGTGACTCACACATCCAAGCTCTTATCAAATACCATTCACAAAAATCCAATTCTCAACAATGAGACTTTCACCCCTATTTATCCTTTTCCTTCACCCTTCTAAAAGGAACTAAAACATTAATTAATTGCAAGTGCTAGAAGCTTCCCCCTTCCAATAATTAATGCACTCTCTAGAAACTCCTTCCTTGCAATACAATAATTAATTGTGCTTCTAAAAAATTAAATTACTAGAGGCTTCCACCTTTCCAATAATTAATACACACTCTAGAAGCTTCTCTCTTGTAATACAATAATTAATTAAATTAATTAAATATAAAGCCACTTTTTACCTTTTCTATTTTAATTTATTTAACGATTTTATAAGAAATTAATTTAATTTTCTCTTATGCTCCACTTAGAATTTGAAG
Organism: Cupressus sempervirens; assembly: GCA_028749045.1. Classification (NCBI taxonomy): domain Eukaryota; kingdom Viridiplantae; phylum Streptophyta; class Pinopsida; order Cupressales; family Cupressaceae; genus Cupressus; species Cupressus sempervirens. The sequence continues at coordinate 793,095,233 of CM053789.1, forward strand.
AATGTGAAGGCTAAAAGATGGGGTCATTACAGTGTCGAAAGGGGTTAAAGGTCATCCTATGACCCCTTTCGACCCATATAAATGACTCTAATATGTCCCTAGGGGTCCTAGGACACCTGAGGACATATGTCATCATGGAATGTGTTGAAAGGGGTCGTAGGTCATCTTGTGACCCCCTTCGACCCATATAAGTGACTCTAATATGTCCCTAGGGGTCCTAGGACCCCTAGGGACATGTCTTTATGAAATGTGTCAAAAGGGTTCATAGGTCATGTTGTGCCCCCTTCAACCCATATAAATGAGTGTAATATGTCCCTAGGGTTCCTAGGACCCTTAGGAACATATGTCATCATGGAATGTGTTGAAAGTGGTCATATGTCATCCTGTGACCCCCTTCGACTCATTTAAATGATTGTAATATGTCACTAGGGGTCCTAGGACCCTTAGGGACATATGTCATCATGGAATGTGTTGAAAGGGTTCATAGGTAATCCTATGACCACTTCGACTCATATAAATGATTCTAATATGTCCCTAGGTGTACTAGGACCCCTAGGGACATATGTCATCATGGAATGCATCAAAAGTGGTCATAGGTCATCTTGTGACTGCCTTCGACCCATATAAATGATTCTAATATGTCCCTAGAGGTCTTAGGATCCTTAGGGACATATGTCATCATGGAATGTGTCAAAGGGGGTCATAGGTTATCCTGTGACCCCTTTCGACCCACATAAATGATTCTAATATATTCCTAGGGGTCCTAGGACCACTAAGGACATATGTTGTCATGGAATGTGTCGAAAGGGGTCATAGGTCATCCTATGACCTCTTTTGACCCATATAAACAATTCTACTATGTCCCTAGGAGTCCTAGGACCCCTAGGGACATATGTTATCATAGAATTTTTTGAAAGGGGTCATAGCTCATCCTATGACCCCCTTCGACTCATATAAATGATTCTAACATGTCCCTAGGGGTCCTAGGACACCTAGCGACATATGTCATCATGGAATACATCAAAAGGGGTCACAGGTCATCCTGTGACCCCCTTCAACCCATATAAACATTTCTAATATGTCCCTAGGGCTCCTAGGACCCCTAGGGACATATGTTGTAATGGAATGCATCGAAAGGGGTCATAGGTCATCCTGTGACCCCCTTCAACTCATATAAATGATTGTAATATGTCCTTAGGGGTCCTAGGACCCCTAGGGACATATGTTATCATGGAATGCGTCGAAAGGGGTCATAGGTCATCCTGTGACCCCCTTCGACCCATATAAACAAGTCTAATATGTCCTTAGTTGTCCTAGGACCCCTAGAGACATATGTCATCATGGAATGTGTCGAAACCATATAAATAATTATAATATGTCCCTGGGCACCCTAGGACCCCTAAGGACATATGTAGTCATGGAATGTGTCAAAAGGGGTCATAAGTCATCCTATGACCCCCTTCAACCCATATAAACAACTCTAATATGTCCCTAAAGGTCCTAGGACCCCTAGCAACATATGTTGTCATGAAATGTGTCAAAAGGGGTCATAGGTCATTCTATGACCCCTTTCGATTCCTATTACCCCCTTTGACCCATATAAACAACTCTAATATGTCCCTAAGGGTCCTAGGACCCCTACGGACATATCTCATCATGGAATGTGTCGAAAGGGACCTATGACCCCCTTCAACCCACATAAATGATTGTAATATGCCCCTAGGGACATATGTCATCATAGAATACATCGAAAGGGTTCATAGGTCATCCTATGGTCCCCTTCGACCCAAATAAATTATTGTAATATGATATGTCATCATGGAATATGTCAAAAGGACCTATGACCCCCTTCGATCCATATAAACCATTGTAATATGTTCCTATAGGTCCTAAAATCTCTAGGGACAAGACCCCACAGACATATGTCATCATGGAATGCATCGAAAGGGGTCATAGGTCATCATGTGACCTCCTTCCACCCACATAAATGATTCTAATATGTCCTTAGGGGTCCTAGGACCCCTAAGGACATATATCATCATGGAATGTGTCGGCAACCCATATAAACGATTCTAATATGTCCCTAGGGGTCCTATAACCCGTAGGGACATATGTCATCAAGGAATGTGTCAAAAGGGGTCATGGGTCATCCTGTGACCCCCTTCGACTTATATAAACAATTATAATATGTCCCTATGGGTCCTAGGACCCCTAGGGACTTATGCTGTCATGGAATGTGTCGAAAGGGGTTGTAGGTCATCCTATGATCCCCTTCGACGCATATAAATGATTTTAATATATCACTAGGGGTCCTAGGACCCATATGGACATATGTCATCATGGAATGTGTCAAAAGGGGTCATAGGTAATCCTATTACCCCCTTCTACCCGTATAAATAATTCTAATTTGTCCCTAGGGGTCCTAGGACACCTAGGAAAATATGTCATCATAGAATGTGTCGAAAGGGGTCATAGGTCATCGTGTGACCCCCTTTGACCCATATAAATGATTATAATATGTCCCTAGGGGTCCTAGGACCCCTAGAGACATATGTCGTCATGAAATGTGTCAAAAGGGGTCATAGGTCATCCTGTGACCCCCTTCGACCCATATAAATGATTATAATATGTCCTTAGGGGTCCTAGGACCCCTAGGGACATATGTCATCATGGAATGTGTTGAAAGGGATCATATGTCATCCTATGACCCCATTTGGCCCATACAAATGATTCTAATATGTCCCTAGGGGTCCTAGGACCCCTATGGACATATATCATCATGGAATGTGTCAAGAGGGGTCATAGGTCATCCTATGACCCCTTTCGACCTATATAAACTACATATGTCATCATGGAATGTGTCGAAAGGGGTCATAGGTCATCCTATGGCCCCCTTCGACCCATATAAACAATTCTAATATGTTCCTAGGGGTCGTAGGACCCCTAGGGACATATATCATTGTGGAATGTGTCGAAAGGGGTCATAGGTCATATTATGACCCCCCTTGACCCATATAAATGATTCTAATATGTCCCTAGGGGTTGAAGGACCCCTATTGGCATATGTCATCATGGAATGTGCGTAAAGGGGTCATAGGTCATCCTATGACCCCCTTTGACCCATATAAATGATTCTAATATGTCCCTAGGGATCCTAGGACCCCTAGGGACATATGTCGTCATGGAATGTGTTGAAAGGGGTCATAGGTCATCCTATGACCCCTTTCAACCCATATAAACAATTCTAATATGTCCCAAGATGTTTTAGGACCCCTAGGGACATATGTTGTCATGGAATGTGTCGAAAGGGGCCATAGGTCATCCTATGACCTCCTTCGATCCATATAAATAATTATAATATGTCCCTAGGGGTCCTAGGACCCCTAGAGACATGTCGTCATGGATTGTGTCGAAAGGGGTCATAGGTCATCCTATGACCCTCTTTGACCTATATAAACGATTGTAATATGTCCCTAGGGGTCCTAGGACCCCTAGAGACATATATCGTCATGGAATGTGTTGAAAGGGGTCATAGGTTGTCGTGTGACCCCATTTGAACCATATAAATGATTCTAATATGTCCCTAGGGGTCTTAGGACCCCAAGGGACATATGTCATCATGGAACGTGTCAAAAGGGGTCATAGGTCATCTTGTGACCCCTTGCGACCCATTTAAACGATTCTAATGGAAATAATATTGTAAAAATATAATAATATATTAAAAATAATAATCATATAGTATAGTAATTATATATATATATATATATATATATATATAATTTATAGATTATAATAATAATAACATAATATATTATTATATATTAATACCATATATATATATAATATTATGTTATTATATTTAATTAAAATATAGTAAAAATAATAGTAATATAATATAATAATATATATTATATTTATAGATAATAATAATAATAACATAATATATAATTATATATTAATAGATTATATATTATATCTTTATGTTACATATATATATATATATATATGTGTGTGTGTGTGTGTGTGTATATATATATATAATATATAATATTATTATATAATATATAGATTATATATTATATTATATATAATAGTTACATTATTATATTATATGTTTATAGATTATATATTATATCTTTACATATGTCATAATTCAAATTAGTCATATAACTCACAAATTCATTTTTCCCTCTAATTTTTTTGCCACCAGTATTGTATATCCGATGTGAAATTGGATATTCGATCTTAGATCGGATATCTGATCTCAGATGGGATATTTGATAAGGCTTGGGCCTTACTTTCTAGGTTTGGTACCCAGATAGGTGAAAAAAAAGTCAAAGTGGATTTTGAAGTGCTTTTAGATGTCTTCAAGCTCTATTTTTTTCACATCACCACTTTTTGGCACACCTTGATCCTACACATACCCTTCTCACAAAATCCTTTTCTTCCATCATTTCTATGTCTTCTACACTATTGTCTAAGCATAAAAATATAAAAAAGCTTGAACTTTTCCTTGTCTTTCATGGGGAACATTGACCCTTTCTCAATGATTTTGATGATTGATTGATATAAGTTCCACTTTAGAAACATATGAGAGGAGTGGAGAAAATACAAGTTCAACTTTAGACATTGGAGAATCTTTGGCCTCTACATCCAACCCTCTTGAGGGATGGTAGTGGGGAATCCCAACAAAATTAGTAGTTGTTTAGCAGAGGGATTTTTTTGAAAATTTAAATTGAAACCTCTCAAAAGGGGATGGGTACTTCTTTTGTGTGGAATTGTTAACCCAAGGGTCTTGCATTAGCAAAGTTACATGTGTCCCTATTTTTAAAATTGTGTAGAATGTTTAGTTATAGATATAGAAGAACAAGTAATGGGTTAAAAGAGTCGATGTATTTTCCCTTGGTTTTTAGATTGATATAATACTTATAAATCTCTCAAAAGCATAAAATTCAGAGACCTAATTCAATTTGTTTACACACAAAAATAAAACTTTTTTATTCAATTAAGGAGATGATTTTCAATATTAGCATGTAATATTGGGCTATATATATATATATATATATATATTGATTTCAAACTGTTGTTAGTAGCAGTAAACTTGAGTTTCTTATTGCATTGGATAGGGGTTGAAGTGGTTTAAAACAAACAAACAAAAATTGTATTTGATAGTAGCTGTAATAAAACAAAGATTTGATGGAAATAAAAAGTGTGTGCCTTGCAATCTATTAAAATAGAGCATCCCCTATTTTGGAAGAGAGAGGCAAGGATGTACAATTGTGGTGTGCTTCTAGGGGAGAGAAAACAATAATATTGCATATATACCATATAGATCATGTAAAATGCCTAATATTAATTAATGAATTCACATATCTATAGATCAAATACAAATAATATTTACATATTCAATAATGATAACATTTCATGGTAACAAAAGCATTAGAAAATATCTAATCAAATATAAAGTAGTCACCAAATGATGATGATTAGAAAATTTGGTGCATAGTGAAATATTCAAGCAATACCTCCAACGACATAATAGGGTGGTGTTGCAGCACTGAAACTACAATCATAGAATAGGGTGGTTCTTTCACTTCTGAAATTGCACATGAAGCCTCTGAAAATAGAAAGAGAAATCAAATCTAATCCATGATCCATTACAATGCCCATAATTCTCCTTATAAAAGTCTCCAAAAAGTATCTAGAAATCTACAAGGTTAGGTCAACAATTGCATTATTTTATTTTATTTATTAAATTGTGGCCCACATTTATTAATTAATTAAATGTCCTTTATTATTTTATTTTATTCCTAGGAACAATTAATTAATTAATTAATACACTAAAATTGGGTACATTAAAATCCTTGCCACCCAAAGATTGCTTGCCCTCAAGCAATCCATAATTAAAGAAAAGGCCATCAACTCCAAGGTCCTAGACCAACTACACTAACGGAATGAGTGAACTGACATCAATCCTCTATTGCAACATATTGTCATTAAACTTTTTTTGCACCAATTTGAAATAATCATCCTCAAATTTGGAGTCACTAGGATCCGAAAGATTCCACTCATAAAATATATCATTGACATTAGGATTATCAATCTCTTCAGGAACCTCGTAACATATGCAACCCTATTTATCTTGCTAGGAATTTTGTCACATGTAAAGATTGTGGTTATTATTGTTGGAGGATAGACCCTAGAATGAATGGATGGTAGAGATTATTCTTGCATATTGGTATTGGTAACACCTACACTTTTAGGTTTCTGATTCCTTTGATGGAACTCTAGGTTGTTAACCATATTCTTTGGAAGATTTGTAGCCTTGTTTTCCTTCCACACACTAGAAGTATTATGCAAATCCACTCTGACATTGGTTTGACTATCCTCCTATTTTAGATCTACTATTTTGTCTTGTTCCACGATCTCAACTATTTCTCCATCATCAACCTTATTTGAATCATGCTTGATTTCTTCAATCTTCTAATAATCTTGAGACCCTTTTTGTTCTCCATCTGAACAAGAAAATATTTTTCTTGTCCATATCCACTAATGTCTATATGACTTCATCCTGTAGAGACTTATCAATCTCTCACTTCAGACCATTGCTAAAGAGTTTATTGTGCTAAGATGATGTATACTTCATTCATAACTCTATATAATCCTTGAGAGGTACGTGCTTCTCCCATACACCATTCACCCAATCTTGCTTCATTTTCTTCAAAGACTTAGCCAAGGTGGGTGTTTGCAATTCTCGATGTTGTGCCCTAGGAGTGAAAGTCGTCATCAATTACCCAATTGTTCTTGCCAAGAGTTTGAGTGTTTCTTTCACCTTGTCGTGGAGCCTTTCTTAACTTCATACCTCTCTTAGTGCATCAACCAAACCATCACTTGGCATCATGATTCAAAGTCAATACCCAATAGGCTGGCAAGATCAACAACTCTAATGCCATTGCAATTTCAAAATCTACTCAGAGTTAGAACTGAATGTGCTGGTCATGTTTTCCATATGATGGAGCTAGTATAGAGGGAGGAGTACATAGTGGAAATGGAAAATGACAACTTGCATGGTGGATGGGAAACAGGTTGTACGATAGGGGATTTGATCAACATACAATGATTTTGTTTGACCATAGAGTAGCAAGGGGTGACCATACGAAATGGGTGGTGACTGGAGGGTCATACAATGGGAAATTAATGTGCATATGGTGGAGGGTAGTCAGTTGTACGATATGGATGAAGGTTTTAATATGAGGTGAGGAGGCAATGTCATATAATAACAGTGATTGTTAGCCATATGGTGAGAGTGTGTCGATGTGATGGTTATGTGTTGTGGAGAGTATGGAGAGTGAACAATGATTTTACATATATACCATATAGATGTAAAATCCCTAATATTGATTAACGAGTTTCCACACCCATGGACAATGGAATTCCAAATACAAATAATATTCATAGATCTAATATTGACAACATTGTACGGTTACAAAAGCATGAAATGAGTTCCAAGAAAATACAAAGTAGTCACCAAACAATGAGGATTAGCAAATTTGGTGCACAGTGAGATATCCAAGTTATACCTCCAACATATGGATAGAGTGGCATTGCACCACCAAAACTATGATCATAGAATAGGGAGGTTCTGTCACCTTTGAAACAACACAGGAAGTCTAAAAAAATACAAAGAGAAATCAAATCTAATCCATGATCCATTACAATGCCCATACTTCACCATATAAAGGCCTCTAAGAAATATCTAAAAATTTACAAGTATAGGCTGACAATTTCATAATTTTCTTTTCTTTATTAAATCGAACCCAACCTTTAGTAATTAATTTAATTTCATTTTTATTTAATTCAATTCCATGAACATTTCCCTCGTTCTCTTGCCTCTCTCTATCTCTTTCTCTCATGTGCATGTGTGCACATGCATGTGCACACACACACACACACACACACACACACACACACACACACACACACACATTCACTCACTAAATCCCAAGCTCTTTCTCTTACTAACTCCTGACCTCTATCATTCTCTCACTAACTCCTGACATCTCTCTATCTAACTTGTAATCTTTAACTTCTCTCTCTCTCTCTCTCTCTCTCTCTCTCTCTCTCTCTCTAATCTCTATGGTCACCTTAGTTTGACTAACTTCCCCCCCTCTCTCACATACACACACAAAATGTAGTATTTATAAGGAATGGAATAAAAAAACGTACACCAATGGTGAGTTGGACTTGCTACTGCCTGGGTTGCAATTCAAATGTTTCACAAGAATAGGAATTGTGTTTCCTATGAATCTTTATAGTAGAGAGAAACCTCTTAAAAAGGAATATAAATGAACTCATAATTAGGGACAAAGGGAAACTAAAATATTTCAGTTAGAAAACTTCATTAAAAAGGATGAGGAAAAAAAACGTATTAATTCTTGTTGATTGTAGACCAAAAACATATTGTAATTTCATTAAAAATTGTTGATCATAGAGTTCAAAAAGTTGGTTGTTCTATAGAGTCGACAATTGATAGAGTATACAACCAATGTATTAAATGAGATTTTTAATCTTTCAAACAACAATGGTCACATCATTTGCATCTTAGATTGGAGTAGTTAAATTCCTAAGAAAATTTGTACTATCAAAAGCCCATATAGGTGTTAGGATTATTTAGACAAAAAAATAGTTACATCCAAATATAATCACTACTGGTCACAAAGGAGTAAAACACACATTAATGGAATAAAAGACATAAAGATTTAACATGGTTCATCCAATCCTATGTTACATCCACCAATCAAAGAGTCCAATATTATTATCTAGTAACTTCAACCTATTATAATCTTTGATCTCCCTTGCAACTCAATATCATTGTAAGAAGTTATATAATCTCTTAAAAAAAACTAATTCTAAGCCAATATTACATAACTTATGTAGGCTTAACAAGTTAATCCTAAAAAAATAATTGATGAGTCAACTTTGGGAAATGCTTGACAAACCAACCATGAGAAATTCTTGACGAGTCAACTCAAAAATGTTGATGAGTCAACTCAAAAAAGCTTGACGAATTAATCATTTTTTTTGAGTTGTTGTTGTTAACCCCATGTCTTATAGAAAGCGTAAAAAAATAGGAAAATAAGATTTTCTTGTATAGAGATTTTTTATTACTTCCCTTTACAAAGCATAACCAACTATGTGTATCACATAAGCACTTCTCACTAATAATGAATTAAATGCTTTTCATATGTCATAGCGATTGATTTATAATACAATTTCAAATAGAAAAATATTAAAATAACTTTACAATGTTATCTTACTTCTGAAATTTTTTTAAGTTATCAAAAATTTATCTACTACACCCTAAGGTGTGATTACTAGTTTGTTAAAACATCTTAGGGTCTGTTTGGTTCATGGAAGATGACAGGAATTGGCTTTTTCAAAATCCGGATTTGAAAATTTGTGCGTTTGTTTCAAAATTTGCAAAATGGAATTAGTATATTCGACTTCCAATTTTGCCTCAAAATCAAGTTTTTCAAATTCCTACTAGTAAGTAGGAATTGAAAATCAAAACCTGGTTTTGTTTTTTAAAGAGTGTAAAAACAATAGATTGGACTACTTTTTGAAAGTTGCCTTCAACTCCAAGGTTACGCACTTCACACGCATCTTCCAAGTGAAACAAACAGTTTCAGTAAAATCCCAAAAATCAGAATGAAGATATGCAAAACCTTGATTTGGCTAAACCAAAGTTTGTAGAAATCCGAATTTTTTAAATTCCACAAACCAAATGGACTCTTAATGTCCAAAGAATCTACGAGCTGCTTGCTTTTCTCATTTCCACCACGACTCTTTGGCTTGTGATACAAGGTCAGCTTGTGATACATTCAATATTTGTTTAGCTGCTTGTTCAAAGATGATGTTTCCTAAGTCGGTGACCTTCATGTTAAGATTAAAGTTCTAAATGGAAATATGATGGGTGGGGTTTTTTCTCCGGTAACCCATCACAAAAAAGTGTTAAAATGATACAAGCTAACGAATTATGAAACAAATTTTGATGAATCTACAACTGCGAAAAATATCTTTGCTAGATGTCAAAGAGCTGTTACTTATGAATTTCAAGTTTTTATCTGTTTGGCAATGTATTTGACTATCAACGATGATGTTCAATATTCATAGTCTCGTGCCATTAGATTCAAACTGAAATTTACATTGCCCAGGTAGGAGTTGAAAATAACTACCACATCCTTTACTGGCCAAAAGGAATGGAGGTGAGCATTGACTTTTAGGAAGATTGACCTATGCTTTGAATCCTCCCTTAAGGTGAGCATTGACATTTTGCCACATATTGGCAATCCATGGGAGGGCCATTTGGGTTTTGGTCTTACTAATTTATGGAACCAACTAACAATAGAAAATCCACCCCTTGTGAGATTTTTTGGTGAATGTCTTTAGTCATTTTGTCATCTCTCTTATAACATTTTTTCCCTTTTTTCCCTCATTTCCACGTCTTTTTGAGCAAAAAAAAAATTAAGCAAATAATGTAGAAAAGCTCGAAACTTCCCTTCTGATTCATGGGAAACATTTTCCCTTCCTAATTTGACGACTGACCCGTACAAACTGGGATGACTCGTACAGAGAACGGTGTCGGTGGCGGGATTCGGAACTTCCTGGAACTAATCATGTTTGACTCACAGTGCCTGCTATTTTCGTTAGAGAGACTACATATATGTGGACAAGCTTATCATTCATTTTGTGTCAGCCATTATCAAGTGTTTCAATACCCACACCAGGAAAAAAATCCTTCTATTGTCGCTAGGAAATTGATATTCGAAGCCATGTTAATATGTATGCTACTTATTCTCTCGCTAAATGCCTGCCTTCCTGCGCAAGCCCAGTCCCACACAAGTTTCCGCTTCAACAAATTCAATTCCTCCACCCTTTATCAGATTGGAAGTCCTTCAATCCGATCCTACGCCATATGCCTCACCAATCAATCAGAACACACGTCTGGCAGAGTTTTATATCCTCGCCGTGTTCGGATGAAAGATCCTAACTCCACCAATACGAGCTCATCCTTCAGCACCACATTCGTCTTCGCCATGGTTCCATCTTACTCGGATCCTCAACGCAGCGGGCACGGAATGGCCTTTGTAATCTCACCCTCCAACTCTCCAGTGGAAGATTCTTCATCTCACTTCCTCGGCTTGTTCAACACTTCCACCATTGGGAAGCCTTCCAATCATCTCTTTGCCGTCGAGTTCGACACAATCCTCAACAAGGACTGCCTTGACATCAACGACAATCATGTCGGCGTGGATATCAACGACCTCAAATCTGTAAAGTCTGAATCTGCGGGGTACTGGATGGGCAAACAGTTCCATCAGATAGATCTAAATAGTGGAAAGAACATTCAGGCTTGGATCGATTACGATCATACCCAACAGCAATTGAATGTTACAATGGTAGAAGCGGGTTCATTTCGACCCAAGAAGCCTCTTTTATCTCTCCAAAACATGAATCTTTCCGACATCTTGGAAGAAGAAATGTATGTGGGTTTCTCTGCATCGACCGGAGCAGTCGTTGAAGATCACTGTGTGCTCAGCTGGAGCTTCAGCACAAATGGTCCGGCACCTGAGCTGGACACATCTCATCTTCCTTTCCTCCTTATGCGTAATGATTCCAACTCTCGATTCATTGCGGAAATCACTACAGCTGCAGTACTTGTCTTGTTGTTGCTTTTAATTGCTGCAGGGGTTTTTCGCTGGAAGAGAAATAAGTACAGAGACGTTATTGAAGAATGGGAGAAGGAGTATTGGCCTCACAGATTCGAGTACAGAGACTTACATATTGCAACCAGAGGATTCCGAGACGAACAAGTTTTGGGCTCTGGAGGATTCGGTCGGGTGTACAAAGGAGCTCTCCCTACCAACGGCCTCGAAGTTGCTGTGAAGTCCATCTTCAAAGAAACCAATGAAGCCCTGAAGGAATTCATTGCAGAGATTTCAAGTCTCGGGCGTTTACAGCACCGGAATCTTGTCCAAATCAGGGGGTATTGCAGGAGGGGAGCAAAGCTATTCATAGTGTATGACTATATGCCAAATGGAAGCCTGGACAAGATGATATTTGGGAAGAAGAAGAGCGTTTTGAAATGGGCTCAAAGGTACAGAATTCTGAGAGACGTGGGCGCAGGATTGTTGTATCTTCATGAAGAGTGGGAGCAGGTGGTGGTGCACAGAGACATCAAATCAAGTAATGTTCTGTTGGATTCTGAACTTAATGCGAAATTGGGGGACTTTGGACTTGCTCGACTTTATGAGCATACGGGAGACCCACAAACAACTCGTGTGGTGGGTACGCTTGGGTACATTGCACCGGAGCTGGTACACACAGGAAAGGCCGCTCCGAGCGCAGATGTGTTCAGTTATGGTATCTTAGTGTTGGAAGTTGCGTGTGGGAGGAGGCCTGTGGATCCCTCTCTGGATGCTTCCCACATGGTAATGGTGGATTGGGTTAGAGAGATGCATGCGGAAGGTAGACTCACAGATGTAGCGGATCCTAATCTTGGTGGTGAATATGTTGGAGATGAGATGGAGAAGATGCTCAAATTGGGGTTGCTTTGTTGCAATCCCAAGCCCGAGGCGAGACCTGCGATGAGACAAATATTGCAAATAATTGAAGGGGAATCCTGTATTCCCACTTTAGAGACCTATGAGAGGAGCGGAGGAAACACAAGTTCAACTCCATAGACGGTAGTATCTTTAGCCTCTACTTCCAACTCTCTAGAGGGACAATAGTCGAGTCTTCTTTGTGCGAACTTGTTCACCATTAGATCCCCATATAGTACCTACTACTACTGTTTATTTCTGTCCCGCTCATCCTTACCTAGTTCTTGTTCCCTTCTAAGGAATGTTTCTTTGGCCAAGGTATTGTAAGGCTCCTTCTTCACATACGTGTATGAAGATTGATGCTGAGATTCACTTGATGCTGAGATTCACTCCAGAATCACCGTTCAAACCACTTCAGTTCTTCTAGTTTAGAAGTACTTTAAAATAAGAAGTCATCATGCGTAATTTTTGGTCTTAAATTAATTCATGATTATTAGTTTTAACTAATAATTGACGCGTAGTTTATTTCCCTGGGATAATAGTGTTCAGCATTTTGATCTACTGTAGTTTATTCATTTGTAATAAATCATGCTATCCTTGCATGTGTTATATTGTGCATGAGTCTGTTTGGATTGGTTTTGTTTTAGTTTCTTAGGAATTAGATCTGAAGTCTACAGTTATTGTAGACTATTAAATAAAGTTGTATTGTGTAATTTTTTTATCAGCTGTGAATAAAAGCTGTTTCCTCAGGGGTTCAAAACAAATATCTGTGTTTCAATAAAAACAGAGCCTCCCGTGTTCTGATTATTATTATTTTCATTGTGTTGCTGCTGTTCTTTAAATCCTACATTTGGTATCAAAGCTGAAGGTGTTTGGAAGATAGCAGCATGGCAAACAATTTGTAAGTCCTAGAGTTTGATGGAATTGATTACCAATATTGGTCAATCAAGATGAAGACATTTTTTATTGGAAAAGATTATTGAGAGATCATTGAATCCGCATATGAAGAGCTTGCGGACTAGAATACTTTCATGCCCAACATTTTAAAGCCAAAATACCATTCAATTTTTTTTGTTTTAAACAAATGCTTAGTTATGTGTAACACATACGAAGGGATTTAATTCTAATTTTTAAAACATTAAATTATTCTATCAATAATATGCATGTATTCTCCAAAATGGAACTAAACTTGTAAGCCATAACTGAAATATTACATAAAGGACATAATGGATCTAAATTGAAAAATGATTAAGTACAACATTTATCATTGTTTTGAACTCTACTTACATTTTCAAATAGAGTAATTTATCAAGATGAGAAAGTAGCATCATTACACATGATAATATTCAAATTTATTTCTTCCTTACAATAATCAACTACTAAATCCAATTACATTATACATATTGATCTTTAATTTGAGAAAACTAGGCATTCTTGATAGCTTTCATAGTATATTGTTTAATTTATCATACAAGATCTACAATTACTTCTTCCTTTGATTGTTCCAAGGATAAAACATAGTAGAAGCTTGATTTTCTTTATTTCTTAGGAGCCTATTAACATTTAAATAGATTTACCAATTTAAAGATTTAACTAGTTCATCTTATATAACATGAATACAATGTTCCTTCCTTCATTTAACATCTAAACAATGGAACAAAACAACACATGAGGGTAGTCCCCTCTTAACATATTACATCTGCCTTTTATGGATTTACACATGATTGCAAATTACACTCCTTGAAGACTTGATACACAAAGCTTTTAACCCAAATTAACATGAAGAAAGCCAACGTTATAGTTATCTCGTACTCTTTCCCAATCCATTCTTTCTCATAAGACCTGCAATAAAATATCATACATGCCCATGGAATGCTCACCTCCTAGCCTAGGCCTTTACAAGGCCACCCCTAAGCTAGGAGAACCAAGTTTGAACGGGTGACATACAAACTTACACACAACATAAATAGAACAAGAAAAAATTGCACAAAACTCCCACCTAAGGCTTGTTCACAAAGGGTCTTCTTGAGACCCAAAAATAGGGTGAAGGTGGACCAAGTACCCATATGGAGAAAGCCAAAAGTAAACATAAATAGAGTTTCCTTCAAAAGGCCAATATATACAAATAACTCCCATCTTTAGTTTTCATTCACGTCAACACTTATCACCACCAATTCACATCAACCCTTATCACCCCCACATATTTAAAATGACTTTGGCAACATGGAGCCCATACATCCATGCTTTTCCTCTCTCCTACACAAGGAGAGGCTCTACACATAATGGGTTGTCAAACACCCTTCACAACAAGCTACTCTACCCTCCCAAGGGTGAGTGTACCTTATACACCCAACATTACAAGACTCATAACAACACAAAAACAAAATAAAATGAACATTATAGTTACAATTGTTTACTACAAGAGACTTCACAAGGACTCATTTCAATCCATCATCAACACTACATATACATTGCAAATATAACATTGCACTCTGACAACATCTTTCTACAAAACACATAGAAAAACAAAGAACATGCAAATTACATAACAAGGGTAGTGAAATAGCCAACCTAGAATCCAAGCTTAGGGTAATGAAACTTGTAGAAGAGCTCCCTCAAGGCTTTCCACCAATCTTCACACAAATTTCCCTTTTTAGAATCTCCCTAATCTCCTAGAGGTCTCCAAGTTTGGAGAGTGGATGAACACCCAAATGTGTCACCAAATTCTCCCTCTTCCCCCCTTCTGATATAACTTTCATTAATGAGGTATGGGTCTCCTATCCTCATAACTCCTCTTTGTCCCACCCTTCATAAATGGAACAGAGACTAAAGGTATAGTGTGGGGTACAGCTTCCTTACACTTCGATTTTCGTCACTCTTCAAAGGTACCCTTTATAAAGGGTCATAAATAAGGCATGAGCACCATTTTGACTAGAAAACACCCCCCAACCCATGGTTCCATAAGTAGGGTAGGTTATTTTTGCCCTAGCTACCCTCTAGGGTCTCCTATAACCCTCCAAAAAACCACTTCTAACCCACCTACGAGTTCAAGAGGTTTGACTAAAATCATGGGTCATTCAATGATGGGATTAACATAGGTGATACCTAGGGTTACCAATATAGGTTAGGTTTCATTTTTTTAATATTCCTTGTTTGGCCATCTCATTTACACTTCACTTTCCACATGTGTCAATTGACACTACAATAATTCCACATGACATGTCTATTTGGAAGCGGTATAAAATACTAAACATAAAAATACATTTAGAACAATCATACTTCAAACCACATTTACAAAATAAACAAAATAGAAGAAGGTTTATGTCTCTTCATTAGATGAATCCTTGGCATCATAGATTCACATTAGCTCAAACTCGATTCTCCAATTTTGGTTCCATGGTTAAAATCTTGCACACTAGGTCAAAGCATTAGTAGTTCAAGAAAACCATATCTATGATATTAGAGAATAACATTATGTACATAATCAATTCATAATCTAATTTCATTTATCAATACATAATTTTTCCAATTGCATTTTTATGTTCCATAGAATTAACATATTCATATAGCATTGAAACATTTAGAATTTCTTATGACAATAACAACATCTCATAATGACATAACTCAATGCCACATTACAAATAGATTTTTATAGAGCATATTCACATAATCATAATATATATGCAAATCATTTCTCCATAACATGTTAATAAATGAATCCAATCAACACAAATACATAGAGAATAGCAAAATGGGGTGGATAACCACAGAGACTATTTAATTAATCAAACTACACACATAAACGTAGGTTCAATAATTACCCTTAAGAAATATAGAGAGAATAAAAATAAATTTCATAAAGCATATAAAAGCTAGATTCTAATTAAAGCCTAATTCAATTTTCATCATCAAATAATCATATAAAATTGTCAAGCATATATATTATATGATGGTAACCTCATTCAAACATTTACCTTATAATTATCATGCCCACATAGTTGACCAATTCTAACCACAATATAGAAATATAGTATCTTACCCTTATTATCCTCATGATTTTTCTTGAGCATATTAATTTGTTTTTAACATCTAACACTAAGTTATGATATAAGTGTTTCTTGTCATAATACAAATTTCTCTACAATGTTTCAAAAATCATCGTGAAGGTATAGGTTAGATAGTTATGGCCAAAATTACCATCTAAATCTATTTTCCCTAAGTAAGCATGAAATATCACAATGTATTAAATCATAGGTTCTAAAATCAACATAATAGATGATATCACATTTCATAATGTATCAACCTATGGTATCTAATAGGGGGTCTATTATGAAAATCCTTGAAATGTTATAATGACTAGAAGAACAACCTCATACGTGTCAACCTGAACAAATTATGGAATGCCAATATGAAATAATAAAAAATACTCGAAACCTTATTAGCCACTATTTATAAATGCATTGTTATCAAATTATAGTAAGGGAGAAGATATATGTGTGAGTATAGTTCCTATCAAATATAGTGAGGAACATGTACCCAATTTATAACCTCACCTCTTTCTTCTAATACACTTCAATATCATATAGGAAGACATATCTTGAATAGTAAGATTTGCTCAAGTGCTTGAGAGGAGAGGTCTCACAAATACTCTCCAACCTAATTAAGCAGATTGAAGAAAGAAGTCGAGAAGATGAATGCAATGGCATTGTTTCACATTTAGATAGCTCTTGAGAAGAGCTTGTTTCCCCGAATTGTTGATACACAGACAACAAAAGAGGCTTGAAAGACTCTAAAAGATGCTTACCATGGAAATGATAAGATCAAGGTTGTGAAGCTACAAACCTTGAAAAGAGAATACAAGAACTTGAAGATGAAGGAGACAAAGAATGTGGGAGATTTCTGTGTGAGAGTGAAAGATGTGACTCATAAAATGGCCACTTTGGGTGAACCCATGACTCAAGAGCATGTAACACATAAGGTATTAAGATCTCTAACCCCAAGATGGAATACTATAGCAATTGTCATGGAAGAAAGAAAAAATTTAGCTACCATGGAGTATGATGAATTGGTTGGATCTCTCATATCACATGAGGATAGAATAAGGGACATGTCTACTAGTGTTAATGAGAAGGCATTTGCTTCTCAATTGCAAATTTCAATGAATGATGATGCTAGTGGAAACAATAACAACAACAAAGGCTTAGGAAGGGGTCAAAATTAGAATTTTTCAAGAGGATCTAGAGGAAGAGGAGGACCTCAAGGAGGAAAAGGTAGAGGCAAATTTGATAAAAGGAACGTCCAATGCTATCATTGCAATAAGTATGGACACTTTAAGAGAGAGTGTATACTTAAATCAGGTAACAATAATACAAATTATGCCCAACAAAATGAGGATCCTTCCTCAGGTAATTTATTTTTGTGCTATGGTAAAGGTGAGAGTAATGTGAATGATGTTTGGTATTTGGATTTTGGATGCTCTAACCATATGTTTGATAACAAGGATTTCTTTTCAAAGCTTGATGATGGTTATAGATCCAATATTACTCTTGGTAATAATAATACTATGGATGTTGCAGCCAAAGGAACCATGGATGTTCAGACAAAGGAAGGTATGAAAAGTGTTCAAAATATTTATTATACTCCAAAATTGAAGCATAATTTATTGAGTGTTGGGCAGCTATGTGAGAAGAACTATAGAGTGGTGTTTGAGAATATGAAATGTACTATCTATGATAAGAATCAGAGAAATAAAGTGATCATAGTTGTTTCTATGAAAAAGAATAGGATGTTTCCTTTGAAGTTTGGTGAAAATGACAATCAGCTTGTCAATATGGCATATGAGGATAAAAGTTGGTTGTGGCATCTCAGGTATGCCCATTTGAATTTCAATAGTTTGAAGAATCTAACATCAAATGCATTGGTTCTTGGATTGCCTAAGTTTAAAGAGCATAAACAGATTTTTGAAGGGTGTGCAATAGGGAAGCATGCAAGGGAATCATTTCCTAAAAGCAATGCATGGAGGGCCCAATACCTACTTCATCTTATTCATTCTGGTATTTTTTGTCCTATGCAAACACAAAGCTTGGGTAAGTCATCATTTTTCATTACTTTTATTGATGATTACTCATGCATGTGTTGGGTGTATTTTTGGAAGACTAAGGATGAAGCCTTTGATACATTCAAGAGGTTTAAAGCTTGTGTAGAGAATGAGAAAGGGAACACCATCAGATATTTGAGAATAGATTGTCGAGGACATTTTTGCTCAAAAGATTTTCAAAATTTTTGTGAGATGAATGAGATCAAAAGACAACTCACAACTGCATACACACTCGGACAAAAAAATGGAGTGGCTGAAAGGAAGAACTGTATTATGGTAGAAATGGCAAAGAGTATGTTACAAACCAAGGGTTTGAACAATTCTTATTGGGCTGATTTAGTTACTACAACCATTTATATTCTCAACAAAAGTCCCACAAGTGCCCTAGACAAGATGACTCCATATTAAGCATGGTATGAGAAAAGGCCTAATGTAAATCATTTTAAAGTTTTTCATTGTTTGGCTTATGTTCGCATCCCTAATTAGAATAGGAAAAAGTTAGATGCTAAAAGTGAATCATGTATTTTTGTGGGCTATAGTGAGGAAAGTAGAGCTTATAGATTATTCAATCCTATTACTAATAAAATTGTTGTTTCAAGAGATGTGATTTTTGATGAAGAGGGAGTTTATGGTCATCATAAAAACCATGTTGAAAAGCCAAAATTAGTTTTGGATGATGATTTTATTTCTGATAATGATAATGAGAAGCCAACTAATGGTTCTATTTCAAGATCACCAAGCCCACCAGGAAACCCCTCAACAATCCCAAGAGCAAGTCCATCCTCAAGTCCTCCAAGAAAGGTAAGAAGATTGAGTGATATCTATGAGAGGTGTCAAAAGAAGTGTTGAAATAAAATACATGAAGAAGATCCAATAGGTGAGATAGTAAATTTTGTATTACTTACTAAAGCTGATTTTGAGTCATCGTGTTTTGAAGATGCATGTGCTAATGAGGTTTGGATGCAAGAAATGAATGAAGAGATGGATTCCATTCATAAGAATGAGACATGAGAGCTTGTTGATCTTCCACAGAAGAAGAAGAAGATTGGCATTAAATGGGTCTACAAGGCCAAGGATAATAGCAATGGGAGTGTTGAAAGACACAAGGCAAGATTGGTTGCTAGAGGTTTCACTTAAAGGTATGCAATTGATTGTGAAGAAAATTTTGCACCAGTAGAAAAATAAGAAACTATTAGGATGCTAATATCTCTTGTTGCTAAAAAAAAATGAAGTATTCATCACATGGATGGGAAAAGTGCCTTCTTGAATGGGTACTTAGAAGAAGAGGTATATGTGGGAGAGCCACAAGGTTTTGAGATTCAAGGCACAAAAGATCATGTCTACAAGTTGAAGAAGGCTTTGTATGGCCTCAAGCAAGCACCACATGTATCGTATGCAATAATTGATGGATATTTTCAGCAAAATGGCTTTCAAAGAAGTAAGAGTAAACCTACCCTTTACTACAAACAAGAAGGTAATGATATTCTCATTCTGATTTTGTATGTTGATGATTTGCTATATATGGGTAGTAGTTCAAAGATGAAAGATGAATTCAAAGTTGCTATGATGAATGAATTTGAGATGAAAGATTTAGCTCTCATGAAGTATTTTCTTGGCATGGAGGTTTATCAAGGTAAAGATGAAATTTTTTTTTCTCAAGCAAAGTATGCAAAAGATATGTTGAAGAAATTTGATATGGCTAATTGTGAACCTCTTTTCACTCCAATTGCTCATGGAGTTGCATTATGTAGAGATGATGGTGCTGAAATTATTAATGAGACATCATACAAGAGAATTGTGGGGAGTTTGATGTTTTTAACTCAAACAAGGCTTGATATTGCTTATTCAGTTTCATTGGTTTCAAGGTATATGACAAATCCATCAAAGGAACATATGAAGGCAGCCAAGAGAATTTTGAGGCATGTGAAAAGCATAGTAGATTTTGGCATTCACTATTCTTCTAATAAGTTTGAACTTGTTGGCTTTAGTGATTCAAATTGGGGAGGTAGTTTGGATGACCAAAAATCTACATCTAGTAACTATTTTTCTTTGGGTTCTGGTTTAATCACATGGAGTTCAAAGAAGAAAAGTATGGTTGCTCTCTCTTCTATAGAAGTGGAATATGTTATGGTCACTTCAACTGGTGCACAAGCTTTATAGCTTAGAAAGTTTCTTGAAGAAATTAGAGAGATACAAGTTCAACCTACTGTGATCTTTTGTGACAATAAAAGTGCCATTAAATTGGCCAAGAATCCATCTCATCACAGCAGGGCCAAACACTTTGATTTGAAATAGCATTTCATTAGAGATTTGGTACAAAATAAAGCAGTTGAGTTGAAGTACATCAACAAAAGGGAGCAAATCACAGACATCTTCACAAAGGCAGTTGCAAAGGATCAATTTTTGACACTTAGAGATCAAATTGTGAGCCCTCTCAACATCAAGGGAGAGTATGAAGATTGATGCTAAGATTCACTCTAGAATCACTATTCAAACCACTACAGTTTCACTGCCCTTGTTCTAGTTTAGAAGTACTTAAAAATAAGAAGTCATCATGCATAATTTTTGGTCTTAAATTAATGCATGATTATTAGTTTTAACTAATAATTGATACGTAGTTTACTTTCTTGGGATAATAGTGTTCACTTGTTTGATCTACTGTAGTTTATCCTTTTGTAATAAATCATGTTGTCCTTGCAAATGTTATGTTGTGCATGAGTCAATTTGGATTGGTTTTGTTTTATTTTTCTTAGGAATTAGATCCAAAGTCTATAGTGATTGTAGACTATTAAACAAACTTGTATTTTGTAATTTTTTTATTAGCTGTGAATAAAATTTGTCTCCTTGGGTGTTCAAAACAAATATTTGTGTTTTCTCTGATAAAAATAGAGCCTCCCCTATTCTGATTATTATTATTTTTATTGTGTTGCTGTTGTTCTTTAAATCCTATAGTCATGTACTATTATATCAGATATATGTGCTCTCAGAATAGTTTTTCTTGCCATGTTGTAGGAAGTGTATAACCAATCTTTGCTTCTAAGTTGTTTGAGGGTTCTACTTTCTTCGTCGCTTGTAGTGCTCCATTCCTCTCTTTAAGCTTTTCATCTAACCCCATTTTAGTAAGATAATGTATTTATGAACCTATTGCAGGCATGGAGAAAGAGGAGAAATAGAATAAACAACAAGTCATCAAAGAAAATCCTTGCAATACAGTTGCATTGATTTAGAAGAATAGAAAGGAAGCAAAAATATACAAATTAGATTTGATGTAATATTGTTGTATTTAAATTTTTTTCGAGAAAATATTATGGAAATTAGACCTTGATGTTTTTTGTTGGATGTGTCCAAAGGATCATTTATGTACATGAGATATTTAGGAAAGAGGTGATGATTAGTAGAATCACATTTGTCTAAAAAAAGTACAAGAGGACGTGACACATTGTTGAAAAATGTGTATACTCACTTCTTGAGATCTACCTAATTTCATTTTCTTTCTGTAAATGATAATCATGGGAATTGATATCTACAAAAAGAAAAAAAAATTAGAGATCAATGTTAAGCATTGGGTAGGAGAAATAATAATAATTCATTAAATTCTACAAGGCAATGAAAAACTTCATCACCTTTTTTTAATGGAGTGCATGTGAAATGGAACTGTTTAAGATGTATAGTATAGAATTTATCACCTATTTTTCTAGGAGGGGGGGGGGGGGGGGGGGGGGAGGAGAGAGAGAGAGAGAGAGAGAGAGAGAGAGAGAGAGAGAGAGAGATGGTTGCTGTAGGCAAGCCTATTCTTTTTTTCCTAGAATTATGTATGGATTGACTTGCATCTTGGTGTATCTTTCATAGGTGAAACTTATTCTAATGCAAAGATCATATAAAGATTTGACTCTAGAAATTGTAGTGAATGTCAACCTTATCTTTCCAAGCTACCAATATCAATATTTGCTTTATCCAAGGTTAAGCCTTTGGATTTATGTATGGTGATTGCCCACATAATTGTGAGCAGTATCTACTTCTGAGTCCCCAAAGATATAAGAGCTATAGGTACTTCTTTGCAATCTTCTTTGTCTCAAGTTGGTCCATTGTAATTATTAAAGTGTACCACAATGTACATTGGAATATCAGGTGGTTTTGAAGTAGGAGTGTATATAATTTCAATAACCTTACCAAGTACAAGCAAGAACTTGGGTCTCAAAACTACGAAAGTCTGCAGGTTGAGATCATACTCCTTTTGAAATAGGTGGTTAGTTTTAAAAAATGGGTGCTTGTATTAGACTTAGATGTTAGATGCAAATTTCAAAAAAAGGGCACCTGGTCTTTAAAAGATTGGCTGCTCATTTAAAAAAAATATCAAGCACCTAGTTTTTATTTTCAAAAAACAAGCACCCATTTCTTTTAAAGAAAAAAATAGTTTTCTTCCATTTTTTGAAAA
This sequence comes from Cupressus sempervirens, assembly GCA_028749045.1. Taxonomy (NCBI): domain Eukaryota; kingdom Viridiplantae; phylum Streptophyta; class Pinopsida; order Cupressales; family Cupressaceae; genus Cupressus; species Cupressus sempervirens. The sequence goes on from CM053789.1 coordinate 793,118,367, forward strand.
TAAAAAATGGGCACCCTTTTTTCATAAACAGGATGCCCATTTTTTTTAAAAAAAAATGGGTACCTATTTTTAAATTAGTTTTTTAGCACAGTGGGGGGCGGGATCTAAAATGTATTTTTAAATGTTGATTTTACTTTTTCAAAATGCGCACTCATTTTTTGAATTTCAAATAATAGGCGCTCATTTCTTACATAGGGTGGGAGTTTTTTCTCGTGCCTCAAATTTTGGTTCAAAATGGGCTTGGTGGGACAAAGCCTATGCCTTGACCTCTAAAGATTTGGTTAAGGCATTGAACTAACAAATTTAGTCCTTGTCATAATTTTTAGAGGGTCTTTCCTATCAATTTTTTTGAAGAAATGAAGACCAATTTGAGTTCTCACTATCCTAATTTTAGAAATGTAAACTTTATAGTAATACGATTTTATTTACTATTTTTGCATTAATTTTTAATCAAAGTTAGTATGTAAACATAAAATAGTGGGATAACAAAACAATTGGTTGTCACACTTTAATAAAAAAAAATGTTAACAAGAGTAAAACTGATAAATTTCAACGACCAAAATGTCATATTTTTGTTAGGAATTTGAAGATGATATAAATAGAGGAAATGTGTAAAACAACATGAAGATTAAGAATATAATTCTTTTAAACATTGAATACAAATTGACATGTTTAAAAAAAAATTAAGATGGCTTTTTGATTGCTGAAAAATCTAAAAATCGAGGGTTTTCCTTCTCACTAAAAACCTATATGCAAAAATATTTTTTTGGTCTAATTTTAAAATATATGTTAGAAAACTTGTATAGATAGTATAGGAAAGAAGAAAGATTCATTTTTTATCTATATTTTGTGATTTATAGCTTTCAAGGTCAAACTTTTCAAAAATTGACAGTTTTCATCTCCCATTATCGTTCCCCTGTGAAATCTATACCAAACTAAAATATATATAGATATATTCTTGAAGAGGACTCTCTCCTCTAGTGCAACATATAAATTAAATATTTTTTGGATATGGTTTACTAGTTTTCTTTTATTTTAAAATCTACCTCTTTTAAAAACTTAATATACCTACTTTCATTATTTAATAAATTAAACATTATTTTTCTACTCAAAATTCTATAAGGTTATATGCTCAGATTTTTGATTGAGAGATCCACAAAACCATACTTTTAGTTTTTCATGTTTTTCAATGTTTAATAGGAAAATTGAGCCTTAAAGTTGAATATTCCAATAAAATACATATTTGGTTGATGTGACTACCACATGGAAAGCCACATTAGGGTACTTGATAAATTCCCACTTGTTCGAGTACCCCTCAATCGAGCCAATGTACGGGTAAGCCCAGACCACACGGTTAGGTGGGTGCTAGCGGCTCATATAAATGAGGGTTGAAATAATTCATTTTCAAAGAAAATTAATCAAGTAATTCACTGTACTTATTGTTGGCTACTTAATTGGTGCTTTGGGACAAGATAATAGAAAACCATTTTTCTTTTATTGAGGAGTATTGAAGTGATTTATTTGAATATTTAAAGCATACAATGGGAAGTAAAAGAAAAAGAGGAAGGGAATATGATTGAAAGAGGGATGACAAAATGAAAGGACATACAAAATGAGCTCAACAAGTTGTTGAAGATCAAGAGGTGCCTATTAATGTTGAAGAGAATACAAGTCAAGATTAGGAAGATGTTGGTACTAGTAATTGAATATCTTTTTGTCATGGAACATTTGATAGAATTGAATGAAGATTCTCTTTTTAATCATGTTTTATCTGAATACATGGTACCTAATAGAACAATCAAATTGCATCTTAGAAAAATGTGGGAATAATTTTTAGAGAATAAATCTTTAATATGAAAATCACAATTATTTGTTAGATTATTCATAAAAAGAGAAATGACTCTAGTTATGAGTTGTTGGGTGTCAACAATTAAAAAACATTGGGAGGTCAAGTAAAAGAAATAGAACTTGAAAATTTTCTTGATGCTTTGAATGGTGTCAAGAGTAAATGTCAATAAATTGATTTAGCTAATGTACATAGAGCACTGATGACAATGATTTCCAACAAGAGGTTGATATGTAAAAGATAAGTTCAAGAAATTTCTAGTTTACTAAATGCTTCAAGAAGAATGATTCAAATGTATATTCAAAGGAGGAACATCTTAGATAATCTTTTTGAAAATAACTAGGTCAGTATTTATAGACTACCTCAAAAAAACAAAATTTCTAAAGATGTAACAAGATGTTTCATTGAACATTGGACAAGTCACTCTCATATTTCATCTAATAGATGAGATGTCACATAAATAAGAGATGAAGAGAAGGGTAGACAGATTCCACATACAAAATATTTTGTTCATACACCACAAAATGAGTTTTTTGAACCATTTAAACACAAATTTCCAAATGTGAAAATAGGTCAAAGAAAGTTTGAGATGTTGTGCCCTTCCTTCATACACATAAATAAGGCCTAAAATCATGTTGAGTTTAATCTATATTTGCAATCATATTAAAATTTCATTGCAGAAGTTAATAATATATATGGTTGTCCCTAGAAGTACAACACACTTTATGAAGTCCATTCTATGTGATAAATTAAATGATGCAGACGACTTGAATGTCTAGTGTATAATAGGTGAATGCATTCATTATGGACATTTACAAAAATTTCAATTTCAAACTAAAAATATGTATGTTACAAAGTTAGTTGTGTGGAAGATATTTGAATATGAGACATACAAAACAAAGACTAGAGAGGAATTTAAAAAAATTATTGAAGGAAAGTGGATTTATCATGGTGCATGATAACAAGAAAAATAGTTTTGTGAATCTAAATATTCTTTTCCACCCAGTTGTATACTTCTAATTGTATATTTTTCTAAGAACTACACATTTTTCCCTTAATCACAGCTTCAAGTATAATATTTTCATTCTTACCAAGTCGCAATATTTGTACAATTGACTTACAAACATGCAAAATTTGATTTGGATGGAATATAAAGTACTCCAGATGAGTGCATTATCATTAAGGAGATTTATTTCTATATTATTGATGATAAGGTATATGATAGGAGCTATGTGGCTCAAATTTTTTGAATTTTTTTTATTGATCTTGCACAATGCATGTCAGATGCTTCACAATATTGGATTTGGTTTAACAACTATGTAGGAAAGTTACATATGTATTAAAGATCTCTAAATTTTCATAGTTAATTTTGAAAATTGTATGTTTGTTTAAATTTAGAATTTATCTATCGATTTATACATGTGCATGTACATATTATATTAAAAAATTTGTAAATTATAGGGCAATTTAGATCTGCGAAAGTGTTTAACTAGTTGGCAATGCAACATAGTACTAGACACAATCTTAAGTTCATTTGGAGATTTTTTGAATGTGGACATGAAAAAGGAGACCATGATGGAGCAAGAACATGTGTGAAGTGTGCACTCTGACAACATGAACTTCAAGGTAGAAAAACATTGGTTTTCATTTTTTTAATGTTTCATATAGCTCATTTGTATTGTTTTGAAGGTAACATGATAGAGAATTCAAATAAAATTGTTGAATGGTGTCAATCTCATTTTGCTAGTCAGGACACAAAATACAACAAATGTTATTTTTGGGAAGTGAAATGCAAAAAGTGTTGAATTCATTTAGATAATTTAAATTAAAAGTCCTAAATTTTTATAAATTTAACTTGTATATATTTAAATTACTAGTTTTCTATTATTTCAATGGATAATTTAATATCATATTTTTATGTGCATGCTTGATAGATATTGATCGATCTAATCCATATAATTGTCAACCCATTGTTGGTATTAGAAGCATGCATCAAGTAATCAATACAACACAATAATCCATTAATTCAAGTAAGAGATAAATCATGACTTTTTTATTATTATGTTGAATATAATCCAAAGAGTCAATACGGGAACATTGCAAATGGATATGCTTTAGGATGGGATTTGAAAGAGTTAGTTAGAAATACTCATTTTGAAAAAGATGATGAAAACCTAGATATTCACGGTCTTGTATATTCAACTGATTACAAACATGTCTCTGAATTAGTTGTTACATGTGTTTTTTTGTGTGCAAATGTATATATATACGTACATTTGTACATGTATTGGACTTTTCTATCAAACAATAAAGGGATTTATCATGCACATTAATGAAGTTAAATTAATTTATCTATGTCTAATCTAGATTCATTTATGCATGCGTAGGTGATATTTTGATTATAGTTATTGATCTTGAGAATACAAAAGGTGTGGACTACTATCTTCTTAGATGCACTCAAGAAAAATAGAAGTTGCCAGAACCAACAATAGATGATGGTGGAAAGCATTATCCAACTGGTTTAGTTGTTATTGAAGGCACGTATTATCTACAAGAGAAGATTGACAAAAAAACATGGAGTTCAATTTATTGAATACATGTGTGGCCAAAAAGTTCTACATTACAGTCAGTTGGTCATAGCAAAAAAAATGACATTTAATATAGTGCCAAGAAGAGTGGATACAACTTGTTTTAAAGAATAATCTTTATTATTTTGTTTTACAAAAAATCCTAACCTTTTCATTACTTTTCACATTTTATGTAGTTTAATTAGTTGCAACATTAATTGACATTTAAATTTCCAAATTTCTTATTATAAAAAAATTGTCTAGATAATTTACTAGCATGTGTCTTAATTTATCTCCATGAAATCAATCGATGAATATTATCTAGCACATCATTAAAATTTGGAAAATATTCATGTGTTTCTTCATAAGTTGTCGTTTCCATGGACTTGCATTCATATTGTTGTTTGCAACTGGAGTTTGATTTTCAATGTTAATTGGAATTTGAATGTCATTTTTATTTTTTTGTTTGTATTTCATTTGTGGTTTGAATTTTGATTGGAGTTCATTGTGCATGATCATTTGTCATTCTATTATCATGAAGAAAATCAATGCTATTTAAATCATAACCTTCTTGTAAAAAATTACCAATTCTATTATATAAATAAACTTGGGGTTGTGGAGACACACCTATATTGAATACTTGATTAGAATGTGAACCTAAATCTCCTTGTATTGGGTTCTCTTCTTCCACCTCTTCATCCATTATGGTATCTCCAATGTTATTCACTTGTGAAATGATTGTTGAACTTGAAGCCCCAACATTGTCCAACTTTCTAATTCTATGTTGTTTCTCTCATTGATGTTGTGCTTCCTTTTCTCTATTTTTTGCAATCTCCACATCTATTAAAACTTGTATTTCTTCTTTCTCCATTGATTCGATCACATTTTTATACAAAATTTGAATTCAAATGAATCTCAACTTGTCAAATGCAAAAGAAGACAAGAAAATATAATAAAATGATTAAATTTCGTTAATGTAGCTCAGGACTGTCAAACAATGGTTACAAATTTTGATTTTTGCCCATGTGGGCTAGTTTTTTGGGCTCAATGACTATCTTAGAATCGGGTACTCATTATCTAAAAAGTAGGCACCCAATTTGTAAAATGGGCACCTGATTCATACTCAATGGACATATATTGAATCAGATGACCATTTCTTGAATTCAAAAAATGGGCACCCAATTCTTAAGACATGGGCAAAAACTACCTCTAAGCAATAGGTTTTGGCTTGGGTAAGGCATGGTATAGGTTTGATGGGACCAAGCCTAGGCGTTGATCTCTCAAATTTTGTGATGAAGTAAAAATCGATTATAACTCCCACTGTTCTAATTTTTAAAATATAAATTTTATAGTGTTATGATTTTATTTACTATTTTTTTCATTTTTTCATTTATCAAAGTCACATAAATGTAAAATAGTGAGGTTAACTAAAAATTTAATAACTTTTTTTATTTTTATTTTTTCTTAAATTAATTTAAATGTCATCAATCTGTCTACAATTCTTTTGAAGTTAAAAGAAATGAAAAAGATGATATCTTGATCAAATTATGGTGTCTATACATAAGAGGTTTTATTACCTTAATCGCCAATTAAAAAATAATTTAAAATATTATATAATAAAAAATGAAGAGTAAGTATTCTTATCAATCTTTGGTGTGTCATGTAACTTTCTTTCAAAATATTCACATGAATACATTTATTTGTGTTAGATTATGATGTCTGTACATGAGTGTCATATGGTCCAAAACAAACCTTTTTTTAAAGGGGTTTTTAAAGATCCATATTGAAAATAAATTCTATCATATGGGTATTTAAATAAATTGCATATTTAAAAGGCAAACTCTGAGCAAGTTACAATTTCTAGTAGTGAATTTTTCTGATATTCAAACTTTAAGTGCTTCAAATTTTGGCATCACTTGACAAAAAATTCCAAAAATAGGAAATATACTTTCACTTTTTGTTAAAAATTGAAACCCAACTTCTCGTGTTGACCCTCTCGACTTATTAAGAATACAAATAATGAATCTGCCTAATGTGTCAGTGGAAAATTCAGCCAATGCTTATGGTAAGAATTATTTTTGAAATAGATCTCAACAATCTCTTTAGCATCTAGTTATTCATTATAATATTTTTGGATAACTTAGTATATTAGAAAATCTTCTAATCTATCTATACATGTCATAGGAAACTTTCTCTATTTTAGTAATGGTTTATTTATAATACAACTAATTGTAAACATGTTATATCTTGATTCTTTTATATTTTTATGTTGATAAAAAATTGTCCATTCATGTTTAAGTTTCACTTTATCCTTTAAGTAACCATATATTTCAATCCCCTTTGCATAATTTTCATTTGTATATTCTTCCTAGATCACTTCCTTGCCAAATGGTGTATAGATATTTGGGATGGTATTTAAAGGTAGGTGTGAATTGGTAATCAAGAAGTTGGAATAAATTGACATCTTTTGAACACATTTAATATATATTAATATTTTTATAGATAATAGGTACACATAACACATTTAAGAGGTATATCCAAGTCAACAGATTACATTCTTAGTATACACTTTTCTTTTTAGATAAATATGTTTGAGAATTGTCTACCATATATATAGTTGCAAACAAATGACAACTTAGAATGAAATATTAGACTTTTAGTGGTTTGTGTACAACATTTCTAGGTCTAACGAGTATAAATGATGAACACATGGCACTGTGTGTGTGTGTTCATTACAAATTTAGTATGCTCAGAGTTATTTTTCAGTTGATCTCAAAGATCTCTTTGGGCATTTATTTATTCAATGTCAAGATGTCTTTAGATGACTTGGTAGATTAGAGAAGATTTTAATGCAAATTATATATCATATGGAACTTTCTTTACTTTAATGGTTTATTTATAATATGGCCAATCATGGACAAATGAATTATTTGTTATATTCTTGATTCTTTTATATTGTTTTCATGTTGACTATGTGAATTTTTCCTTCATGTTTATAATTAAATTTTAATGTAATATTTAAGTAACCATATTTGAAGTTCCTAATGCATAATTTTCATTAATATATTCTTCCTCACTTTCTCATGAAATGACTACTAGAAATTTAGTTGTATAAAATTTTTGGGATATCAGTTCAATTTGGTTTGCAAATTCATTATTACAATGTCAGATTAAATAGGTACTTATTGAATATATTTTAAAAAAATTGACAATTTTATAAATAGTAGGTACAAATCATTCATTAGAAGGTATATCTATATCAATCGATTGTATTCTTATAACACTCTTTACTTTTCCAGAAAACTAAGATTAAAAAATTGTCTGCTGGTAACCATTGCCATTTAAGCATGTTAGAATCAATAATTTGTCTATATACTTTTTGATTGAAAATAAAATATTTTAAAATTAAGTGACCATTTGAAAATATATAAATAATTTTTTTGGTTGAAATGTATCTATTAACTTTAAAATATTTTATTTTAAATCAAAAAATATATAGACAAATTATTGATTCTAACATGCTTAAATGACAATGGTTACCAGTAAACAATTTTTTAATCTTAGTTTTCTAGACTTATTTGAATAAATTTAGAGACCCACCTATATATATATTCAAACCTCAACAAAATTGAATTTTGAAATGATGCTATTAAATAAATATCTATCAAATACACTATTTTGATAGTCTTTATAGAGTAGATACCATATCAAAGATTTATGATTTGTAAGTATACATTTCTATCATTTGGCTTAAACATTACATTTTAAAAACTAACTCCTAGACAAAAGGTGTTAAAGAGTCAAAACCCGACTTAGTTGATATTCCTCAATATGTAATGTTTAAGCTAATATCTATATATAATAATTAGATAGTGCTTATATTCTATGAAATCTTATAATTGATTAGACAATATGATCTAGAAGGTTGACATAATATATAATTGTAAAAATCTGTAAAATGTAATAACATTAATAATTAATGATTAAGATGTTTAGATTTGAGTAGCTTAAACATCACATAGTACTAGGGTGAAGGCCATCCCCTGCCCATTGCATGATGGATTGGATGTATATTGAAGTATGGAAAATATGAAGGTTGTGTTGAATGATGAGCACCCATTTGTTGAGGTGGGATCTTTCTTTCTGAAAGGCTGAGGATACAAAGCGCAGCCAAAGACATTTTGGGATTGATTTGTGAGGTAGATTGCATTGGAGAAAATTAAAGTTTCTCCGATCTGATAAAGGGTGGTGGCATTGAATTTGTTGAAGATGAAACTTGTTTGGGCTTGTGCGAGAGGAAATAGATGCAGTAGTATAAAGATCACTGGCATGGCTTAAACTATTTCATATGGTGGGGTGGATGGCATAAATATCATTTTTGTATTAAAAGTGTTAAAAATAAAGTTTGACTTTATTTTGTCTTTAATGTATTTTGTTTGGAGATTTGTCTGTCCCTTAAATAAATAATCGGTTGGTAAACAATTGTAAAACTTACACACCAAAAATGAGTGCTCAATAATAAAACAAACAACATAAATGAACTCACCAAAGACAACCACTTCCCATGTATTCAACAAGTGCCACATAGTGGCTAGTACTTGCCATTAATTAATAGTAGAGCAAAATTATAAAATTATATCTATTTTAAATGATAGAGTTGTAATTTTATTTAGAATAGAAAATTACATCAATAGGGAACAATAGGTATACATTATGCACAATCACTATGTATCTTGTTTGAATAACAAAATAAAAATAATAAATTAATTTGTTTGTACATCAATGTAACTACATGAAAACAGAACATGTCTTTGAATTGTACTTACTAAATAATAATATTTCACAAGTAAGATTTTAGAAATTTAATTAAAAATAGAAAAAATATTTTAATTTGAAATGTAATGTAAAATGATAATTTTAAAATAAATAAATTTTAAAAATTACAAAATAAAGCAAGTGAATAATTTAAAATACTCATGAAATCAACAATTGTAAATTAGAGTAATAAATATAATTTAAAATAAATATTCTTAATATAATTTAGAATCAATATTCAATATTCTTAATACTTTTTATTTACAATAAATATTTCATAAACTTATACACTAATAATTAATTGTTGAAATTACTCATTTATTATTATATTGTTTATCAAACTATTGTTCTATTGTTAACATAACATTATCCTATAATTATAATATTCTATTTATTACTTTTATAAAAATATTAATAATTATTTTATTTATTAGTATTATGAGATTGAAAAATTTACTCGACATTATTATTATTATTTTTAAAATAATGATCACAAATATAATATATTTGTATATCACAAAATAATCACAAACATAAATATTTTTAATATAATTTAGAACCAATATTCAATATTCTTAATAATTTTTATTTACAATAAATATTTTTTTACACTTATAAACTAATAATTAATTTTTTGAAATTACTCATTTATTATTATATTGTTTATCAAACTATTGTTCTATTGTTAACATTAAAATTATCCTATTATTATAATATTATATTTATTACTTTTAGAAAAATATTAATAATTATTATTTTTATGTTATTTTATGTTATTTTAAAGGTTCTATTATTCATATTTTTCATAATTGAGCATATTGTTCTTAGATTTCAAAATTATGTGATATTACATTACTATATTTATTTAGTATACAAATTTCTATTTTTATGGTTTTTTTTTAAGATGTTAGCAAAATATTTCACTTTACATCATATTTGATAGTTTGGACCTAAAATCTTATTTATGTTGGAGTTTCATGGAGGGGAGCTTTCTTCAAAATAGAATTGAGCTGCTCATATTTTTAAAAAATATTTAATGATCAGTGGTCCCATGATTTTTTTTAATTTTGTGTAAGTTTAAAAGTTTTAGCTTCTAAATTTGAGAAAGTTGGTGGTCCCATGAATATTAGAATGAAGACCAACATAAGATTTTTAAATTTAACATTTAGTTTTGCTGGAAAAATAATGAGGAATTGTTGACATGTGGCAAGAATTCCCCTAAGTTGGTGGGCTACTTTTAGTCCACCCAATTTCCAATTGCTCAAATTGAGAGGGTCAAAAAGTCAGAGCTCTATTTTGTAGGAAAAGATTCTAAATAAACCTTTAGCCCAATTCCCCCTTATGGAACCCCTACCCTTATAAGCACAGTCTTGCCAAGTAAGCCACTAAAAAAAATTGGAAGTAATTTGAAATTTTAGTGTAGGATTTTGGGGAGTCTTAATTAAGATGCTAAACTAGTAGGTACTATTTTCTAATAGTATTTGTTTAAATTAGGTCAAAATTTCATTGAAATAAAGATTCACATTTATTTGTTAGTCCATTTGTTACTTTCCAACATGATAGCAATTCTATTATTACTCTTCTTAATTAGAAAGAAACCAACTTACTACTTGTGTAGATTATGAGAGAATTAATTGTTAAACATTTGAGAATTGATTTTATAAATTCATTAAAGTAATTGTAAATATATAAACTATATTAAAGATTCAATTTAAGTTCAATTATTTTCTAATAATATTAAAATAGATATTTTACTCTAATCAAATAAATTTAAAAATTGATCTAATTTCAATTGAATTCTTTTTAATTAATTATATTAAAAAAAAGATGTTTTTCACTTATCACTTAATTCTAGAATTGATCTCATGTACTAACCACCACTTCAAGTATAAATGCAATTATTGATTTTGGAAGTTTTCCAAAATTTATCTATGAACCACTACTCAACCTGTAATTGAAAAATATTGATTTGGAAGTATCCTAACACCTATGGACCTCTTTCTCATGATCGGCTAATCAAAAAATAATTTTATTAAATATCAAAGTAATATAAATCTAACTTGTATGTTGTCTTGGCAAGGTAACTGAAACATAAAGTTGTTTGTTAAGTTTAGCATGCATACAATTCTTTTTACTCCACCAAAAAACCCTTGTTGCTCCCACCTTCTCTTGTGGAAATTCTTCCCTCAAAGGTAAATTTTTATTTTATTTTATGTATTATTTGTTGTAGCTTGAATGTCTAGAGATTTGTTTTATCCTAATATAAATTTCATCCTATGGGCTATTGCATTATTTGAGTTTCTCTACTAGGAATTACCACAAATTTGTGTTGGTTTTAGATTTTTTTTTTTTAAATGTCTCCACATTAGATTTTCTATTTTACTATCTGCTCTTTTTTTACTTTTGCTTGAGAATATTTATAGTGCTACTTATAGTGCTACTATGTGCCTTTTGTATCTTTGTATAGTCAAATTTTTGCAAATATTTTTAATACTAAGACATGTTTTCTATGTTTGGTGCTATTGAATTCTAATAAATCTTAGAATGGTTAGAAACAATTCCCCATTTGAAGAATTTATTCAAAGTTTATTTAATTCTTTTAAAAAGAATTATGTGGGAGTTCAAAGGCAATTTTTCTACTATTTTATAGACCATTTTTATTCAAGGGAAAATATATCAGTTTCTATCACTTGATTCTCAGTTTCCTTGTATGCATCTCAATATTTTTTAGGTGAATTTCTTGGGTTGATCTATTGACTTGTAAAGAAATGTTGATTATAAATAAATTAGTTAATTGTTAAATACTATCTGGTGGTCATTATGTCATTTTATTCACATCATCCTTGATTCATGGTCTCCATGGAGATATGAATAAAGTTATCATTTTTATTTGTTTTATCGAAGGGAATTGGATGGGATTTTTGACAAGGCTAGCAGCGATAATCCTCTATAGATGATGTCAACCACAACTACATGCACCATTTAAGAGTGTGCTTTCCTTTTAACAGATGAGATTTTGTTTGATTTTTTAATGTAGGATTGCTTGAAGTTTTGAATGGATAGGCTATTCCATTGAATTAATGACATAGTTATGGGAACTGATTCCTCCTATGAATGCTTTCTCTTTAGAATTAATGTATTGATGTTCACATTCACATTTGAATATTAACAATGATAAATCTTGTGATTGCATACGTTCCTTTATTCATGTTCAAATTCACATTTGAATATCAACTATGTTAAATCTTACAAATGTGAACCTTGATTTACAAGACAACCATTGGATTTTATAGTTCAAGGCAAGACTTCTATCAATCATAATATCTCAAAGATAAGGGGAAGATGAAAAATGGAAAATAACCATCTCACAATGTGATGATATTTTCAAATTTCAAATAGCTTAGTATAATCATCGTGGATCAAGAACTTGAAAATAGTTAAATACAGTGAGTGAGTAGTCGAGTTGGTGTGAAGGCGAGTCGTGAGGCGTAGTGTTAGGCTAATGATCCCAGTGCTACGCATCAACTCCGGTTTGAGTCACACTAGGTTTACCACAAACCCTTGCCAATAGTGGCATGTTGTGATGGTTAAGTTGTTGTGTTGTTATTCTTGCCATCAAGGTTCAAATCTCATGGGGATGAGGTCCCCCGTTTGTGGCCTCACTGGTTCATAGCTCTAGGTCAAAGCGTTTACCCCTCTTTGAAGAAAAAAAAAAGAAAATAGTTAAATACATAGTTTTTTAAGATGTGATATAGATTATGCCAAGGATTTCATGATTTTATCATGTAACATAGCTTATGCTAAGAATTTCACAAGGATAAGATATCAAATATAATAGTTTGAGACACTAGAAATGAAAACATGGACAACCGCAAACTTTTAGTTGTTGAAGGGAAAATAACATAAATAAAGCCACAAATGCATAGAAATACAATATTTAAATCCTTCCCTTAGAGAAATTCACTAAGGTTAGGTAGAATAAAATATTTTTAACTCTTCTACTAACTATTACATACATATTATAATGATAAACACATTTCTTTCTTTCTTAGTCTTGATTTTTTCCTTATATATTAAGGAGTTATGTCAAACCATTCCATATTTTTAGGTCACAATTGTTCATACTTTGCCAAAGTAAGACTTGATTATGAACATACCTTTGGTTTTACTCTTTGCCCTAAACACATGCAATTTTCCCTTTATTATATAATATTATTTAAAAATAATCCCTTTATTATGTAATATTATTTAAAAATAATAATTTACTATTGATTAATTCTTTAGTCCTTGAGTGAAAATTCGTTATAAATAAGTGATAATTCATCCTGTGCCTCTTCTATAAGCTTGTAAAATTCTTCATTATTATCTATAGACCAATTCCTATTGTAATATTAACTTTACCTTGATGAAAATAACCCTCCTCCTTTCAATTTAATAAAACCTTTTCACTTTATCAATAATATTCATTATAAAAGCTTATCCTCTTGTATTTATATAACTTATATTCTACCTTTAGTTTTACCCATTTCCATCTTGTGAAAATACTATATCTTGTACTTAAATATATTACCTATAAGAAAATTCTTTCCATAAATATAATTTATTTTGACAAAAAAAATTTACCTTCTATTTTGACAAAAGAATAACTTCCATTTTGACAAAAAAAAATTCACCTCTATTTCTACCTATTTCATCCTTGCCTCGGTGGAATTATTCCTTCCAAAAAATGTATTACCTCTTATTTCAACATTAGCATGACAATTTCTAAAAACCTTTCAACAAATCCATTTTATATATTGAATATATTCTGCAATCATCATGTTTTATGAAGGCTTCACCAAATTCATTTTTGGGTAATATTTTTTTGTTGAATTTTTTCACTTTTCTCTACCATTCCACATTCTATAGTGCATGTCTAACATTAATCAATATTTCTTTATGTTTACGGTTCGTTTGGCAATGGGAATATGAGTGGAATAGGCATATATAAAATTTTAAAACTTCAAATATTCTGTTGGGTGCCCCGAATCAGAATTGTGAATAGGAATATGTATTCCAATTTTAGCCCAAAAATGAGCATTTGCAATTCCACTTAAATAGGTGGAATTGAAATACATATTCGTATTCCATTTTTATTTATTTTAGAGAACATAAATTTTTGGATCCGTGAATTCTTCGTCAAATCCCATTTGAACCAAACGAGAATAGGAATATGTATTTTTATTTTCTATTCTAGAATAACAATTCCAAAATACGTATTCCTATTCCCATATTCTTATTCCTGTAGCCAAACGACATAATGCATTGGTGAATCTCGGTATGCTCGAAGGAAATTGGCAAAGAATGTGAATTTTTTTATACCCCACTATTTCATTGCATTCAAATCTTTAAATTATAATTTTACTCTCATCAATATCATTTTATAGTTGCGCTCAAACAATTTCGTGTCACTCCAAACCATTAAACTTTTATTTAAAAGAATATAAATGAAATTTAATTGTATAGTCGATTTCACAACCTTCACCAACATTGTCTTTGGGTATTTATTGGAGTATTTTGAAAGAATAGTGGCAGAAATGAAGGACTAGAGACTCACGAGAATTTTGGCAAGTTTATCTTTGAATTAGTTAAAAAAAATTGGATGAGCAAGAAATCTATGGCAGTTTATTTTTATTATTTTGGAGAAGGGGGGCACCTCGGTTTTATGAATGGAATGGAGAAATTTGTTAATTCCATGGAGAAATGATAGAAGTTATAGTTGCTTTATGATTGTTTGGTAATTATGTTGTTGAATTAATAAATTGTGTGTGTGATCAATCGTATTATTTTTTAGCTGATAGGCTATTTGTGGGAACTTTATTTCCATAAATTAAATTTTTGACCGAAAAATGTTAGTTGGTTGGAAAAGTTGTCAATTTGGCTGGAAAAGTTGTCAGTTTGGCCAGAAAATTGTATATTCTTCTCATTAATTATTTACAAGCCATTTTTTATCTCACTCCACTTTTAATTCTTTTTTTGATATTTATTAGTTGTTATCGCCATTTTAAACTATTTTTTTCCTTTTTCTATTTATTTTAAAAAAACACTTCTGATCTATATTCATTTAGCCGATAGACTATTTGTGGGAAGTTTGTTCCCATAAATTAATTTTTTGAAGGAAAAGTTGTTAGTTGACTAGAAAAGTTGTTAGTTTGGTTAGAAAATTGTAAATCCTGCACATTATTTATTTACTAGTCAGTTTTTATCTAACTCCACTTTGAACTCTTGTTTTGATGTTTATTAGTTGTTATCTCCACTTTTAACTATTATTTTTATTTTATTTTTAAATTGCGTATAATCTCCACATTAGCTCATGTTGTGATCTTTATTTATTTAACTTTTGATTTTTTAATTTGATTTAGATTTTAGTTTCTAAATTATTTTAATTTATTTTTATATTAGCTTAGATTTTTCTTTAGATATTATTTTTTAGTTTCTATAATTTATTTAACCAACAGAATATATATTTGTTAGAGACATTACTAATTTTTCATATTAATTTTTTGTATTTCTCTTATTGATTTTTCATAATAAATTTTTTATGGGGTTTTGTTAAATGATTATTATTTTCATATTTGATAAATTGAATTTAAATAAATAATATTTATTATTCTATTTTTTAAAAATTAGTAAATATTATGTTATTTAAATTGAAAATTATTAATAATATAATTTGTTCACATAAGATTATATTTTAAATCTCCACTTTTAACTATTGTTTTTTTCTTATTTATTTAAAATATAATTATTGGTGATCTCAACATTATCTTAGCTCATGTTGTGATCTCTGTTTGTGTAACTTTTGATTTTTTAAATCTATTTAGATTTTAGTTTTTAAATTATTTTAATATATTTTTTCTTTGAACATTATTTTTTAGTTTTTATAGTTTATTTAAACAATAGATTATTTGTTAGAGACAACATTATTTTTTCATATTATTATTTTGTATTTCTCTTATTAATTTTTCATAATAGATTTTTTAATGGAGTTTTTTTAAATGATTTTTTTCTCATATTTGATAAATTGAATTTAAATAAATAATATTTATTTATCTAAAAAAAATATTTTAGTAAATATTATGTTATTTAAATTCAAAATTATTAATAATCTAATTTGTTCACATTAGATTATATTTTTTAAAACAATTTTATTATCGAGCATCTATTGGCTTATCGTTGCAAGAACAAAAGCAAGCAACTACTAGTTTATTTTTTAGTAATAAGTTGTGTTTTTACTAATCCATTGAGTCTAGATTCTTGTGAAGAAAATACACACACACACACACACACACACAGTTATGGAGAAGGGAGACACCTCTATTTTCTAATTGGAAGGGAGAATTGTTCAAACTCCATTGAGAAATGATGAAGTTATAGTTTTTTTAATGATTTCTTGGTAATTATGTTGTTGAATTAATAAATTGTGTTAGTGATCAAGAGTATTATTTATTAGTAATAAGTTGTGTGTTTATTAATGAATTAAGTCTCAAGTCTTGTCAATGAAATATTCCTCTATGAGGATTATTCACTATTTAAAAGAACCTTGACATCAGATTTATTATGTGAACATGCACGCGCGTGCACACACATGTTTGATGCACACACATGTTTGATGTTATGGAGAAGGGAGGAATCTCTATTTTGTGACTAGAACGGATAATTATTTTAATTCCATAGAGAAATGATGAAGTTATAGTTGTTTTATGATTGCTTGGTAATTATGTTGTTGAATCAATATATTGTGTTTGTGATCAAGAGTATTATTTTTTAATAATAAGGTGTGTGTTTATTAATACATTGAGTCTCAAGTCTTGTCAAGGAAATATTCCTTTGTTAGGATTATTCACTATGTAAAAGATCCTTGATATTGGATTTATTATGTGAATTTAGAGGAGGAGCATCATAATCCGATTGGGTTGTATTATGATTGCATAATAAATCATAGGTAACTTGCACTTAATTTCATCATGTTGTTGATATCGAGTCTATAGTAAACCAAGGTAACTTTCAGTTAATTCTCATCATGTTGTTGATATTGAGTCTATAGTAAACTATCTCTAATCATCTTATCCAAGATCTTCTAATTCTTTACTAAATGTGTATACTCTCTATATCACAATCTTGACTATCATAAGAATATTCCATTGGAGTATATATACTTCAAAGAAAATATTGAGAATGTTCTTATCATTCAATGCATATTCATATGAGGGCCTAATTAACATATGAGGCTTTGGTGAATATAGTGTCATCAACTGTCTTGAGTGTGATTCATGTAAAGAGTATCCCCAAGTTTATAAGTATTGGTTTAATCCTTTGAGGTATTAAATGATTTTTATATGGCCTTTTTGTTGTATGTTGTGATCTATTTATGCATGATTCCATAATAGAGTATTTTTATCATGCCTAATGTCACTACATTATATTATTATATAATAAATCATATGGTGTAGTGCCTGCCCTCATTTACATTTTTCTAGATACATTGTCGCTATCATTGCCGAACTCTATTAGGCCAGTTTTATGTTGATGGTTAGTAGCATTGTTTTGAGACTATCAGATATTGTGCTATGGATTCAGTTGATTTATGACTCTACATTTCATGTATGCATGATGATTATTACATTATTTTCGGTTATTGATGATGATTACTTAGATGGTTTATTATCACATATTTTTTCTTATGGATACTTACCCCATACTTGCATGTGTATGGTGTGCATGTTTGTTCTCTTTATGTATGGCATTTCTGATGTGGTTAAGAAAGGGAGTCATAGCCACCTGCTAGTCGGGATCTACACGATGCACCACTTCCTGCCATTGCCTGTTTAGCTTAGTGTGTGTATATATATATATATATAGTACGTACATGGATGGATTTTATGCAGGTTGCAGGTATTGGGTATCGACTTCCTTAAATTGTCAGGATGAGTGTACCCTATCGCACTATCTCAATGGTAAGAGAGGGGAGATAAATTCTCAAGTCTAAATCCTAAACCCTTAAATCATTTGTCTTAGAAAGGTAGGACAAGTATCTGAGATGTTTTACCTTCTGAATGCGTTGGATGACGTAATTCGTGATTTTAACCCCTTAGACTGATTATGTATGGACTGTTCTACGATGGGTTTTCATATTTTATTTTGGAGGTCTCTAGTGAAATTCCTATTAATTAAGTCTAAAATTAAAAGATTTAATTAATAATTTAATTATTTTGGGGAAAATTAATATAATGATTATGATATTTTGATATTTTGATTTTCATTAATTAAATGTGAAATTAATTAAATAAAAGAAATTAAAAATTAATAATATTAAAAATAATAATAAAATAACAAATAAATAATAATAATAAAAATAATAAAAAGGAATTAAAATAAAAGTTATAAGTCTATCTAGGAGTAAGCGCACCTCTTGAATGCATGTGGGTCTACAACATAGGAGTTAGTGCACAAATGAAGCACATGGTGTCTACAACCTTGTGACTCATCTAGAAGGTTGGAAAAGGCTTGTGCTTAGTTGTCAACGCTTATCTTATCTTCTGGTTGTTTCTAGAGACATTCTAGGTGCCTCCTGAGAAGTCCTTATATTCAAGCACTCCTAGTAGCTTGGGGAGCATGTTTTGGGTGGATTTGTGAGTGTTGGAGAAGGAGGGAGCTTGCTCTACAGATTCTGAGGAGAAGTGAATTAGCATCAGTGTCCAGGTAGACACTTATGATTCTGCCCATGTTATTTTCACTTCTTCCACTTCCTGTCTTCTTCGTGTCTTCTGAATGCTTTCTGAGGATTTCATGTGTTGAACATCTTGGTTGTATGCATTCTTGTCATGGATATTTAAATCTTTGTATGAGAAACCCCACATGCGTAGATCTGAGAAATATATGGGATTAGGGTTAAAATTCTTGTAGACAAACCTATTAGAAGGATTATATAGGTAATATCTAAAGTATGATCATTATAGGGGAATTCTTATTTTACAAAATTGGAAAAGCCCTTTTTGGTTAAAAATTATAAAAATTATATAGACATGTTTACATATTTGTAAAAAAAAACACTATAGTGTTTATTAAAAATTTTCATATATACATGTTTATTTAAAAACACTGCATGTAAGAATGACTTAATGGAAAAATCGTTTTAATGAAATTGTTTAGAAAAAAAATAAAACACATAAATTTGAATTGGTTGTGCAAATGTTTATAAAAAAAAAATTGGTTTTTTTAAAAACAAAAAAAAAATTATATATAAGAGAGGTGGGGAGGGATGAATCCCGTACCCCCACCCCTCTCACAGCACATGAGAGCCGGCAGTTCTGCTGCCATAGACATTGCGATAGCAGTGCTATCGTAGGCCTACGCTAGCAGGCTGCTTTGGCACTACCGCCCATTAATCTGTAGACGGTCGTAGCTACGGCCACGAGGGTGCAGTCTGCAATAAGGAATGTGAGCACAAGGTGCCATGAGTATGATATGGGACCCCCGCTTGTGCAGTAGGCAATTGCAGGGTATGGGGGGGATATTATGAGCATCTATTTGATTTATTTTACTTTAACAATGTTACTTTAACTTAGTTTATAATTCTTTGGTAATGTTATAATGTATAATGTTAACACGTGAATTCAGTGGTAATGTTATATGTTATAATATTACCATATGAACTTGATGGTGAGGTTATATGTTATAATGATTATCATATGAATTCAGTTGTAAATGTTTTTGATAAGGTAAACAGGTTTTAAGGGGTCCTGAAACCCATAAGTTTAACAACAAGAAAGGCTCAAAATAAGCGAAAAAATGCCCAGCCAAAACATAAGCCTTACGGCTGAAAATAAGCCCAAAGGCCCAGCCCGAAACAACTGCCCACTAAAAAGGCCAGAGAACCAACTAGAAAAATAGAGACTAGACAAAAAGCCAAAACCAGGAGAAACAAAAACCAAAGGACAGAGACCCAACCTAGCAGACTACTTCTCCATCTCGAGCATGGTTTGGGCAGCTTCGGCACACTCTTGTTGCTCTTCTGCCTTATGATCCTGGGCGTTCGTCAAATCCTGCTCCATAGTGCTGTCCTTGGCTTTATCCACATCCAGCCTATCTTTGTCTCTGTTCTGTTTATCATCTTCCTCCATCTGGTTCCTGTCTTTGAGATTTTCCAAGAGAGAGAGGATGTTGTCGTTGATCGAAGCGAGGAGGGAGATCATTTGACTTGCCAGGTTGTGATTGTAGTTCTCAATATTTTTTACTCTCCTCTCCATCAAAGTCTCCCAGCTGTTTCGGTCGCCTTAGCTTTCTGCACCTGTCTTGCTCTTGATTTTTTCCATTTGGGAAACCCTATCTCTGACATCCTCAAGCTCATGGAAAAGCCATTTAATTGATCTAAAGTTGTCGATCATGCTATTGCGGGCATTGTTCAATTAATTCAGTTGTAAATGTTGGTTTTCTTAAGGAAATATCAATTAATACATCTTCATAAATATTAACAATTTTTAATTTGTAATTATTTACTATGTTTCGTTTTAAAAGAAAATTTATTAAAAGATTGTATCACTTTTAATAATGAAATGTGTAATGACCAAGTGATTGATAGACTAATAATATTAATTTAATTTAATTGGCTGAACATAAAATATATTAAAGATAATTTGTTCTAGGATAAAAGATAGATAATGACGATGAAATTTTGTATTCACTTATGTTAAAATTTTAATGTGTCCTAATGGAAACACGATGGAAGTATTATCCAAATAATGTGTATGTATTCTATCCTTAGACACTTTAGAAAATTAATTCAAATTGGTTATGAAGGGGAAATGATCTTTGACCTATTAAACTAATTCATTGAGAGAATACTTGAATGGAAACTGTAACCCTACACTTGTCTCAACTTAATGATTTTTGAAAAAACAAAACCTATTCTTGCAGTTTATGTTTCTCTATGCTATTGTTTTGGGTTTTTGGGGTTGACTAGATTGTTGACCCATCTAGGACATCTACCAGAGGCTCGAGGTTATGATTTGTGATGTCATGATGATGTCTTTTGATCTCGATCTTTTTAAACCCAACCATGGTTATGAGATGGCATGCTCTTTGGTTTGTGTGGTTCATTGATTGATATTGTTCTAGTCTTCTTGTGTAAGCTATGATATGTGTAACCATTTATGAGTTATCGATCAGTTGTATTTGGATTACTTTCTAGTCACCTTGATGGGACTAAAGTGTTTATCTGATCTTGATGATGTCATGTTGTGACATGTTTTGACTTGATCATTTTGGAGTCTTCGATCAGTATGATTTGCTTGATATTCATTTTTGGTTGCTTGTTGGGAACCAAAGGATATTGTGATTATCATTGATGCCTTCAGTTGCCAATAGAGAACTGTTGTGGTCATGATTATCAATGGATGCTTTTCATTTGCTCATGGAGATTTGATGCTCTTATTGTGGATTATGTTTTGGTATTTTTCCAGTCACTTGTATAGGATTGTGGTGATTTTGTGATTTATGATTCCATGAGCATAGGGTAGGTTATCTACTTGTAGTTTTGGGAAGTGGCTTGCAATGGGGGCCGGGGCCCTAAGTGGCTGCCAGGGTAACTCATTGTAAGTTGTTTAATAAGTGAAAACATTACACCTAATATTGACTTAAATGAAACTAATAAGATAATTGCTTGTTCTCGCCCATGCCTTAAGTGCTAGTACAGACTAGGATGGGAGTAGAAAGAATGCTTGGTTGCAACCTTGCATTTTGTAGTAAGCCTTGTCAGTATGAGAGGATACTAGTGGCCGCATAAGGATCACTAGGGGGTCGTGGTCTATTGAGAGACTACCAGGGTAACTCTAGCATGATCCATGCAATGACACTTTCTCACTTACATATTAAGTTTCCTACATGTCTTTTTTATACCTTTGAGATTAGATGTCAAGTTGTGTTGGAACCTTTGAGCTAGTATACTTTTAGAATTCTTGGACTTAGAGAGTATTTGTGTTATGTGATTTGATAGCCTATTTGGGACTTGAGATTATCTCCTCAGTGCGGTGGGAGTGGGCCATTTAGGTTCCACACGGTCAGGTGGTCGTGCTTTTTCACTCTTACCATTTGAGATCTGTCTGAGACACCGTGGCTGAAACATTCTTTGTTGGCATCTATCTTCATTCTATTCTTGGATTATGATGATGGACACGTATCCTTATATT
The DNA here is from genome assembly GCA_028749045.1 of Cupressus sempervirens. NCBI lineage: Eukaryota > Viridiplantae > Streptophyta > Pinopsida > Cupressales > Cupressaceae > Cupressus > Cupressus sempervirens. The sequence goes on from CM053789.1 coordinate 793,140,821, forward strand.
GATGATTAGCATATGATAGATGTTGTTATTTACTTATCTTATGCTTTATTTTGCATGATTAGATTTCTTATGCATATGTGGTAGTATGTTAGATTTCTTTCTGCATATGATGTAGTATGTTTTAGGAGTGACATTCCTAGTATGATAATGTTGATGATCTCTTCAATGATTTGGGATGTTACGCACAGAGGGTTAGCTAGGGCCCACGATGGTCTAATGATGTTATTTACGGTTGGGAGGAACCATGCACTTAGTTAGTTGTGTTTGTGATGTATGGTTATCTTTTGCGATGGATGTTTATATTTTCTATGATGATGTATCATGTATGAAATGTGGTTTCATTTACTTTATTGCATTTGCATCATGAATTAGAATAGGATGATGTACTTTATTTCACATATGTATATTTTTTCATGTCTTTCATACCTTGTGGCATGTACAGTGGATGATTGAGCATTCGGAAATGTAATTTATTAAGGGACATTTAGAACCAAAGTATATTGTTTTAAGAATGTTAGACTTTTCAATATTATTTCATGTGGATGTGATATTAGATGGAATTAATACTAGTTGATTTAATTGTGATTCAATGTTAAGGGATCATTAAGGAATGTAACCTGTTATGTATGATTATGTATACTTTCGATTGCATGTTTGTTATTTCTTCCACTTCTATGTGTATGATGTGAATGGTTTAACTTTCATGTTTCAAAAAAAAAAAAAAAATGCTACCAAACTTAGTGAAACTTTAGGATAATTCCTTTGGATCCCTTGTCGGGGCATTACATATGGGATCATAATTGAATCATCATGGAGATGTTTGGAAATGATACCCTTTAATGGTTTAATATAATTTAATTTATATTGTGTATGATGTTATGCATAAGTTTTTTTTAGGGATCTTATATAAACTATTTTTAAATTGTTTAATTTAGGATGGTTGATATTTTGATACTCAACTAAGTATATAGTTGATATCTAGGACACTTGTACGTATAGTTTAGAAGCCTTGTTCTTAGTCATGTCCTATCTTACAATTGTCATTTAATTGACCTTTTTTCATTAGACCATCCTTCCTTTCTTTGAAGAAATTATTTTTCATGGATTGGAGGCCTTGAGGCACATACCTTGATCTATGTTATAGAATGGTTCTAAAAAAATAACACTATTAACTATAGTTGCAAACTCTACATCAATGACACTAGTTTATCAAAAAGAAATATGGAGTTAGCTCTTACAGAAGACCAAACATATGTTTGATAATCTATATCACTTTTAGCATATGTTGTCATGGATTCTTTTTTACCTCATATAGTATTTTGTACAAGTTTGCATTGTTGGCATCAACAACAAGGATCATATAATTATTTTATTTGACACTAACTAAGGAATATCCATACAAAGTGTTTCTAGCTTGCAAAATGGTAAGGTTTACATGAAAATCAATTAGTCATTTCAACAATTTAGAGCATTCATGATTGATAGCTTGAAGCTTTGATTATTTTTGTGCAAGATCTTCTTCTAAGAAAGTTCAATTTTCTTGAATAGGTGAAATATTGAAACTTCCTGAAACATTCTTTTCAATAATTGGATCTAACTTTTCTATTCCTACCCAATCTAATCTAGTTGAGTCTAGAATCCATTCCCACAATCTCTAAGAAATCGTCTATCAAATATACCTTGGGCATAGTCCAACTATTTCAACGATGGACAATTTGGTAGTTGTTTGAACATACATGACACTAGAAGTCTTAAGCTCATTGTTTCTCATTGCAAATGTATCTTATAACATCTTATTTAATAAGTGATTTCTTCAATTTTATTTCTCCGATTTCTCTTCCAACAATATCTACTTCCAATTTCACTTGAGCCGACGTAGAAGACCCGCAAATGAAATTGATCAAGAAGATGACTGAGGGTGCAGAATTATCATGTGTTGAAATGGGACATCAAAAAATTTTGGAACCTATATATTGTAATTTCTATACTCTCTATTTTAATTGGTGAACTAACACCCTTTCTAAGCGATTTCCTCAATTTGATTTCTCCAAATTTCCTTCTAGCCTAGTATCTACTTCCAATTTCAATTGAGCCAAGAAGTCCCATGAATGAAAATGAAGATGAAGATGAATAAGAGAGAAGAACTATTGAATTCATATTGAAATAGGAAATAAATTTTGTTTAGAACCTAGATACTGTAAGTTTAATGCTCTATATTTTTATTAATGAAAACTACAATGTGCCTTGTTTGTGCTTCAAAATATTGTTGTGTTTCTATTTTTGAGGTTAGATACTATCAAAATGTTTCTAAGAATATAATGTGAACATTTTTTTTTTCCTTACTTAAGCTTTCTTTGCTGAAAAGTCAATGTTTCTAGTTTTTTAAAAGATGAAAATGCATAATTAAACTAGAATGCAACCAATAATCAATATTAATCTGTATTTACAATACAAGATTTTAAAATAGGTTCCATGTTCTTATTGTTATGAAAATAGCCAAATTTGTTACAAGCAATTAATCATGAACATCTGAATAAATCATTCTCATAATTCCACTTGTAAAATCCTAGTGGATAGTTACTTTTGAAGATAGTTTCTAGGTTTAATGACCTTTCTTGTCCAAATCAACAAAACTAGAACTTCTTAGGAGATTGGTCATAGGTAAACCATTTGCATGACCAATTTTCAACAGAATAATCCAACTACTTTGTCAACCAAATTCAATATGGATAGTGTTTTCAGCAACTTATAAATTTAATTATTGACCTGATTTTTTATTTACAAAGTTACAATGTGGAATTATTTATTACCATCTTTTTTCTACAAAGTTTAGATATTCTAGATTCTTTTGTCACTACACTAAACATTATATTTGTTTTTGTTAAAATGAACATTATAACTTCCCTACATAAGGTAGGGACTATAGCTCTATTAGACCTCTTGTATATAAATGGTACTTTATTTGTAGCCTTGTCCATGCTAGCCTAGCACTAAATTTGTCTCTCAAATTTATACATATATTGATAAATGGTACATTTACGTGAAATTAGGTAAATTACTCAATTGTTTTTGAATATATATAGGTTTTTATCAAGATTTGAACAAAGTCTTGAAAGGATCTAAAATTTTATATACAAAAGGTTGCTAAAGAAGGACTTCATAGAATCTACAATATACTAACATTTAAATATGGTATAATTGAAAATAAAAGAGAAAAAAGAGAAACATATCTAAACTTCATCAACCTCAACTTGAAGCTAAGAAGTGTAAGTGCCATCTTCTTGAGCTCCTATGGGTCTTGACTTTTTAAGATTTCCATGCATTCTAGTACATGGCCCCTTACTATCATCAACAAACTTCTAAGTGACTCTATCCCCTACATCCACATCAACAATTGTTTTTCTCTAGTGAAGTGTTTTAAACTTTTGAACTAGGGAACTAATATCTAGAATAAAATATTTGATGACCACTAGAGTTGTAAGACACCTTAGTGTATTGATTGACATAAATTATTTTCATTTTAGTTTCAAGAACAATAATTTAGCCTACATAATTAGTCTTCATTGTTTCAACATCTATATCAACCTTTTGAAGAGATTTAATTAGAAGTTGACCCTTAATTTTATCCCATGACATGTCCTTATTGTGTTTCTTTTCAAGTTGACACTAAATACCCTCATCTTGATACTCACCTTTTGATTTCATGCAACTAATAAGTATATGTTTTTATGTATTCATATCTTTACATTTATTATGTTTGTATTTATATACCTAGTTCTATTTATTCATTAACCATCTAGATATTACTATTTGTCACCATAAGGTATTTTCTAAAATCATGGATCAACTCTGTAGTTGTAGACTTAATTTTTTAATTTTAAAAACCTAAATTTAAATCTAGATAAGACTTTCTTTATTCTTCTAACATAAGTGGGATTCATGTAAAGTATAAGTTGATGTTGTGTTGATATAATTTTAAGAGATTCAATGTATTCAATGATTACACATTTAAGACACTTTGAGATTGAATCTAAAAAAAAAATCACTATTAGAAATTATAGTGCTCATATTCTACTTTTCCAATATGTTTATACTTCAATACCCACATAGATAAAATTATTTTTTCATAGAAATATTTAAAAACTACTTTTTCAAAGTTCCTACTCAAGGACCATACCACTCCCATATAAAACCACCCTATTTTGATGTAAATAAATATTTTTTTGTGAATCTTTTATAGGGAAGATACCTAACCCATCAAAGATTGATGAGAATATTTTTTATTAATTCTTAATTGATTATAAAAGCTAATTTTTGAAACCATTTGTATATGACTACCATATTTTGATCAAAATTTCACATTTAAAAAAAAAAAATCCAAAAGAATTATATATCTAGATTGATGACATATAAATTATTTTTAGAAAATCCTAAAAGTAAAAAAATTATATTAAAGTTTTAATGAACCTTGCTATTTTATGTGTATGTTTAGGTAGCACTTTTAATTAATAAATAATACAAAAATAGTAATAAAAAATCATAACAATATATTTTTTTTATTTTAGAAATCAAGACAAGGAGAGTGTAATGGATTTTTATTTCGTTAGAAAACTTAATTGACAAGGCCCTCAAAAAATTTCAGCAAAGTTAAATTGACATTCCAATATCTTGGCCAAATATTTTGAGGTCAAGACACATGCATGGTCTGACAAAACCTATATCAAGCCTTCCTTGAACCAAAATCTAAGGTTGTGCCATAGTTTTTGCCCATGTGTTAAGAAATGGGTGCTTGTTATTGAAATTCAAGTATAAACCTAGCAGATCATTTGACTATTACTTTCTTATCATTGTAGTAGATAAGATCTCTTAATCAAGTGGACCTATCAAGTCTTTGAAACTCTATATGGTGTAATGTCCCTTTTTGGGACATTAGGGTTTTGATTCCGACTACGCATATATTTGCGCTTTTTCTGTATGGGCTTATTAATCCTCCGATCTCATATTAATTTTTATGATATCATCTTTAATGTTTGAGACTCTATATATATATATATATTCGGTATTACATAGAGACATGTCTATTCATAATATAATAATTATATTATATTAAAAATTATATATATTAAATATATTAGTTATATAAGTTTAATAACATATATAATATTGATCATTATTAATAGTATTACTTGTTATAAATATTATATCATATTGTATTATTAATATATATTGTATTGATTAGTCTATTAATCAATTTATTATTATTATCATTAGATATTAATATTATATATATTCATATGTGAATACATTATAATCTTCTTTGGTTTCATAATGTAATTATAATATTTATTATTATCTATTTATTATTATTCTTAATTATTATCATTATATAATATGTTATTCAAATATTCATATATCCTTAAATTTGGGGTCATGACAAGTCCGCCCCTCTCAAATTTGCTTGTCCTCAAGCAATAATCATTTTCATATTTGTTTCACCTTATATAACAAAATTGACTACTAGATCCTATTCAAATTTTTACTTATAAGATTACTTCATTCTATTCTATAAAAGAGCCACACATGTAGTCTGCATTTGAATGAAAAGTATACATATGAATGTATGAAGACACAAAGAAAACACGAGGCATACACATTGATGCATGAAGACACAAAGTAGACACGATGTAGACACATCATACATAACTTTGATTAGATCCAAAAATTAACAATGCACAATGACTATACTTCTTCATTAGGCTTATGAACCCTGCAACCACAAAATAAGCATCAGTACATGCATATAAATATAAATTTCAAAGAAATTCAAATCATAATAAGTTAATCCAAGCCAATTCCATGCTAAGCCCAAGAGCAGAACTTTGGCCCCCCTTGGCCCCGGTGGTAGGTGTTAGGCACCCACACGAGGTGGTCTACTTAGTGGATTGCTTGTTTGGCTAGAAAGGTTCTTGTGAAAAGGAGTCATTACTATCTTTCCCTTAACTAGCACTACAATAGGGTGTCCTAACCACTCTCCCTTGTTTGCAGACTCCATAGGAAAGTTGATAGGGTGCCCTTACTATCTTCCCCTTAACTAGTACTACAATAGGGTGTTCTCTCCTGATTGCAGACTCCATAGGAAAGTGGTAGGATTCCCTTACTATCTTCCCTTTAACTAGTACATGCAATAAGGTATCATAGTAGCTCTTCCCTGATTGTAGACTCCATAGGAATGATAGATGCCCTTATAGTCTTTCCCTTAACTGATACTACAATAAGGTGTCTTAACAAACCTTCCTTAATTGCAGACCCCATAGGAAAGTTAAATATGGTAATTCCCTTAACTGATACTACAATAAAGTGTATTAACAGACCTCCTTTAATTGCAAACCCCATAGGAAAGTTAAATATGGCCTTTTCCTTAACTGATACTACAATAAGGTGTCTTAATAGACCTTCCTTAATTGCAGACCCCATAGGAAAGTTAAATATGGTCTTTCCCTTAACTGATACTACAATAAAGTGTCTTAACAGACCTCCTTTAATTGCAGACCCCATAGGAAAGTTAAATATGGCCTTTCCCTTAACTGATACTACAATAAGGTGTCTTAACAGACCTCCCTTAATTGCAGACCCCATAGGAAAGTTAAATATGGTCTTTCCATTAATTGATACTACAATAAAGTGTCTTAACAGACCTCCTTTAATTGTAGACCCCATAAGAAAGTTAAATATGGCCTTTCCCTTAACTGATACTACAATAAGGTGTCTTAACAGACCTCCCTTAATTGCAGACCCCATAGGAAAGTTAAATACAGTATGGTTTCTATATAGTCTTTCCCTTAACTAGTACTACAATAAGGCATCTTATAGACCTTTCTTGCTTTTAGACTCGATAGGAAAGCTACTTGAAATCTCTAAATTATTTCTCAAATAATCAATTTTACACTTTTATGATTACATTAATTAAGAAAACTTACAATTTCATATTTTAACTATGGTTGAACTTCCTCGAAGCTCCCTCTAAATCTTAATCTCCCTCTTTTCTTGCAAGAAATTTCTCGAAGAAAAGATCAAGGCACATAATTCTAATAGAAAATAAAGAATAAGAGAGAGACTATAATGAATAGATTATACTCAAAGAATAATATATACTTATTTTCATATCAACAAACTTTTATTTTATCCTTCATTTCTTTTGACATTAATATTGTAATTGAAAACAATTGTCTATTAATTAATTTCATTAAACTATATTGATATTGACTAACATATTAGTTACTCTTATAATATCAAATCATTAATTATTATTGTTTCAATTAAAATCATATTTCTAATATTAGTAATATTCAAATTGGAATATTTGTTATAATTATGCATATATAAATATTTTCATACACATAAATATATAATAATATATATATATATTATATAACAAATATATCCAACACATAAAACAACTATTTAAATAACAAGAATAACTACCTTAGTTAATAAAATATATTAGCTTAGTACCACGTACCTCTTATGATGCAGCCATTATAATTTTGGCTTTATTACTTTATGCTTTATTGAGAGTTTTAGATGGAATTCTAACCGGTATTTTAATCATCTCTTCCTCCTTATTCCAACGTTTGATCTCCTCCATCATTTGACTTGAAGAGTAGTTCATTTATTTTATTCTTTGTTGATTTCTTCATTGTCGTGTGTAGGCTCATACTTATATTAATTGATTGTCATTTTTTTATTAGTAGTAGTTCATAGGAACTCGTCTTTCAACATGAATGGTCAACTGGACACTCTCATTTTAATATTGACTATTCATTTCCCGAGGGAGCTATTAGGCATCAATTGATAGAGTACATCATGTTCCTATTACGAAAGTAATAACAATCCTCTGATGTATTTTATTGTTAATATCATATTGTTCAGGTGAAGAAATCATTTCAGGAACCCAACGTGTTCATGACCCAGAGCTTCTAACCAAAAGAGCAAAGGAATGCGGTATTGATGTCAGCACGATCTCAACATATATAGATTCTTTCAAGTTTGGATATGCTCATATCAACTGGGTTACTTTTATTTTGAAAATCTTGATTCATTTTCTTTTTATGTAGTTTGGATAAAATTTTGATAATTGGCAGAGGTGATTTTCTATCTTCAGTGTTCACAATAATTCAAAATTGTTTCATTCGTGCAGGTGGGGTGTTGTTCCTCATGGAGGCGCAGGTGTGGGCTTAGAACGGGTTGTCATGCTTTTCTGTGCACTAAATAATATTCGCAAAACATCTCTTTTCCCTCGTGATCCTCAAAGGCTTGCACCATAAGAACTCGAGTCCAATGGGTTCGCTATGAACTGATTCATGCATGACATTAGGGTTTGAGATATTCCTTCTGTATTTTGTTCTTTATTCATCCACGATGTCACTGCGCAGCGGTAATGATGGAATCTCGTGCTTGTAATTATCAAACTCATCTATGGTTCAATCGGTTGGCAAGGAATCTAACTTAATATCCTTATCTTTATTTACGTGTTATTGGTCTGTAATATTGAACCTTTAATCACTATTATTTATAAATATGAACATATGTCACAGTGTTTCCTTATTGTTGCCTTCAATGTCCTCCTCGTTGCCACCTGCATATAGTATCGCTGTTGGTTCAACTTTTTGGCTATGGTGCATTATCACTTATCGCTGTTGCTGGCTCTCATCCAACAACTAGCAACCGGTTATTGCTTGTATCTCATTTTCCTCCATTGATTTCGCTATTGTAGTTGCTGCGCTCTTGGATTGCTAACTAGGTTAACATCTGTCGCTGATGATGTTTCATATTTAATCCCAGGTTCCTGCAGATTCATTTTTAAAAAAAAATTCCTCTGTCTATATGCAAATTTGGTGCTTTCGTTGATCTTATTGTTGTTGATTATGTGGCCTTCCACGGGTTTTGGGTAACGTGGGTCTTGGGTGTGTCGGGTCAGGCATACCTAATCTCCCTCTACATTGTCTTGTCCTTTGCATGAGTGAGGAACTGTGGCAGCGTTGATTCTGCTCCCTCTCCTTTCCTCCTTTTTGATGCCTCTTTCTTTAATATGATTTTAATAAACTTTCAAAACTCACTTCTATCTTTTCGTATAGGTCTTCGGTTTTGGGAATGAGTTTGTAAATCTTCAATGCCATATAATTTGGGTTGATCCCTTCTTGAATAAATTTCCATGCATAGTAATCTAGGTAATGTCCTTGATGAAACTTTATCTCTGCACTAGAGAATTACTTTCTCGTGGTAATTTGCTCTTTAGTATAAAAATAATTTACTGAAAATAACAATCAGAATTTTATTTGGTAAATCGTTTAGGGTTTGTCCATTTCTTTCACAGGTCATAACTTCCTTTCTGCATGCTTGGGCTGCGAGTGTTTCAAATTTCATCATTCATTTTTATAATTTTAATAGTGATATCATAGGATGGCAGAATTAGAGCTCTGATGCCATTTGTAA
>CM053789.1:793155312-793157812 GCA_028749045.1 Cupressus sempervirens
GCACCTTATGTCTTTGTACAGGTCATATTGTTCCTTCTACTTTGATTGTTTCAAAGAAAAATGAATATTCAGGAACAATTACTGCAGTTGAGCAGGGAGAACAAATAGCTATTGTAGATTTTGATACAGCGCTGTGGCACAATAGACTTGGGCACATGAGTGAGAAAGGTATAAAAGTACTTCATTCAAGGAAAGTTTTACCAGGTCTAAAATGTGTGAATATGGATTTCTGTGAAAGTTGTGTGTATGGAAAACAAAAGAGAGTGAGTTTTGTAAAGACAGGGAAGGAAAACAAAAAGGAGAAATTAGAGCTTGTGCATACAGATGTATGGGGCCCGGCTCAGGTATCTTCCCTTGGTGGCTCTCATTATTATGTTATATTTATTTATGATGCAACTAGAAAAGTATGGGTTTATTTCCTTAGACAGAAATCTGATGTATTTCAAACTTTTAAGAAATGGAAATGCTTGGTCGAAAATGAGACTGGTAAGAAATTAAAATGTCTCAGATCTGATAATGCTAGTGAGTATTGCAATCATGAATTTTAAGATTATTGCTCCACTAATGGTATTTGTAGACAAAAAAACTGTTCCAAGGACTCCACAGGAAAATGGAGTGGCTGAATGCATGAACAGGACTATAATGGAGCGCGCAAGGAGCATGAGGTTGCATGTTGGGTTGCCCTTACACATGTGGGTGGAGGCTGTCAATACTGCAGTATATTTGATTAATAGAGGTCCCTCTACTCCTTTGGGCTGTGGTATTCCAGAGGAAGCATGGACTGGTAAGAAGGTGAATTATTCTTTTCTCAAGACCTTCAGTTGTGAAGCTTTTGCTAATATAGACTCTGAAAATAGAACCAAGCTAGAAGCTAAATCAAAGAAATGTGTCTTTGTTGGATATGGCATTAATGAATCTGGCTATAGGCTTTGGGATTTTGAAAATCATAAAATTATAAGAAGTCGGGATGTCATATTCAATGAAAAAGTGTTGTACAAAGATCTGTTGCAGCAACATGAGAAGAAAGAAGATGATTATGTAGTGCTAGATGATACTCCAAAAGCTGATGTTCTAGCCATTCCTCATGATGTACAACAACTGCAACAACAAATACCACACACACCAGTGAATGTTAGACGGTCAAGAAGGCAAATTAGACCTCCACAAAGGTTTTCTCCCTCTTTGTATTCTATTTTACTTACTGATGCTAGTGAACCTGAAAGTTATGATGAAGCTGTGTAGGTGGATACTAAGATTCAGTGGGAGTCTACAATGAAAGATGAAATGGACTCTTTGCTGAAAAATAAGACATGGGATTTGTGCAAGTTGCCTGCAGGTAAAAAGGCTTTACAAAATAAATGGGTTTACAGGTTGAAAGAAGAGGAAGGAGGTAAGAAAATATTTAAGGCCAGGTTAGTTGTAAAAGGATGTGCACAAAAAAAGGGAATTGATTTTGATGAGATATTTTCTCCTGTTGTTAAAATGACTTCTATTCGTACTGTTTTAAGTCTTGTGGCTACTGAAGATTTGCATTTAGAGAAGATGGATGTTAAAACAACCTTTCTTCATGGTGATTTGGGTGAAGAAATATATATGGCTCAGCCACAGGGTTTTGAGGTCAAAGGTAAGGAGAACTTAGTGTGCAAATTGAAGAAAAGTTTATATGGCTTGAAGCAAGCACCTCGGCAATGGTATCTAAAATTTGACAGTTTTATGCATAAGCATGGATATAATAGGTGTCATTCAGATTACTGTGTTTATTTTAAGAGGTTGGATGATGATAGCTACATTATGTTATGTTTATATGTTGATGATATGCTTGTAGCTGGGTCTAACATGGATCATATTAAGGGGTTGAAACACCAATTAGCACATGCATTTGCTATGAAGGATTTGGGGGCAGCAAAACAAATCCTTGGTATGAAGATTTGCAGAGATAGGAAGAACAGAACATTGACGCTATCTCAAGTTGATTATGTTGAGAAGGTGTTGCAACGTTTCTCTATGGAGAATGCTAAAGCTGTCAGCACACCTTTACCTAGTCATTTGAAATTGACTAAGGAGATGTGTCCCAAGACATAGGAAGAGGAGGATAAGATGTCCAAGGTACCCTATGCTTCAGCTGTAGGAAATTTGATGTATGCTATGGTATGCACTAGGCCAGATATTGCACATGCAGTGGGAGTCGTTAGCAGGTATATGAGTCATCCAAGATTTGAGCATTGGAATGCTGTCAAGTGGATTCTCAGATATTTGAGAGGAACATCCAATAAGTGTGTACACTTTGGGGGCTCTACTACTGATTTACAGGGCTATGTTGACTCAGATTTGGCTGGGGATATTGATACTAGGAAGAGTACTACAAGTTATGTCTTTACTGTTGGTGGGGCAGCCGTGAGCTAGGTTTCTAGGTTACAGAAGATTAATGCTCTCTCCACTACAGAGGCAGAGTATGTTGCTGCTACAGAGGCAGCCAAAGAGATGATATGGCTTCAGTTCT